>OZ037997.1:13699547-13752047 GCA_964035705.1 Porites rus | reverse complement strand
GAGCGGCACTTTCCTGCGACGCTGTTTATTAAGCTGTAGAAGGTGGTTCTTACTTTTGAGTCTGTGAATTAATCCTAAAGTGCGATCTTTAAGTCAAAATGACATTATTTTGGAGATGGTCAAACAAGACGACGTTAATTTTCATGCAAACGTGACAACTGCTATGCCGCCCTCCATTTGAAGACCCAAATATTTACTAAGCACAAAAGACTGAAGCAAATAAAAGAAAAAGAATTAAATTGAATGTGTTTTAAAGCGGAACACCTTGACGAAGATTAATTTCCTCAGGTTTGCTAAACGTGTGGAAAATTTCTTTTCATCACGTCTTGATAACAGATAAATCTTTGTGTTTGATTTCTTTATTACTTCGAACAGTAAAATTGGACGATTTGACTTTCCGTCATGGGGGAACAAATTGTCATGAAATCTAAGAGATTAATATAAGTTTCCAGTAATTGATTTTATCCGGTATAACATTTATGATATCGAATTTGGGAAAGCATTACTGGCTGGCTCCAAGTAAAGTAGAAATTTTCCAACAGCCCTTTGTTACGACACTCGCATGAAAATAGAAACACCTGTCGCTTGAGGTCAATCAATTTTTTCAACAATTCTTCTACCCTCTTAAAAATCAAATCTAAAGAACGTTTGCGATTTTAAGGAGCTTCCTTGCAGAAAATTTGCGATATTTCAAAAAAAATCCACATATTCCAAAACCTTAACGTGCGACATATTTTACGTTAAATACTTTCAAGTTTAAATACAGTCGTTCCAAGAAAGAAAGGAAAAAAATTCAGCTTTTAATGTATTTTTGACTTAATTCTAACTTAATTCTTAATATTAACAAGTAATCAAGAAGATGACTCTTGATAATTCATCGCTTGGTAAAGAACCCAAGCTTACTAGCCAAAAAAATATTAAGTAATTTCAGATTAACCTACGGATCAAGTGTTAGCGCTACAGGCAATTCATCAATAAGCTGAGTAACCCTCTAATACCGCTGGGAAAAAAGCGCGTTTAATTATTAAACACTGGAATTGTAGTAAGCGAAGAAGCGGTGTCAGAAGTCAGCAATTCGTGTTAATTTATTTTTTTCATTTGTATTTTTTAACGGACGTTTTTGTGGCGGTGCTACGGTACTAACTTACATTTATCATTTTTCCACTTTCACCATAAATCTTACTGTGGTTCAACGTAAGAACGCAGCGACCTTGGGCTTACTGCCTTTAAAGGGTTTTACACCACCAAGAAGAGCAATAATTAGAAGACCTGTGGAGTTGTGGTCTTGTCTTTTTATATGACTATTAAAAAACAATACGTTCCCAAACTGTTACGACGCAGATCTGCTATCGTTATTTACCAAGAGTAAATTATATCAGCCAAAGCAGTTCTTGATGCCACGGCCGGGTCTTATTTAGAAACAATAAGGTTCTCTACTTTTGATTCTGTGGATAGAATCTTTAGTGTGACCATTTAAACTAAAGCTACTGAGCAGTGCTATCCTGTGGTACTGTTTGTTATGCTCCACAAGGTAAACTATTGACTCTGAGAATCGGAAATCATGCCGAGTGCATGTGACCATTCAACTCAAAACTATTGGGCAAGACTTTTCCAAACTGATTCTAACGTTTATGTCTGGATGAAATCGTTACGTTTGACCACAGTTACGAAGGACAGCCCAATGCGCTGATGCCATTTATCAGAAACCTCGAAAAATTCTAATGGCATGGACTACAGGAAAGCCGACTAAGTATGTCCTTCACTCCACGCCTAACATCTCTAATCTTCCAACAATATAACAGGGGGTTAAGCGCGGAATTAAAGTATAGTAGGTTGAGTGTAAAAGCATGGCAGATAAGAATTGCTTCGCTTCCACCGAAAACCGCCCAGAGCGCCGCCACAATCATGTATGGCATAGAGCAAAGCAACAAAGTGCAGTAAACCCAGAGAGCTGTAGACACGGTCTTTTTATACTTTACGCTGTTAAAGCCACTCGAATTCGTGGCACTAAAGCTTGGTAGTTCCCAAGCTAGCTGTCTTTCTCTTCGTTGTTTATTTCGTTGGCGAAGCATAACGTGTATCCATATGTAGCTGGTTGATGACACAGCAATGCAGGTGAAAACGCCGATTATTTGTAAAATAGTGAATGTTGCCTTGCTCCAAAGACTTGTTAATCCAGCAGCGAAGCTCGCGAGCCATGTAAGAAGTACAACAAAGCGCGCCCGGTTGAGAGTTATGACAAATCGATAACGGAACTTCAATCGAAGCGCTAACAGTCTATCAATACTGATCTCTGATGTGGTCAAAAGCGATATGCCGCACAATGCAAACCCTATGACATTAAGATAAGGCAGCGTTCTCAAGCAGACTGCTGAATCACCTGTAACGGAGGTTACCAGGTGGATTATGTTGAATGGTTGAACCACGAAGCCGACGCAGAGATCACTGCCAGCCAGCGAGTAAAACAGCGTTCGCGAGGAAGGGTGAATGGAGTTTGCACGGCGAAGAGCCCAAACAATCAAAGTATTTCCAACTATAACAGCGCAACTCAAAAAAATGTTTATCGTTGAAGCAAAAATAAAGGCAAAAAAGAATAGTGACGACCGTCCTGAGAGTTCATCAGCATCGGGGCACTGCTCGGCGCCAACTACCGGCTCAGTTTTGTCAAAGATGGTGTAGTTCGCCATTTAAAGCGTATTAACCTCCACCTTATATCACCTAACCACACCACAAAGCAACTCCTACAAGTCCCTAAATTACGCTGTTTTTCGCGAATTTGGATGTAAATACAGCCCCCGAAGCTTTTAGTAGTCTGACGAAGATGGGCAGCTGTCATCACAACCGCTTAAAAGCGGCTTAATCATTTTACAACGACTTAGCAACATGCAAATTTGCTAGGGGTTTAGCTATAAACACCAAAATAAATAACGCAGATATAAAACAGCTTAAGCTTATTGAAATGAGGCCAAATAATTTCACGTTTCTAGAACATCATTTTAGCAACAGCAACAACAGTTTAATGGTAACAATAAACGTAAACGTTTCATTGTTATTTTAAATATTTTCTGTTTTCCCTCAGGAAATTGAAATAATATAAATAAACGCCATAAGGGGTTTCGAGAATAGTTTCGTAAAAATAGGACTGTTTTTTTTTTAATAAGAGAAATCCCCACAGATTAAACGTAGCTGTCATATCTCAGAGAATTTTCTAGCTAAAACTGGATTTATAATTTGCCGTGACGAAAGCAACCAGCAAATTAAGACTGAGTTCAATTCTCGCTTTCAGAATCGATCAAACTTCAACCAACCGATTCTTTTAACATTTTAATAACAACTTCACTTAAAAGCTGCCAAAAAGGGATCATCTAAGCGAGTTCGGCAATGATTACTGCCCATAGATCTACACCTGAAATAGCGGTTCAAGTAACATTCCCAGCAATATCTTAAGCCAGGTATAACAAAAAGCAGTATCGATATAAATCTCCACAAACAAACAATCTGCCGTGTATAATAATCTAAATGCCGCCATGAGTGGCACACGCTATTTCTCCATTGCTACGTAATATTTACTCACGGCCAACTGGACCACTCATTTCTATTTCCAATAATAAGTAAATACGTTATGTGAAACTAACTACTAAATCTGAGTACGAAATCAGAACACATAACGATTGAAATGAAATTTCTTTCAGTATTTGACGAAAAGACGTTAGAAATTCCTTAAAATTCAGATTTTCGGCACTATTAAGGAATAAGGTCTGTCTTAGAATTGCGGCGAAAAAAATTTAAAAAAAAGAGATATACTTGTAGTGAGGTGGCATATGGCTATAAGCCATCTGAGTTCTACCTTTAAACCATTTATAATGCAAAAGGTGTTTTCGATTGTAAAATTTCTCATTTGAAAAATGTAATTTTAATTACTAGCTGCACGATATGTACATTGTTCTCTAGCTTGTAAATCTTTCCGAAGGTTCAGCGAGTAAATCTTTTAAAACTAACCGACGATACTATTCCTAACCGTAAAAAGGCAGCGTAATTACGATATAACAGATAGGATACACGTGATCCTGGTATTTTGGCGCGAGGAAGGATTGCTCTAGATTAGACAGGGGGAACGGCCTGCGAAGCAGCAAAGCAGTGACAAAAATGGGGATTTTCCAATCATTTTTTAGTTTCTAATATTTCAGAGTTGTTGCACACGAATAAGCGCCTTGACACTCAGCATTTTTCTTCTCGGTGTCGCGCGTATTTGAGGGCGGCGCTAAAATTTCTCGTTTGCTGATAACACGACGATATCTGTTTCACCTCTCTTTTCCTTTGGTTTGTTTAAAACTGATAAGGACAAAGAAAAAAAAACGAAACGAAAGATGGTTTTTTTTCTATTCCTGCTTCAAATGACTTATACCAGCAAGAACAAATGTTTAACAAAACAATGGCAATCTAAACGTCCTGTATTGCTGCAAGGAGGGTGTAAAACAACATTCTCTATCAGAATAAAAACAAAAGACCACGGCTAAAAGCTGATAACAGCTGCTAAAGTGGAACTGAGGTTAATACGACCACTTTGGTTCTGTCCAAAAAGAAAGAACACTCAGTCATTGTATTTTCAGAAAAACTCGTTCATCCTATCTACAACATCTCATTAATGACAAACTACTTGAGCCAATCAAAACTGCAGAAATATTTTAAAGAAGCCTTGACTGTACTTTGTTCTGTTGTAAAGCACGGAAAAACACGACATGTAGTTGAGTGCTTCTTCCTACTCCTCGAGTACTCTAACCACTTCCCAAGTGCTTGACAACAGAACAGGGCAGAGTCAAGGCTATTTTATTCGTTTCATGATAAAGAATCCGTTAAATTCCCGAAGTAGTGCTTTCTAGTTTTCAAAACAAACTACATTGGCAGATGGCGTGATAGCTTTAGCTCCGTGTCTTATACTCTCATTAAGCTCGCTTATTCAACCACTAAGAGTGCTGTGGTTGTATCTGAACTTTATTACAAAAAGGTAATAAATGTACCTGTGGACAATATTCCGTGACTCCGTGCCGATACAACACGTCACCTTTTGTCCCTACAGCCCACACTGCTACAGAGCCATCGTACACGTCCATCTGGATAGATACGTCACGTAACCTTACTTGAGGTGTCACGTTCATCCAAGGACCAGTTGTAGTCAGTTTAGCTTTTCTTCAGTGGAAAGAGAAATAACGTTCTCAGTGTATTTTCAAACATAAATGTCAGTTATTGTGATATGATAGCACAACTGTGTTTTCTGTTTCCTCGCGTTTGAAGCAGCCGCATGCAACTGCTCACCAGGATATGATTCCCTTGAGGATCTATGGTAACGATACCACTGCTCCTTTCATTAACTAGCCTGAGAAGAAGCTCCCGTGGAGCGGGGCGAAAGAGAAAATGGGCGAGTGAAGCGGGCCAAGTGTAACCTGGGGGCCGGGAGGAAAAAGGAGGGGGAGCCTGTAGACATTGCTTTGATGTGGCGCCCATCCATGATAACAAATTCTGGTATCATGATCTGATTCTTCAGATCGCTGACTGTTGACAAGTGAGCGATGAATACTCACGAAAAATACCCACGTGCGCAAGAATGTTATTGAAGTCGATCCACCCATGCGTAAAAAACATCTTAATTTGACAGGCCTAATTACCTTATTGTCATGTTATTGACATACAGGATAACTGCAAGTCGGCGGATAGGCGGCATCAAAATAAAGACTACAGGCACCCCAGCCAGGCCACGCTCGCCGACGTTCTTTTTCGCCCCGCCCAACATGGAATCCTGTTTACAGGTATGCAGTTCTGCCGAGTCTGCGAATTAGTTAGTTTCCGCTACAGGACGGCATAAAGAAGAGGACAGCAGAATGTTTGTGTGTGAAAAACGTGACAGGGCTTCTACTTTCGTGTTTTGTCGTGATCTACGCTTACCATCAGTGTTTTCCGGGCTTTTACAAAAAGATATGTTTAAAGAGAGGTTGAATTTAATTGACGGAAAGTCCTTCAAAAATAAATGTCACTCTTGTTACAAGTTCTCCCGTTCCGTTGCGTAAGTTCACTGTTGTAAATAAGGTGGCGCACTGTGCGTGCAGCTTAAAAGACACAGTTAGACTTACACGAACTCCTAATAAAAACGGCAGATAAGAAAATATTATGGTATTCGTTCATAGTGGCCTTAAGTGCTGGCACAAATGTAAATTTCACAACCTTACACCTAGGATCAATTTAAAAAAAAAAATTACAAGTGAAGCTATTGTTTGTAGACTCTAAAATAATGTTTCGACTTGTAAATAACGTTTTATGAAATTAACCCCTGGTTTGCATATGATATATGTGTCGGCCACGGTCTCCGTCACGTCGCAGACATACGGCAACATTTTGTTCCGGAATCTGCTCAGGTATGCGGCATGCGGCCTGGGTTATAGGAACAGTAGAATCTGGTTCAACTCTCCCATTTCCAACCATTGTAACACTGCCGACCAAGTAATTTCAAATGGAGATGTTCGTCTGGGATGATAAGCGGCAAATCGGTGACACACTATTCTTCCTGTCATGTGTCAATAGAGAGCTTTAGATTGAGGAAGAGAACTAGTGCGAGTACGAGAGTTAACTTAACGTTTTTGCGCGTGTCCTAAATAAAAGACACTACAGAAAGCTTCATTTTACCTTTTTTCACCAAAAAAGTTAGTACGGTTTTTCACACTGAAAGAGGTTAAGCCCTTTCTCGATAGCAAAATTAAAAAAAACGTCTTACATTTTATGACCTGTTCCAACAATTACGATATTCTCGCTAAAAACCGTTGTAGAATGAAGACGGCTACCACGTTTTCCCGCCAAAATGACGCTGCCTCACGCGCGCGCAGTACTTAATATTGAGGTTATTTCGTACTCGTAGTACTCGCGCTCGAATCTAAAGCTTTCTATTTATTCTTCAGTCAAACTTCAGACTACCCTGCGAATAGAGTCTCCTTTTCTCTTCTTGAGTGGTGAGGAGAAAAAGGAGGCTGTGCCTGAATCGCGTAAAACCTTTGAGGTCGCCGCAGCCCAAACTTCTGGACTAGTCAATCTTATTCAATCTTGTCAAACCGGTTTTTTCGAGTGCGAGGATCCGTTTATGGTTAATAACCGAGCGCGCTGTAGTAAGCGCATGGCTATTAGGCCTGGGTCCGAAAATATATCCTAGCAACACGCAGCGCATGCTCAACAGAGATCTTACTTGATTCATGCAGCTTCTTTCTCGAGTACACGAAACAAGCGAAAGAAAGGCTCTGTTAGCAGGCTTGCTTCAGATAATCACTTGGCGCCTTTTCCCACCAAAATCAAGTCAAACAAACATGGCATCACGTCTGCAATCGGTTAAATGAATGGCAAAATTTGACTGTAGTCGTTAGAATCTTCAGGGACAAGATTAAGTCCAACGCAAAAAGCCGATCACATCTCAGGACGAAGAGTGTTACAGACTATAGGGAAACCAGCCTTTATCCTTAACTTTAACCTTGGAATTAAACAAAATAGACTTGAGCTGAAGAACCTTCCGCAGGCAACAACACACAAAAAAAGATTTTCGGATCACTCAAGTCAAGAGTCAGAACATTTGAAATCTCTGAGGAAACACTACTGACACATATACCATAGACGGCGGAACAGGGGGGTAGGGGAAGCGTAGCCACCCCAAACAAAAATTTGGGTGATTGGAAACATCGGTGCCGAAAAACACTGTTAGGAGAGGTACCTGTGACATTGGCGAATCAAAGCGCACATTTTCTGCCCTCAGACGACTCAAGAACTCCCTAAGAAGCATTATGAAGAGGGACCGCTTGAACAACTGCATACTGATGCATTGTCACAAATTGATTTACGGACTGACGCTAGACACTGTGAAGATTGTAAAGAGGTTTACTTGTGCCAACGAACAACGCAAAGGGCATTTTGGAAAATTTGAGTAGGGATATGCGCATGGCTGGGTGAAAATTGAGCCCCCCTCCCCCTCCCACGTTTTAAAAATCTCCTCCGCTGCTGTGTACCATTTGAAGAGGATTTATTTTATACAATATCTGAGTGATAACAGGAGGTTCGACTTTATTTTAAATTACTGAAGGTAATAACAAATGAAAAAAACCTTTTCCAGCGTCTTCGTCTAACGTAATCATTCCAACCACGCTCTCGGTGATAGCTTCTACAAAATTTGAAAAAGGGAAACATGTCAGCAGTCAGGATAACAAGAGTAGACGAAACCGCACACGACAAGTAAGACTGGGGAAGAGGTACTTTGTTTACAGCCCCCCTCGACTTACATTACGGAAAAACGACAGCAGTAACGCCAAAAATGTCACCAATAAAATGCAATCGCCTTCTTTGAAACTTCATCGCGAGTATCTGGGTCTACCGAGCCAACAGAAACAGGCCTTAAATATCCCACTGACTGTGCCCTGATGTAATAATGAGATGCACGCTTCGTATGTACCCAGAATACGGGCGGTTAGCAATGCTGACGGTTTGTACGGAGCGTACGATCCGTCACCTGTTCTTAACGGTCCGAAACAGTGCAGCAGTATTAGATATGCCCCCTAAAAGAAAACACTTTTTGCGATAGTTCACCGACCCCAATTGCGCAGATTTGTAACGTTCTGCGAAATGAGGCCACAACAACGCACGGAAAAGTCTACAAAAACAAGATAATTTCTAGTTTCAGGGCGCCAGCATGCGTCCGTGACGAAGCAATGAAGCGCTGTCATATTTTCAGAACGCGTTTTGCGTTTTGGAGCGAGTGCTTTCGTCTCTATTGCTAATACGCAATTTCAAATTTGTCCCAAGCCTCTGTTTCAAGGCGAGACTAAGTGCCAAGCTATTGATGAAAATAATTTTTGATGTTCATGCAAATAAAATTAACTTTCACAAGAAAGGTTTTGCACATAGCTTCGTTTAATAATGGAAAGATTTTGGAAGTAGGAAACGGCCTATTTCTTCTGCACCTTCCGCGAAACAGTCTGTTTCATCATCATCATCATCACCATCATCTTAAACTTTATTAGGGTGTCTAAGTATTCTAGCGCCTCGCCTCTTATCACTAATTGAAAAACACGAACTTATTCGCTTCGCTTCATTAGCCACACGAGAGTCACACTTCTTCTATCGTAATACCTAATTGGACAGCTTTCTCGCAGGCTACAAACCTCGGAAAATCCACAGCGTACTGCCAACCATCCTTATCAGTGACATTAGGTTTTGTCTCCACTGTCCACTTTTCGTCTGACCACTGCCACTGGCTTGACGGAAGTGAGTACCCTTCTCTGGTTCGCTCATACACTCCGCTCTCGTCACTCCAGTTCCATCGGTCGCTGGGAAGGCGTCTGTAAGCATACGTGATAGTCAACTATTTTACTCACGAGTGCAGTTATCACTAAAAAAAATTTGAAATACAGTCTACTCTCTAAAACGAGTAGGATTTCATCCACAGACTTAAAACTTGTAAAGCCTTGTGTAGCATATTAAGCAGCACCAAAGGAATGCACTGCTAAGTAGCTTTTATTTGACCGGTCAAACTTTAGGATTTCATCCAGAGACACAAAAGTTTGAACCACCTTGTACAGCATAATAAACAGTACGACCGTAAAGTACTGCTAAACAGCTTTCTTTTGAATGGTCACACTATAGGATTTCACCCAAGGACTCAAAACGTAGCACAACTTATGTACATGTACAGCAAAGTTATCTGACAACACCTTTCACTTGCATGAATTAAGTCACTACTGAAACAAATAGAACGCTATTCCTGCATACTTACATGTCTCACTCACTTTTTCACGGACCCGCTTCTACCTGTCGTAATTCCCCCTCTGTTTAGAGTATCCTGAGAAGTGCCAATCAATTTTATTGACATGTGTCACTCACCTGTCTGAATATCCTTCTAATGGGTTCCACCGCTGATTCTCGAAAATATAATGCCACTCGTAATCCTCTTGCTGGTGAATACCTAACACGCTGCTTTCAAAACCTGCAAATATGCCTCCTCCGTATCCCCCAGTGTAATAAAAAGGCAAACCATCAAAACTGATGCCCCAGACAACTCCAGCAGCCCCGCTTTCCACCTTGTCCATGTGCCCGCCAATTTGGTGCCAAAACAGATGCGCTGGCTGCACTTCACTTTCGACCAAGGGTGTCTCACAAAAGAAGACATCTCCGTAACGAGTTGTCGCCCAAATGGCCCTGGGTGAAGCGGGGCCCTTGCGGTTATGTACCCGCGAGACGGCCCCTGATAATGACGTAACCCAGTCGTTAAGGTCCTTTTCGTTACCTGTGTGAATCACAAGAGGATTTCGCTGCTGAGTTCTGACAGGCGTATGAATTGCCAAACAGTGATTGCGTGAAATTTTATGAAGGACGCACACGCATGTGATGTCACGTAGCGGAATCCGCATCTCTTCGTAATTAGAGTTTTTCTCGAAGTAACATAGTAACGCTCCCTGTCGATCCTCTCCTCCTGGGTCAAGTTTAAACAAACAGTCGCACCACATGTTGGAGTTGGCATTGAAGAGCAGCTGAAAGTGGCCCTTCTTCCACCATTCACCCTGTAAAACAAGCGAAGATGAGACGACAAAGGCGTTACAGCCACCTGACAAACTTTTGATTAGGGAAGAGGATATAGAAAGTATAATCAAACCCCAAAGGGGGCGTATATCTATCCAGCATCAAACTGCTAAAAGAAAGTGCTCAGATCTTTCTTTGGAGAAAAATAGCGCAAACAACCTATTTGTACATGCAAGGACTTAGCAGCATCATCTTACTGTCAGGACCAAAACGTCTAATCTCCTTTACCCACGAAACCAAACAACCAAAACCTGTACATTCAGCAACTTGTTACTAAATGTACAGGTTCGAACCCTCTTGACTAATGAAGCACGTCCGTTCATTCATTGTCTGAAATAGCGCGCGCTTGATTCTTATTGGTTGCTAGCGTACGCATTCTCCTCCTATTGGCTGATGAAGCTCGCGTCAGCAGCCTATTCATACGTCACTCTGAACAAAATAAAGAATCAGTCTTCAACCGACGTTCAAGATAAGGTTCTTTTGCGCAGAATAATGTGAATTGTTGCATGGGGATAGCTTGGAGCTCGTTCAAAGCCAGAAGGGAGGAAAAGGAAAAACGGTAACAATGCAATGTGTCAAAGTAATATGTTTATTACAGGAAATTTTCAACAAAAGTAAAATAAAATCGACTTCACTTTTCATTTTCATTGTAGGTTAGTCGAACGTCGCGGAAACTACCTCAACAGCCTTAACACGAGAACACCAATTCAAAAGGAGGACGAATTAGAACATCTCATGGGAAACATTGAACGTGAAAATGACCTTGTAACGAGCGATGCAAAGAAGACTTCAAGACCACAGCTAAGGTATACGGTCGTAGCATGATTCTTTTACCCAGTTTTTCGCTTTTTGCGCCGTTAAATTCACTCGGAGATACTTGTGTTGGAACCCCCCTTCCTGAAATCTAGCTCTACAACGGTGAGTCTTTTAACAAGTGTGATACAATTGAAATTTTACAGGATCTAATTTTCACAACCGGACCGAAAGAAAATCTGGAAATGGCGAAAATAAGTTCCCGGGAAATATCTGATCACATGTTAGAAGATATGGAATGTTGGGTTTCACGTTCAGCTGGAATGTTCAGAAATGCGAAGAACCACAACATGTATGCTGTACGCTGCTAACAGTCTACTTATGATTCGACGTTGAAGTAATTCTCCACTGCAATCAGATCATAGTCGATGTGATCACCAAAACGACGGCGTTAAACTGCCGCTGTTTGTCAATGATCTCCACTGCTGATGAATGATATTGGGACACATGAAAATCAGCAGCAAAGTTAAACAGTATCAATATCTCCTGAGTCACGGTAAACAGTTTGTTTGTTCAAGGACGTAAATTTACGTGTAATGAAAGACCTCCTCTCAAAGAGATCCCATTGTCGCCATCAAAGAACGAGTAACTTATTCATTTATTTACTTTCGTCGCGCTAAAAGAGTTTCGGCTTCGGCCAAAAAAATCACAATTTAAGGAACACCGGCAGTAACAGAGTTAACCGTTTAATAGTGTACTTATCTCTCCACAGACTTGTCAAGGAAAAAACTTTTAAGCAAAAGGATGCTAATGGCAAGAAGATATCTAATGATACGCTGGATCCTTGGGATTTAAAAAATCAGCACCCTCCGAGCGAGCAGAGCGTAGGCTCACTTCCTAATCTGTATTTTACAGACATGTGACTGGGCGTTATATGTAGGCTAGTTATTCTTTTGTATATTCTAAGTGGTTGCCGTTGCGTCACAGCTCGTTTTAAAGTATGGTGACGTTTATATTGAGTGCAATAGAATTCAAACACCTTTTTTGAGACTATTACAAGTATGCGTTTGCATTTTGAGCGTGTTTTAATCTACACCAACTTTCAATCTGCTTTCGATGTAAAAGGTCAAAATCATTGTAATACATTCTTCACGTATTGTGTTCCAGTACCAAATACACAATTCTATGCCAGAAAAAATCTGAAATTTTGTTGGAGAAGAACCAAAACTAACATCCTCGCTAAGTGCACAATAGGCGAGAAAATGGGCATCTATACACCTGAATTTTTTTTAATTGTCGTGTGACCGAACGTCCGTACGTCCACACCAAGATGAATCAAATGTGATAATGCTACACATAGCCAAACACGTCTGTCGCTCTGTTCTTTTCTTCTTATCTATGCTATCATTTTCTTTATTAAGGGTTAAATATCTTATAGTAAATTCGTGACGACGTAAATTTTCAACCACGCTTGACCTTCATATAAGACTTCACAAGCTTTCCCAGTTTTGGAGCGAAAACCGAATACTCTCTTAAAGTTTACTTGACACAAACATAATTCCCTCCTATTCTGCCAGAGACGTAACATTTTTATATCAGTTGAATTTACCTCTACAGTAAAGCAGCAAGGCTAAGTTTGCGCACATGGATGCGCATGCTCAGCAAGGTTACTGAAAGGCTGTAGTCATATTATGTAAAGAAGTGTAAGGAATAAGAAAAGTTCCTTTCCTAGTATCAAATTTACTATACTGGCCTTGGTTAAGAAACCTAGAGTCACCTCTAGGCAAGCTAAAAGAAACCAACACATTATTTCCAAGCTTTGAATACATATTAGTTAAAGAACTGAGGGTAAAGATGATTCTACCTGAAATGATTCTATTAAATCACCTGGACCTAGTCTCACGAAGCTACATGTAAGTTAGCTTTCCAAGGGTTGACTGCAAACAGGACATATGAGTTGATTTCTTTGAGCAACTTAATCCTGGTCTTTATCACTTGATGTAATTAACGAATACAAGTTAGAGCAAGATAAGGTTTATTAGCCTATGAATTGGTCTTACGTTAACCGTTTCGAGCATAAGCATTTAAAGGAAGCTCAGCTTTTAGGCCTCGGCAAGTATATCTATTTCAACGCACCTGTGAAACAGCTTCCTCATACAACTTGTCACATGTGGGACTTTCTTTGGCATCTCTTGTGCGCAATCTCTGTATGATAGTTTTCCTCCATGCAGCATCTCTACTACTAAGACTAATCAGACTCATGCTATAGGCAGAGGACAACAGGCTTCCGCTGACCTCAGTGAAAAAGGCAGCATCTACTTGACATGCGCCGCTGCTCAGCCAGGTTAAGAACTCTATATTACAAGGCAGGTTGGAAGTGGACTGGGCACTATAGCTGTCATCGGACTCTGTAAAGGAGCCTTAGTAATGAGAAGGAAAAAAAACAGGACACGTGATAAAAATTTAGAATAAAGTTAAATACGGTAATCGAAACTTAGCATCAAGTACTATTTTGTCGGCTGATTTAAGAAATCTGGGAATGAGCACGAGTCGCGCAGCGTATTCTGGGATTGTAGTTTGTAACTATTAGCCGTTACAGGGTGTAACATTCTACGGCCAGCCTTTAGCAGGAGAGCAATTCGCGTGCACAGATGAGTAAAACCACTGACAAAATTGGCGTAATGTTAACCTTCCTTAAATTACCTTTACATTTCTCCGTTTTCTCGAATGTCGTGTTTCATCAAGTGTGAAACACTCAGCTGCACCTCGTGTTTAAAACTTCATAAAACACTCCTACTTGTTTATAAAACTATGCACAAGACAAAGTGTCTCACTTTGATTGTTTCCAAACGTGGTGCCATCATAGCTGGCCATATCAGAGCCAGTGGATTCACTGCGAGGCATCTGTGGCTTACTAATATCAATCACTTTCCAAGTTCTTCCCACAAGCTCGTCTGGTGTCACGTCAGTACGAAAATAGATGTGGTCACCAAGAGTGCTAAGGGCAAACACCTGCAAAAGGGTTTAGGAGGCTTATGAGTTACGGGACTTAAAAAAAAGGAAACCTCTTGACTACTTTCTATTACTTTTTAGTGCCTTTCAACCTAACAACACACGGCTGAGTGTTTAGCTCCAATTTATTGGTTCAAAAAATGACCAAGAAATATTGGACGTATCAATAGATCGCGGACAAGGGAAAGCGGTTTAATAAAGCCCCATTTCGAGTTATATCAAGGCAAAAAAAAAATGAAACCTTAAAGTTTAGATAAGTGGCGTTATTTTTTACAAAAATAAAACGAATTTGAAATGATTTGCAAAGGTACGATGTTTATAAAATTGTTCCCGCGATGTGCAATTTTATCAAGAGTTTCTTGAGGCCCTCTTTTTGAAGCACGTTTTTCTTTGTTTCGTTTAGTTTTTAGTTTCAGAGCTGTCACTCAGGCCCTGAAAAGCGAACAAGTTTAATCAAACACAACAAAGAATATTTTAGTTAATGAAAATCATCGAAACTGAAAAAAGACTTAAGTTTGCAAGTCGCTATTTGTCTGCTTGCTACCAATTCTATGGGTATAAACATAAACTGAAAAGCTCACATCCCTTTAAATTTGTTAATAACCGAAAAATGATCCTCATTTTCAACGACTACGAATTACAGAACACCCAAAAACTGGCTTTACATAGTTGCGGTGGTTTTTGTTATTGTTGGTTTGCTTTTATTGTTTCGCTGGACTTTTAGTTTCAGAGCTCTCGACAGGCCTCAAACAGCTAATCATTTCTTTAAAAATGCACCATAATTGAAACCTTTTTCAACAAAGATTCCGATGTATGCTTTCTCAGATACGACGGATTTCATCATTTCTTTTTTTAAGATTCAATTTCAATTTCTGCCTCGACGAAACTAAAATATTACTAAGAAAGCCTAACAGGCTCTTCTATATAAAGAAATAGTCTTACGACGTCTAAAAAAGCCTTCAGCATCATGTTTAGTATGTTGAGAAAATTCAGTTAACACTTTACTTTTCAAAGTACTGTGAGAGGCATCCAGGTAAGTACAATCTATTTTTCTATTTATTCTGTGAAAGTTTTATTCAGATATATGTAGTTTTTCGCAATTCGTACATTGAGAGCGGGCGGAATTCTCCAAATCCTACAAACTGATTGGTTCCGGGAGCGGGCGTTTCTTCGAAAGGAATCGTTGGCGGCTTCATTCGCATGATAGATGGAATCCACCGGGAAATTGAGAAACTTTAATTTTCAGAGGACAAAAACCTTGTAACAGAATAATTTAAAGAATATTGCATTCTTTTTTACATTTTTCAAGGGCTAAAGATGTAATTAGTATAGATAACTTTAATTTCGCGTTTTTGAGTACAACGATTTTCATTTCAAAGGCAATGTGATTTAACATACCTTTGAATTGATGAAATAAAACGACTTTATCAAAGGAACAATATCGTCAAAATTAAGAAAAACGTAACAGCGGGACCAAATGTCAACAGTAACAACAAAGCAGTTCTCACAATGTCCGCCAGCAGTTCATGCCTGTGCGTGAATTATTGTTCTTGAGTCAACTGACCATCACTTTTATCAACGAGCTGCATTAGAAGCTAAAAGTAAAAATATGATCGTAATAAACTCGTTCTTTCTTGACTATGGACAAATGCGAGTCACTTAATTTTCGCGTCATGTTGTGTTCGCAACACTTATTGTTCGCGTCACTTAAATTTCGCGATTTTTTTCTGTATCGCGAAATTCGCGAAAAATTCATGTTGTGAGGTAGCTAGAAACAAATGAATTTTATTATTCAGAAAAAATATGTGAAAAGAGAACCAAACAAATCACCCGTCAAAAACGCTCAAGTATTAACGCAAAACAGGGAAGAAGTTGAAGTTTTTCGAATTGATCTTCAATCTGCCTTTTACGTACTGTTGATTCGACATTTCTTGCTGTTTTTAGTATTGTTTTCCATTTTTACTCTCTGAAACTAGATTTTGTAGTTTTCCATTAAATTTTGCCACGCCAGTTTTCTTCTCAAAAGCTCGTTGTCAATGATTACATTTTTGCATCGCATAACAATTTAAACAATACTGTTGACAAGTGCTTTTTAACGTAAAATTTAGCGTGTATAAACAGCGGACATTTCGGGACGCCACCACTGCTCTCCCCGCGTCATGCCGTCTAGGGAACGACCGCAGAAATTACCTACAGCTAACGCTCAAACTGCGATCAGGCCCAATTTTAGCGAATTCTAATACACTCTCTCTTACGTAATCCCGCTAAAATTGCGCCCGATACAAACTCTCACGTTTATGCTTACTGGGGGCGATTTTGGCGGCAACGCTGATTGGCTGTTTGAACAATATGCCACAGGATCTGATTGACTGTTGGAATCAACGGAAGTTGAAAGCTATTATTCCTCGCGTGGTTGTTTTCGCGAATGATCCGCCGTGAGCGGAGAGAAGGGTTTTGCTGTCTTTTTTATTGTTTTACGGTCTTCTGGTTGGAAAATATACCTTAATATGTGCCATGGAAATTCAGAAAATTCAGATGTTGTCCATACCCTCTCAGGATTTGCTTAATAGGCCATTTCCGAGTCCCCCCGGGCCTCTGTTTCAAAACGAGGGTACGTGCTCAGCCTTTGATATGAAAATCATTTTTCAATCTCATGCAAATAAAACTCATTTTCACAAGAAAGGTTGTGCACCTAGCCTCATTTTGAAAATGAGGGTTTTTGGAACTCGGAAGAGGCCTACTTACGGAACTGTTGGGAGTGTGTCGCGGAGCCTAATCCCTCTGCAGGTTGTTGACCTCGAACGTCGAACAAAGTGCCTTTTGATTTACCAACAAACGACTGCAAGTCGAAATACTGTCCATCTAAGAACTGGTTTCATTTGAAAGTTTAGTCGGGAATGACTTCTCTGAACGGGGTACGCAAGCTGAGGCTCACTGCCAAAGAAACCTCAATCGCCAACTGTGAAGTATTAGACGAAAAATATCGCATCGCTGTTCAAGGAATTTTCGTAGGCATTATTTAAAAGCCAGTGCTACTAGTCTTATAGTTGTAAGGTAACAGACTTGTTGTTTGCCTTTGCTTTTTGTAAAAAAGTAACCAGAAAAACTGTTGTCCTCGCTCGTTGGCTGTTTGCTGTTTGTTAATTTAGGTTATTAAATTTAGCGAGCTTTTCAGAACTGCATCAAACAACAACACAACAGAACCACAAAGTGTGTTTGTAATAGTTGTTTATCATTTTGTTTATAGCTTCGTTGCGCATGTAGTTTTAGTATTGTCGTTTCGTCTATCAAAAGTGGCAGATAGTATGAACCTGGATTTATAGAAAAATATATTTTCCTAGGCGGTTGTTTTTAGTAAATTCGCAAATTGCAAGTGTACTCACAGGACTAAATTAAATGCACTTGAGAACTCGTTTGGTTTGTTCTGACTCATGAAGTGAAAATCGGGGAACAACAAGAAAAATACAAATTTCATTATTTTAAAAATCGAGCACACCTAGCCAAAATATTAAAACTAGAACATCGTGTCGCCGTCTTTTCGAAAACGTTTTACCTTCTACGCCAACAAAAATAACCTTCAAGATCTGCTTTAATCTCGCAAGAAGTTAAATGTGACTGTGCTGTTTTATTTTTAGTTGTTAAAAAAATAAAAGCTATTTTCTGCATTTTCCCACGTATGAAAAATTTGCATACTAAAAATCATGCAACGAAAGTAATTTTGGTTGGCAGATTCGGCAAACGTCAATCAATCAAAAAAGTGGGCGACAGACATTTCGTAGAAGGTTTGTATCAGGTTCTCTTTTCGTTTTGCCTTGCCCGCCGGAATGTTATTTACAAAGCGAAACAAAAATAGTGCCTGATCTCAGGTTAGCTAACGCTTCACTACGCAGATCTGAGTGTTGCTTCTGATAAAAAATGAATAAATAAGACACCCTCTTCTATTTGGATGAAAAAAATATTCAACCAATCAGAAGCACTACCCAGATCTGGATAGTGACGCGTCATCAGTATGGAATTTCTGCGCTCGTTCCTCAGACGTCATTTGTTGGGGAAACCAGTTGCGGCGTTACGTTATTTCGGCTGTTTCTTAGCCTACTTTTAAATATTTAGCTTTTTTTTTAAACAAAATGTTTCGTTTATCAGGTGAATGAGTGATTGAGAGTCCCAATATTTAACTCAAGCAAGCGATTTATTTAAACTTCCGGCTTCACCTGCACCAATCGGCATTTTACTTAAAACATGCTATAAAAGCCTTGCTGTATTTTTTTTTTAAACGCTACGCAAACCCGCATAAAGACGGAACTTTTTCTGAAGAACGATAAAGTTGGCCATTGATAATTATGTATCATTTTCAGCGACGTCTTTAAAAAAAGGATTCCATTTTTAAAATTTCATTCACGACACTGCTATAAAATAAATGATGATGATAAGGCGATCACGAAGGTATTTCGATCAAGTACTGATTTAATCAACTGTACATTATTTCTGTTTTTTTTCGTCTAGTCTACGTTCTTTATCTTTTCTTTTTTTTGTCTTTTTTTCAGCTCTTAAAATATTGTCATGTACAGCATAGAAGAGGTTATGTGGGCCATCAAGGTCACAGTTTTTGTTTCTTTGTACCTCCTTAACACAAATCGTGTTCATAAATCCATCGAGTTATGCAAAGAACATTTACTTCTTCTCGGCCACAAAGCACTAAAATATGAAAAGGAGTTTGTTAGGCGCACTTATTTAATGGTATATGTACAGATGTCTAAAGCGTACCGTCTTATTGAGGATCACAGGAATGCAATCAAATGTGGCAAAAGGCTTCTCGCCATTTCAAGAGAGACTGGCAACAAAACATTAGAAGGAACAGTAATTTGTTTCATGGCGGAATCATATAAATGCCAACGTGAGTACGGTAAGGCAAAAGAGCTTTGCTTGAGAGCAATTAGCATTGGGATAGAGACTGGAGAAAAAGAAGTGGAAGTACGATGCTATGTAACCCTAGGAAGAATCTTTGTGTCTCTCGGTGAATATGTCAAGGCTAAAGAATGTCAAGAAAAAGCACTTGCAATCGCAGAAAACATTGGCGATAGAGAAATAGAAGCCAACTGCTATGGAAACCTGGGAATTACCCTTCAGTTTCTTGGTGAATATGTCAAGGCTAAAGAATATCAGGAGACAGCAATAGCAATCGCAGAAAAAATTGGCGATAGGGAAACAGAAGCCAAATGCTATGATATCCAAGGAAGTATCCTTCAGTCTCTTGGTGAACATGCCAAGGCTAAAGAATATCAAGAAAAGGCACTTGCGATTGCACAAACGATCGGCGTGAAGGAAATAGAAGCTAAATGCTGTGTAAACCTAGGAAGTATCTTTCGGTCTCTCCATGAATATGACAAGGCTGAAGAATGTCAAGAAAAAGCCCTTGCAATCGCACTAAAAAATGGCAGCAAGGAAACACAAGCCAAATGCTATGCACACCTAGGAATTATCTCTCAGTGCCTCTGTGAATATTCCAGGGCCAATGAACGTCTCCAAAAAGCACTTGCGTTAGCACAAATAATTGGCGACAGGGAAACAGAAGCAGCATGCTATGAAAACCTAAGACGAGTCTTTCAGTCCCTTGGTGAATTCGTAAAGGCTAAAGAATATCTCGAGAAACTACTTGCAATGGCAGAAAAAAATGGCGACAAAAAAACAGAGGCCGCATGTTACCTAAAACTAGGAAAAGTCTTAATTCTATAATTTTCTCGGTGAAAATGTCAAGGCGCAAGAATATCAAGAAAAAGCACTTGCAATTGCAGAAAAAAATGGCAACAGGGAAACAGAAGCCGGATGCTATATAAACCTAGCATGTATATGTCATTCGACCTCTGAATATGACAAGGCTAAGGAATACCAAGAAAAGGCACTTGCGATCGCAAAAACATTTGGCGACAAGGAAACAGAAGCAAAATGCTTTGTTATCCAAGGAAACATATTTCAGTCCCTCGGTGAATATGTCAAGGCTAAAACATTTCAAGAAAAGGCACTTTCAATCGCCGAAAAAACTGGCGACAGCCAAACAGTAGTTAACTGCTATGTGAACCTAGGATGTATCTATCCTTTTCTCGGGGAATATGATAGTGCTAAAGAATATCAAGAAAAAGCACTTGCAATCGCTAGAAAAATTGGAGACCGGGAGACAGAAGCGAAATGCTATTTAAACCGAGCAAGAGTCTTCGAGGGCCTCTGTGAATATAACCAGGCTAAAGAACATCAAGAAAAAGCACTTGCAATAGCAGAACAGATTGGCGACAGAGAAACAGAAGCCAAATGCTGTTTAAACCTAGGACGTATCTCTTGGTTTCTTGCTGAATATGACAAGGCCAAAAAGTACCTCAACAAAGCAATAGCGATAGGGGAAAAAATTGGCGACAAGGAAACAGAAGGCGAATGCTATGGAAACCTAGGAGTTGTCTTTCAGTCTCTCGGTGAATACGACCAGGCTAAAACATATCAAGAAAAAGCGCTTGAAATCGCAGAAAAAATTGGCACCACGAAAACAGAAGCCATATGCTATGTAAACCTAGGAAGTATCGCTCAGTCTCTCTGTGAATATGCAAAGGCTAAAGAATACCTTAGAAAAGCACGCTCAATCACTGAAAGAAATGGCGACAGGGAAACAGAAGCCAAATGCTATGTAATCCTAGGAAGAGTCTTTCACTCTCTCGGTGAATATGTCAAGGCTAAAGAATATCAAGAAAAGGCACTACCGATGGCAGAAAAAATTGGCGACAGGGGAACAGAAGCCCAATGCCACGTAAACCTAGGAATAGTATTCCATTCCCTCGGTGAATATGTTAAGGCTAAAGAATGTCAAGAAAAAGCACTTGCAATCGCTGAAAAAATTGGCCACGGGGAAACAGAAGCAAAAGGCTATGTAAGCCTAGGAAGAGTCTTCTATTGTCTCAGTGAAAATGTCAAGGCTAAAGAATATTCTGAAAAAGCCCTCGCAATCGCACAAGAAATTGGCAACAGGAAAACAGAAGTCGCATGCTATGCAAACCTAGGAAAAGTCTTTGAGTCTCTCAACGAATATACTAAGGCTAAAGAATACCTGGAAAGAGCACTTGCATTCGCGAACAAACTTGGTGACAGAAAAACAGAAGCCAATTGCTACGGAGACCTAGGAGTAATCTTTGAAACTCGAGGAGAATTTGGCAAGGCTAAAGAATATTTAGAAAAAGCAATTGAAATTTCCGAAAAAATCGGCGACAGGAAAACAGAAGCAAAACTGTATGAACTTCTCGCATTTCAGTTTTACAGAGATCATGTCGTCAAGGCTAAAGACTATTTAGAAGGAGCACTCGCAATATATAAAGACATTGGGGAGATAGAACAAGAGTTATTAACCCACTTAACTATTTCATATTGCACGATAATCGACAACACACATGAAGCTAAATCACATTTCTTTGCAAGCATTAACAATAGAGAAGTTATTCGCCGTTTTCTGAAAGATCATGACCAATTCAAGATATCGTATTTTGACAAGACCAGTAGTTACTACGGACTTATGAGTCAGTTGCTTTGCCTTACTGGGAATCCTTACGAAGGTCTTTACATAGAGGAAATTGGACGAGGCAGAGCCCTAGCAGACTTGATGTCAGCCCAATACTCCACACAAAACGAAATATCAGTCTCTCCACAGGCATGGGATGGTATTCAGAGAATCATGAAGAAAGAAAACAACTGTGTTTGTCTATACATTTCATACTATGAGGACTATATTAATTTGTTTGTTATTAAAGCAGACCACCAATTAATTTTGCGTCACAAAAACGTCAGTGACTGTTTCGCTGGCAAACGATCAGCAAGCAGAGTGGCTGACGTTTTTTCCAGCGAGATTTACAGAAAGGTACAGTGCTTAGCTCCGGAGCAATGCGAAGATCGATCCTGGTTTCCTTCAAATGATCTCTCGCACCAAAAGCGCAAGTCATCTCAAGAAAATAGTCTCACAGTGTCCCGCCTTGTAGAAGAGGATGAAGACGACCATCAGCACATCCTTACTTTTGCCGAGGGTTACAAAATGATCATCGCTCCTGTAGCTGAACTGCTTGATAAACGCGAAATCATCATTGTTCCTGATCGCTTGCTTTTCACAGTTCCATTTGCAGCGTTAAAGGACGAAAAAGGAAAGTATTTATCCGAGTCTTTCAGGATTCGCATCATTCCCTCTTTGACAACTCTCAAGATGATTCAGGATAGTCCAGCAGACTATCACAGCCAGACTGGTGCACTGATAGTAGGGGACCCTGATGTTGGTGAGGTGCTTTACAAGGGAAATCTTCACCAAATATCGAGGCTGCCTTTTGCAGGCGACGAAGTAGAGATGATTGAAAAACATCTCGGCATTCAACCTCTGCTAGGAAAGCAGGCAACAAAGAAGGCGGTCCTTCAAAACAAAAATTCAGTATCTCTGATACATTTAGCTTGTCACGGCAATGCCGAAAGGGGAGAAATTGTTCTTGCCCCTCCACCTCTTACTGATAGGAAACCTCAAGAAGAAGACTACTTATTGACAATGGCTGACATTTCACAAGTTAGACTGCGAGCCAAACTGGTAGTCCTTAGCTGTTGTCACAGTGCAAAAGGACAGATCCGGACGGAGGGAGTGGTTGGAATTGCTCGAGCATTTTTGGGATCCGGTGCACGGTCAGTGTTGGTGGCACTGTGGGCCATAGACGACGAAGCGACAATGCAGTTTATGAGTCGTTTCTACGAGCACCTTGTTCATGGGGAAAGTGCCAGTCAATCTCTTCACCAGGCCATGAAGTGGATGAGAGAAAACGGCTTCTCTGACGTTGCACAATGGGCTCCTTTTATGCTGATTGGAGATAACGTGACATTGGATTTTCAAACGTTAAGGTTAGTAGACATTTATTGACATCCCTAGGTTGGACTTGAAGATGGTCCAGTCCCGGTTCAGTCGATTAACTGTGGCGCTGGGTCATGCTCAGTCGTAAAATTTGTAAAATTTGGTTTTATCATTTCAACTGCACTAGCCCTTGGTTGCCTTCAACTCCGTAGACAAAAACACATTTTTGCGCTTAAATAAAAAGAGGTTCCCTTAGAGGAGAAGCTTGTACTTTATTTATTCAATTTTTTTTTTGGTTGGCACATGAAGCCATTACCACAACCACAGAGTTGCTCTTGTAGTCGGCAATAATTAGTTAATAGGGACCTTTAGCATCAGGTTTTTCGTGGGAAACGGCAAACCGCAAAATGTCACGTGACCACGGCCTTGCGGTCACGTTTGCAGTTTGCAGTTCACGTTTGAACCGCAGGAAGGGCTTCCAGCGGTAAGTGATTTACGGCAAGGTTTTTTGCCAACAAAAATTGTACAGCCACACGTTTAAAGGTATGAACTAGCTTTTTGTATCCGTTTGCGATGTGTTTGTTGGATTTTTGATCTCGAATCAATGAATTATTGCTGAGTTTTGGGCGATTAAAGTGATGCACTTCCACTTGATGAAAACAACATGGCGGCCCTAAACAATGAACGCGTAGTTCAAATCAGTTTTATATTCCTTTCTGCCGTACTAACAAAGGAAAGTATTCTGTTCCAATTCAGAGTTAAATTTTTTTTTCTATCTTGTTTCTGAATTCATAACTTAACTCAGTCTCTGTTTGGTTCCTATTTTTAACGTATCACTCCGCGAATATCATTTTATTTTGCTATCTCTTTTAGACTGGGGAGCCCAGGCTTCATAAAGCCTTCTGGTTTCTTCTTGGCTCCCTTGCAACCTTACAATTTCAATATGTATTCTTGTATTGTATTGTATTTTGGCTAAATAAAAATGAACTGAACTGAACTGAACTGAACGCCTTGCTAAAGTTTGAAATCTCGACAACGCGAAACTGCAAACGCGTAACTGCGGTTTGCGGTCTGCGGTTTGCGGTTTACCTGATGCTAAAGGTCTCTAATGATAATGGCTGGACGTTTATCATTCTTCAGTACATGTCTGCAGGTATGACAAAGTTTATATAGGGCCTCATTTGACGAGGACATTATTTCAAATTGCACACTACTGACTAGGGCAAAAATGCTGACTTAATTAAAATGCGTATAAAAGATTGATTAACTGTCCACATTTTGGAATTCGGGATGCTAAGTCTCAAAGTAGTCATGTTTATCAGTGAATATGTAGCCGTAATATTGAGTTGTTAAGAAAGGAGAAAGATTTTCTTAAGAGGTGGAGGGCGTGTTCGGATGAGAAAATTCAGGAATGCTATTGTTTATCATTATTACTTTCTATTTTGCAGAGCAGGAAGTCACGAAACTCAGTCCCGAAACGCAGCCCCATTTTCGGCGAGTGACCAAGTCCAAGAAGTGACTGGTGAATGCAAACGTTTCTCCCTACAAGGCGGAGATCGATAAATTGAACATTAAACCACGTGATAAATAAATCAAGCGATAACTCAAAGAAAATTCTAAACAACAGGATCGCATAATGTACATATAAAATGTATATATCAGTTTAAGCACAGTTGGACACAGCCCCGACATTTTAAACTTAAAAAAGAAATTGTTTATGGAAGAACATTAAGAAAAGCCGCCAAGGTGCTAGTCATATTTACCATTTTTAGCAAGGAAATGTAAAGTGTGAAATAAATTAATGACTTTATATTTTTCTAGTAACTTTTTAATAGGCAATTTTCCATATATTAAAATTCAGCATGAAAGCGAGTCTTACAGGACACAAACAAAGAAAATGAATAAATCATGATTCTTCATGTTTATTCATTTTCTTTGTTTGCGTCCTCTAAGACTCGCTATAATGCTGAATTTTAATATATCGAAAGCTGCCTATTGCAAATCAGTTTTTGAATAAGACAAGCAGGAGACGCCTCAGCGGGCTCATGCCAGTAGTCCCTCTTAAAAATTTCAAGTAAGTCCCCTTTAATTGACGTTAAATAATTTCAAGTAATTGCCAGTCAGATTGTCTGCAAAAGACGGTTTGAAGTATTACTAATCGAAAGATTGGAAGAGATACTGTTTGAGAGTGTTAAAGGCTCAAAACGCTTTTGCTCATCTATTAAACTAAAATTAATTTTAGAAAGTTGAGAAAGGTTAGAGACAATAAAAATAAACTTTCAAAGAATGGGAAAACAACGCATGACAACACTTCTTTCAGTTCCTACTCCTCGAAATAAAATAGCGAAGATAACGAAGAAAAATGATAGGTGTAATAAGCAGAACAACAACTCTGCTCGTGCATTAGACTTTTTTTTTACTATCTTACTGTCTCACCACCACTAAGGAGTGAAATTTCTTTACTTAACGTCTCATGGAGAACGTAAACACCATATATAAATGACGATTTGTTTTTTTCTAAACATGTGTGTGGCCACCAGAAATTCAACCACGAAAAATTTCACCCATAATTGGCAGTTTCAGCGAGTCGAAATAATCGCGATTGGAGAATCGGCCGGTGTAAAACGCAGACTGCGGACTGCGGACTGCAGAATGCGGACCTGGGGTAAAATGCGGACTGCGTGTAAAATGCAGACTGCAGACTGAGAGTAAGAAGAGTTTAAGGGCAAAAAAATCCCGCAAATGCATGTAAACGATCACTTACTTGACATCTACTTTCACAAATCCATTCAACGTTGTTGACGACCCGAAAACATAATCGCAATCTTGAACCTTTTTTCCGTCCTAGAGACCTCACGCTCCAAGTTTTCGATACACGTGACCGTGAATTGGTACAACACCACGATGTTTACACTTAAAAAAAAGTTGCTGACCCAGAATACTGTACAGAATTACGGCGATCAAAAAGGTAGTAAATCATTCCAACAACAAAGAAAGATGTTCTGCAAAAAATTTGGATAGCCTTCTATGAAAATATTGAAAATCAAGGTACGAACACTTTAGCTGTTCGGATGTTCAATGAAACGTCTGGCGAATGTGCCAGCTAGCTATTTGGAGAAGAAGGAGCACAAATGTTTAAAACTTCTGCAGTCTGCATTTTACCCCTGGTCCGCAGACTACAGTCCGCAGTCCGCAGTCCGCAGTCTGCGTTTTACACTGACCGATTGGAGAATACCAAAATTCATATTAATAGTAGGGAGTTTAAGCAACCACGACGGCGACGGCAATGAGGAAAGCAATCGGTCTAATAAGGTGCGGTCACACTAGCAGTTTTACCCACTGGCAAATGGTTCTTGCCCATGTGGAAGCAATTTTTTGTGTGACCGAATTCCCTATAGAAAAATTGTTCCGGGGAAATTGGAACGAAAGAATTACCCATGACTGTTCTCGACGTAGGTTCTATGGTTAATAAGAAACCAAAGCGGCTCAACCAATCACGAGAAAGTGAAATGTACCAAACAGTAGAAATCACGTGTTGTTTACGTGCTGAGTTAGTCTTGGCGCCAAATCTCATGCACGACTGGACTAAAAATTCGAAAACTCAGCAGGATCTTGGGCGCTTGCTGGGGGTGTTTTTCAGGTACGTTTTTACGTTTACTAAATTCACATGAAAAGCACTGTTTTCCGCAGCACGTTTTCTTTACATACGTTTTCAAGAATTATCTCCTTATGAAGTCGTAGGAACCATTGCTAACAAGTCAAAAGTACACTTTTACAAAGTTTGCAAAGTGTACTCTTAACTTTTTAGCGCAAATTTGCCTTTCTCTTAATGAAGTCGGCGTCTTCGTTTTTAGTCTAAAAATTAAGAGGTGAATTGCTCTTGCATAGCTTAATTGATGTAAAGGTTAAATTTAAAGGGTAAAAATGGTCGAAACATTTTACGATTTATTTCAGCCTTCAATGTTTACAACGACTTTTACCGCGAAACTGGGTTCAAGTTTTTTCTCCCCCGTGGGCAATTTATCCCTGTGTAACCGCAAACATGAAAGAATCAAAACCTAAATTGAACCCAAACCCAGCCATTTCCCCAAGGGGAGCTTTGGGGAACAGGTCTAGTATAAACGCACCTATTGCCAAGAAAAAACTCTTCAGATGCATCACGCTTTTTTTGACATTTTTCCGCCGACACTGCACGAATACGACGTGAAACTTTCCAGTGTGACTTATTATAGAGGACGTGAAAACACTCGACGACAAAATTTTCCTCCTATTTTTTAACTTTGGTGTGCTCCTTAAAAATTCAACTCCAGGAAACCCGCCTTCATTTAACCAATTGAGCCTGTTGAAATAACCACTATTAATCTTAAAAGAACGCGAATGCACTTTGTGGGTGTTTCTTAGTGTTGCGGAAACCATTGTTGGTTCGCCTTTGTGTTGTAGTGTGGGTATCGTTCAGTGCTTTTTCAATCTTTTGTATTACGTCATTTGGTGATTGCACCCGTCCGCAACACCAAGAAGCCACACACTTTGTAAGGGGCGTCCCCATCCCCGTCGCCGTCCTGGTTGCTTAAAATCTCTAGCAGCGTTTTCGCTCTCCCTGCTGCCATGTCGTCTGCATCAGCGTAGATAAAGTACTAACCTGATCGTTCAATCCAACAGTAATAAGAGAAAATTTTCCGACCATTTCCACCCACTTTGATCCAGTTACCGCATTTTCTTGGCCATTTGCTCTTGACAGACCTTTCCTAAACCAAACCTGCACGGAAATGAAAGACAGAGCTGCAATAATAGACAGACATCGGACAATGTCCGACGGAAACTCTACCCACGTACAATGAAATCCTATCTGTGGTCGGACGTGATGATCGGACGAATCAAATATCAAACAATCACTTTGTAGCTAACGATTAAACAAGAGTTATAACAACCGATACCAAAGTAGTGTAGAAAGGTTGTTTTGCTCCTTTTTGAAGTTTGAAGCGGAATACATTAACACCTATGAAGTCATTGATTTTTTAATGTATTCCACTTCAAACTAACGAGATTTCACTTCAAAAAAGGAGTAAAACATCCCTACTATACTACCTACGAAATAGCTACAAAAAGAAGACAACGGAATTAATTTCATAATAGTACGTACTACAGTCGAACCTCCACTAACGGCCACCTTTTCCACACCGACCATCTCTTTGTGACAGCCTTTTTTTTTGGCGGGCAGTCTATACTTGACTCTTGTTTAAACCTCTCTCAACGGAGACCTCTCTTCAACGGCCACGTTCTTCTGTCCCCAAGGTAGCCGTTCGGGAGAGGTTCAACTGTACCTATTTCACCGGTGAGTAAAAATTACTCTTTTCATTTTATTTGCATAGAATTGCACGTCAACATAATGATGCCCATCAACTTTTCTGGTTTGTTCGGCTACAATTGTTACATGCTCGGACATATGTCCTTATCATTTAAGGGCCTGGAAGCAAACGTAAAACGTCCTCGAATTTGCTTCAGATGTTCCAAAGAAAGCAAGAGAGTGCCATTTAAACTGACTGACGCGAAAAAAAGTGTTAAGACGAAAATCTACTGTTCTATTAACTAAGGGCCTGTTAATATGAGTTGAGCTAGCCTGGCTGGCCCACTTTTCCCGCGCTGGCTTGGTCACTTGTCTCATAAAATTGTCATTGTGTTTATAAGAGAAAGCAGGCTGGACGGCTTAGCAAGATCTCGGCTGGTGGAAACGACAGTTTGACGCCCTTGACTTTGGAGCTTGTTACGGTAGATAGTATTGTATCACGTAAACGATAAACTAGAAGTAAACAGACTATCATTTCAAAAGGAGGAAGGAGGAACAGCGCCACAAGACTTTAGAGTGTTAAAACCAATGCACCAATGAATTTCTTACTAAAAGTCAGAACTGGCCGGCCAGGAAGAGCGTTTTGAAAATGAAAAAGGCTTTTCTCGCGAGTTCTCCCTAAAAACCTATCACTGCTGTGCATACTATTTAGGGATACATTGATCTAGCTCAACACTGCTGATTAACAGTGAATTTCTAACCATCCATTTTCTGACTATAAACGGAAAGTGCCGAAACTATGACGAAGACGCAAACGAGAACGTCAAAAAAGCAATACGTTAGTGAGCAAAACAACAATTCTGCACGTGCATCACGCTCTTACTTCGCCTTCCTTACACAGCTACGACGTGAAATGACCAAGTTTAAGGTACTCTTTAAACGTGTACGGCAAGGCGATAAATTTACTCTACCCCTTTACCTCTCTGTTCGGCTCCAGCGTATTTCCCCACTTTAAGGACTGGACGAGTTGAAATAATCGCGAAAAATTTCAAATAGACCCATAGAAAGCTTTTGAGAGGCGGACGTTTTCACTAGAGCCGTCGTTTACAGATAGTAAGGTCCCTATTATATGGTTGACTACAACAGCGCGCAAGACGAAGCCAAACCTGTCTTCTGATTGGTTACCCGAGCAGGCAGATGGAGCTATTCTACTCGCTCGGAAGTTCAATCTTTTGACTCAGCATCTTGACCTCACGCTTGGTCAATAACGCAAATATACATGGCTGAATTGTAAAGATTTTTTCGCATGACGTAAAAAGCGTTTTCAGGTGTGTACCTGTCCATCCTTTGTGAGAGCCCAAACGCTGTTCAGTCCAGCAGACACTTGTAGCAAGCGACAAGGACCCAGCTCTTGTGGCACGTCTGGTGAAGCAACTTTCTCCCACGTTGTCCCTTTAATCAAAATTCACAAACATGTTGGCCGTTTTTGTTCAGCCAAACGCATTTAACGTCAGGCGACGTTTAAGCCTCAGACTCAATTGCATCTAGTACAAAAAGGGGACGCCTTAAATCAACTGGGACGCATTTACGCGCAACTCGTCCAGAGACGACTGGAAAAAGACATTGCTGTGTCTTTTGTTCAGAAAACACTTTTTTGTCGTCTACTTTTATGCGTTCCGTTTTTATACCAGTCGACTATAACGTCTCAGACGTTAAATGCGTCTAAACGACTTTCAAGTTGCTGACATAACAAAGGTCATTTAATGAAAACAACTCATGATTAGCATTTTGCTGTCTTTCCTACGAATTCGCCATTTGGCTCATTGCGTCAGTATGAAAGTGAACACATACATGTGCCCTACATGGCCATTTCAAAATGGCGCGCTGTATTCGATGAGGTATATATGTCATAATGTCGCTAGCTCCAAATAGTCATTATCTATACCGCATATTGACATGATGGCAACGGCACAAAACTGAAACGAGGCGTTCACACGCATCGAACATCGTGCCGGGGCGAATGGCCAAGAGCGCTTTGTGGACTTAATTCCAGTCCCTACTTCTGAATATTTTTTCGTCTCAGTAGGTTCCAGTCCTCGCTCCTACTTATTTACTTTCGGTGACGATCCACCTTCAAGACCGGTGCGGCGCAGTTTCGCTCCGTCACAGAAATCGCGCCGAAATCACCATTCTTATGTGTGAATAGAAGCCCTATCCGGTGATGGTTTACGTATCAGCGCAAGAGGTATCCGGTATAGTCAGGAGCCGATTACGCGGCTCCTGGTATAGTTTCAACCGGATTACCTAAGGGCTTAATTACTTAAGGTGGACAGGCCTGGTTTGCCGGGCTGGCTGCCTTTACCTAGATTGCGTCACGTTAGCTTAATACATAAAAAAAACAAACTTGTGATTACATAACCCAGCCAGCCTGTTTAGCTGTTACCGAGATGGGGTAATAACGGGATAAAAGTCACCTCGGCAAAGCGGACCAGCCCGGCTTATCAGGCCCTACCACACCTAAGGCAGACGGTGCTCTGTTTTACGGGTGTCAAAATCTACTTAAAGCTGCACGGGAAAGAAAGTAGTCGAAACAAGGATTTGAGGCGCCCGCGGCCGCCAAGGCCTTCAAACTTTGACCCTGACAAAAATCGTTCATTTCATAACCCTGGTGACACGATTCATTAACGAATTAGATATTTGAGGGGAAAAGCTTTTTTTTTTAAGCTTTTCACTCCAAAAAGACACCCTGTTCAAGATTCAAGACCCAGAAAACCATACCCTATTCAGCGGCATACCCGTTTAGGACAAATAAGGGAGTGCCTCCCCCCGGTTGAAGCCATACCTCGGAATCGAACCCCAACCTCTCGCACAGAGGGTCTCTGAATACTTCGAGAAAATAAGGCCGGCTCTTAGTAGTCTACAGTTGTATGAATTGAGCGAGGAACAACTCGTCTGAATTCGCCATTAAAGAAACGAGAGGGAACTAGAGCAAAATGTGTCCCGCTATGGTTTCTGGGATCGTTACTGGATGGGGACCCCCTTGTCCCCAGTAACAGTCCCAGAAGTCTTCCGTTCCTTCTCGTTCCTAAAGTGGCCACTACTCACCAAAGGATTCATAGCAGGTGACTCCACTCCGTACAACAGCCACACCCTCCCAGGTGACTCCCCATACTATCCCTGATGGGCTAACAGAAAGCTGCGTGATGCTAACTTGTGGGGAGGGAATCTCGATCCACTTATCACCCTCAGGACACTTTTCTGATATTCCTGATCGGTATACAACCTGAATAACAAGAGGCCAGGAAAACGTAAGGAAAATATAACGATATTTATCTTTATTGAGTTTACCACGGTGACAGGGGATGAAACAGGGCTAAAGTCCCAATTGAATATCAAACCCTTCAATATCCACCCAACCCATAAAAGGTTGTACCACACCACCGGCGACTACGCCTCCTACTCTTTACGAACAGCAATACGGGTTCTTTTACGTAGCACAAGAATCAGAACAGTGAAAGAGCTGTGAGACGGGGCCTTCGGTTTTTGGTCCTCACCCGAAGACTAGAATGGCTAACAATTTGTAGATGTCACAACAAAGGCAGCACATTCCGGCTCCTCAGTTTATTTAAGACCCTGAATGTTGGTCCGGCCGGGGTTTGAACCCGCGATCTCCCGCTCGGCAGACAGGCGCCTATCCAATTGAGCTAACCGGGCGGCGGATGATGTACACCGAAAAGGCGGAATTATCGTCCAGGCGATTACTTTATGGGTAAAATAAGAAGAGAGGGTTCTTTTCAGAAGAGGGGACGCTTTCATTTTACTTTCACCTCTGTGGGAATTCTCCAGGCAACTATTCACCAAACGAAAGCAGTGTCACACTGAATGTGCGCGAGAAGAATCAAAATACAACCAACCTTGCCTTGAAACGTGACGGCCCAGACAGCTAAGTAACCAGGCTCCTGTCCGGGAATAGCTGTACCACCCACAGCGATATCTTGAAATGGCTGCTGAGCAGGGTCCTCGCTCAAACCAGGAACCTAAACGAATCACATGCATACTTAATCTCGTACCCACAACCCCCACGGTCACATAAACTCAACTTTACAGAGAGACGCTAGGGAGATAAGGGTACAATTTATAAGAAACCCACGTGAATCAAGAGTGCCAGACGGGTAGTTACGCATTCTTCAGAGCTCAATCCTCCGCACCTTGCCTATAAGGGCGTTTACGCAACCAAAAGCAGTGACGGCAAGGAGAACTTCATAAAAGCAATAGGTTTAATAAGAAAACAAAAAATAATTTTGCTTCGGCATCACGCTTTTTGCAAATTTCCTTAGCCTTCAACGCTCGACAACGATGCGAGATTTTTATGGAGGACGTACACACATAACAAATATTTCTGCTTTCTTCTTCTGAACCTGAATACGGTCCTTAAGTACGAAAACTCTAATAAAATTCGCCCATATTTAAACAACAAAATTGAATAATAGCAATTAAATCAATGCAAATTCACTTTTAAGCGACGTTTCAGTGACAGCCAACCTTTATCCACTGATCATAGCCATCGAATCTGTAGTATCGTGACCATAAACGTCTTCGCACACATGCCAAAGTGAAATTTTTTGGACGGTAAGTTGCTGGAAAGTCAACCGCATACTGCCATCCCTAAAGGAAATGAAACAAAAAAAAACAAAGGTTACAGACTGTGGATGACATCGATCGACGAACGCTTTTGCTCTAAGCGATTTGCGTAAGACTCACGTGATAGATACTCAAAAGGAGCAAACAAATTTTAAGTTGATCAACATGTAGCCAAGGCTGGTGATACGATGTCGGGTAATCTGAATATGTCACAGAATAGAATAAAAGAGGTCCAAACTCGCGCGTCAGATCAGATTGCGTTCTGTGCCTGTGTATTCCATTCATTTCTAGTTTAAGTCCGAACGAAGCTGGGCATATACGTATGCGCTGTGCATGCGTAACAGCAAACTGAAGATTATCATTGCAGCTCCCTCTTGCCGCCTGAAATAAGGCCCCGTTTAGATGGATAAAAGTTGACCCCTTTGCGCGAGCCACGAGCGGACAACAGCGCTCGCGCATGCTCTGATTGTCTCGCCTTGGTCAAAGGTCAAGTTGACCAAACTGGGCGAGCCAACGAAACGCTTACAGTGTATAAGGAGAAAGGTTGGGCAGGCTAGGAAGGTGACCCTGTCAAAGAAAAAGGTTGGCTGGGCTAGGTGGGTTACCCTTCAAGATAAGCAGGCCGCCAAGCTTTTGAGGAAATATAGGTAACGTTGGCTCACCCAAGGTAGCTTGGGTAGGCAAGTGACCCTACTACCCGGGAGAAGTTTTCTAGCTACAAAAAATTGCGAAAAAACGTTTCTTAAAAACATTTAAGAAATTGTTAAAAAAGTTTAAAAATGTACGACGTTTCGACGTTGTCGGAAGTCATTATCAAGTAAAACAATACAGTATGAATGTTCTAAAGATACAAGAAAAACAATAGTTCATTGAAAAGAAAAGTAACATATAAAAATATGCTATCAGTTGAACAAAGAGAGTTAGCACTAATGGAGTCACTCTGAGTGTTAAGGCTAGGCCTCAGTTCTTTGATGAATAACATTTCGTACTGTATTTTTTTTACTTGATAATGACGCCCGAGAACGTCGAAATGTCGTATATTTTTAAACTTTTTTAACAATTTCTTTAATGTTTTTAAGAAAAGTTTTTTCGCAATTTTTTATAGCTAAATGTTTTAAAAGGTCGCATCTTTTTAATGAGAAGTTTTCTCCACATAAACGGGTCCTAAATACATGGTATGCCTGAGGTAACAGATTGGCTTCAAAAAGGTTACCTCAAACCGTTATTCGCCCTTATTCCCCGCTACGAGACCTAGTCCCAGGGTGAGAAACCATAAAAAAGTTTAAGGGAAACAACCTTGACAGCCACCTGACATATTTTCGACCGGTTGAAAATTCGTGCGTTCACGCTCCCTAACCGAACAAAAATTTAAACGCTTAGCCGTTCAAAATTACGCGTGAACAAAGCGAAAATATTGAGCGGTTTCGTGTGACTAAGTGTCTGCTCAAATTTTTAAACCGGTCGAAAATTTGACTGACACCGTTGGAACGCAGCCTTCGTGATGTTTATCTCGCATTTCTGAGACCTACCACTAAAAACAATCGATCAGAAGAGCGGCTATGAAATTTCCACCAAAAAAAATTGTCTGTCTTTATCCCAGCCCCGTAAAAGCCTGAATTTTTTCAAGCTTTCTTTTTACAACTGCAAAACTTGGATTTGATCTTCCTTACATCATTTTAACACAGTCACAGTCACCAACAGTCCTATATACAGGACATTTCTTTTCTGGAGGATCAAATTCCAGCTACTAACTTTAATACATGCTGTGCATATCTGTTATTGACCAAGCATACAAGACCAAAGCAGGGTATCCTGAGAGGGCAAGATCAGGTAGCCAATCAGAATGCAGGTTGCACTTCATCTTGCCCATTTGTGGATTCGGATAAAGTGATAAAGTGATAAAGTGTAATTCTGTAACAAGGCAAGGATCTTGAGAAGTGATTGGGGGGAGCAGGCTGCCTAGTGCAAAGGTCAGAGCACTTGTATCCCACCAATGTGGGCCAGGTTTGAATCCTGGCATCAACACCATTATAGGGATAAGATTTTGTTGTTAATACTCTTCTCTGCATGATCTGAAAAGTTTTTCTCCACGTACTGCGGTTTCCCCCTCTTCTCAAAAATCAACGTACATGTACAGTCAACTCTTTCCTAATGAACACCTGTTTAAGATGGACACCTCCTAAGATGGAGACATGGTGTTGGTCACTGCCGTTTTCCAGTCATTTTACTGTACTGTAATAATACTCTCTATGAGATGGACACCTCTGTTAGACGGACAATGGACACTTTTGAAACTGTCAACTGACACTTAAGAAGTGCTACTTTATGTAGTAGGAAATGTAGGTGCTCTGCACGACAGAAAATTACAACTGGGGGAAAAGAAATTTACATAACCAAAAACAGTTTACCTCAAGCAGCTCATATATTGAATCCATTATTGTCAATTCTAAACACCTCGTGGAGAACCACAAGAACACTTTTCTACTACATCGTTCCAGATTTTACTGTTTGCACAGTAAGTAAAACAGATGTGTATACATCGCCAAAAGGTTCAGCTTTATTTTCTTATAATTATAATTTTCTCGACTCTCTATAAGCTGGACACCTCTCTAAGATGGACACGAGAAGCCAGTTCTGAAGGTGTCCGTCTTAGAGAGAGCTGACTGTATCCAAATTCCAGTTGATCTAGAAAGAGTCTCAAATTACTGTTGAGGACACTTGGTGAGTCACAGGTTTATCAGTTATTGAAAGTGTTAATACCCCCCTCCACTACTCCACCCCTCTCTATAAAATAAACTTTAAAGTTAGTTTTAAAGGTTTCAGTATGACAAAATACATCTACATCTACCTCATTGTCCACCTCAATTCCATGATCTATATACCAGTCACCTTCCCAGATCCACTCAACAGATGGCAACTGAAAAGATTCCTTGGGTAAATGTATTTTACCATTTTTACTGCTCCATCCCCAACGATCTGTGTGTTTCATCAATATCTGCAAGAATAATACACATAAGTTGTGGATTTCCATTTAAAACATTGAGAATTGACAATAATTAAAAACATTTAAAGTAATATTTTTGCAAAAATAAATACAGTCACATAAAATGTGCATTTCTATATGAACCATCAAGAATTGTCAATAATTAAAGCACTTCAAAGAAATGAAGGCCTGTAATGTGTTCTTTCTCTCTTCAAAATTCACATTGCTCCAACCATGCTGTTTTTGATACATGCACATTAGACAGGATATCAAATAATACTGTACTTTGAAGAGGGTTAGCCTGAATTTCAGGCATCTCCTCGAGTCACACACTCCCGAGAGAGACATTTGAAAGCACTGGGCATTAATGCCATCCAGTGATGTCACTACCCCTTCACAGCTTTCATTCATGCAAAATATAAAACACAATTTTCAACAGGTAAGCAAAGAAAAATATGTCACCAGGGTAAGGTCTATGGGTTACAGAGCTGTTTTACTTGTAACTCATGTAACGCAGTATTCTGGATGCATCTTTTGCTTGTATAGTAATAGTGCCATAATTCAATCTTTTATCCTACATGTATGAAAGATATCCTCTGAAAGTAGCCTGAGGGGTCATTCTGCTGTCACAAAAGTAGTCAGGTGACTGGTCCCCTGACAGTCCTGTAGTATATGGTTGAAGCTTAATATTACTTCTCGGTCAATAACTTTCCAATACCATCTTTCCTCAAACAATAATATTGCCTACGCTCTAATAAGATGTCAAGGAGTTGCCTGCAGTGAATGAATGAATGAATGAATGAATGAATGAAGAGTCACATATGAGAGGACAATAGACGTGCCTTCTTACAATACATTTTAACATGTGAACAGTAAGCTCTGACGTCAGCATACAAAGGCGCCACTGGCAGCCACTCTCAGTCATTTATGAGCGTACTGTACCCACCCAACCCATGATGTGAATGATGTGATGTGTGAAGGTTGACCCCACCACCAGGGTCTACGTCCCCTACTCTTTTTCGAACAGTGGTGTGGGTTCTTTTACATCCCACAAGAGCCAGATAAGGGTAAGTGCTGTGAGACCGTTTTCCATTTTCTAAGTTCTATCACAGTGTGTAGAATTCCACCGGCTCCTGGGAATTAGTCTGTCACCTAGATGCATTATTAGTCAGTTGGTGGAAATTCGAGGCATGTTTTCTGAAACAGATGAAAATGGCGCATGGCAGAGGGACTTTTGGAATTAGTTAGTTCAAAGATGGCACAATGAAAAGCATTGTGCCATCTTATCCTTGGTAAAGATCTCATAACCGGTTCAAAAGAAAGGTTTTTAATATTCCACTTATTTGTTCTACTGACTGGTGTCCAAAGACCAGAAACAGCTTTGCAACCCTTGCAATCAAAATTTGGGACCAAGCAGTAGCCTGCATAGCAAGCGTTTCACGTGTTTTTTCTGCATTAGACACGGGCTGAAGAGCAGCCGCTCTGCAAATTTATAGCCGGCGGAGTGAATTGTTCCGGACAAATCATTTTTGACGTTTTGTCAAGGTTTCAGATGAGATAAAGCCACACAACAAAAGACAAGAAATTCTGCAGCAATTGCTCAGAGTGTTAACTTTCTTTTATTGTAAAACTTTTTTATTACAGTTCTTGCAATAGCCTGGAGGGAGTTCTATTAGAGGAGAAAGTAATTTTACAAATCTGGTAATCCAGGGGTAATCTGTTCATTAGTTCTATTTTGACAAACTGTCAATTTACAAATGAACCGAACCGTGAAATATAAAGGGGCATTTTCCAGAACCGTGGGGCTTCCGGGCAAGCGTTTCCTCTTCTCTCCTCCCCCTTCCACCTTTTTTTTTTGCTCCCGCTCTAACTTTCGCACAATAACTCGATTGGAAACACTTGCTATGCAGACTAATCAAGCAGTAGAGGTTACTTCTACGGGAATGTCAGCTTGTGACGTGAAAGAAAAACAAGACTGTTCAAGTGAAATAAAGCAAGGAAATTACAACACATCATATAAGCATCAGCTGAAGTGACAATAGACATAAGTTTTACGAATTCATTAAAATAACCCTCATTGTTTAACACAAATAGGGCAGAGTTTTTGTCAATGAAAGCCTGAACAGGACAGACGTAAGCATTTTTGACATGTTTGCTGCTAATTTAAACTTGCATTGTTTGCTTTATACATAGGTTATTTTCCATCAGGTCAGACAGCAATTTCATGTTGTTAGATGGTCTGCTTTCAATCACCAGTTGATGCAAGTAAACAAATTAAATTGGTGGCATAAATGGGAAACCAGGGTCTCTGCAGCAAGTGCCTCCTCTCCTATTGTAATAAATTTCTCCCTTCACCCTAAAGGAGACTAAGTAATAGTAGATATATCAACCAGTACTCAAACTGATATGATTGATGGAGTATTGGTTAAGCATAGGCCATTTGCACTAAGAGGCATGTGACACCGTTTTTATGAAAATGAAAGTTATATGATTTTGCCTTCGAAAAACGATTAGTGGGTCATATCTTAAACAAAATAACGGTGATTTGGTTTTTCAAACCCGCACCATTTTCTTAAAATGAATAAGTTCGTAACTGGTCACGTGACCAAAATTTGATTTTTAAAATTATGAATTACCTCTCTCTGAACACAAATTTTGCACTTAAACTTCAAGGAAAATGTTGAAAAGATGATGTGATAACGTTTACAGCACATTTGAGCATAACTATGAAACGCTGAACAAGATATAAGCAAGAAATAGTTTTGGCCGCCATGTTGGAGGGCAAGAGCATGCCCTCCAACATGGCGGCCAATACAAATCATACTACTTTGCTGAAAAATCAAAGTGCCACAAAATATCTCCCTTAAATGAGTTTCCTCTCAAATTTCGGGTGTAAGATAATTTTTGTGTGCTCTAACAATTTTTGGCATCAGCAAGATTTCAACTCATTGTTTAAAGGAAGCATTGGTCACGTGACCTCTTAGTGCAAGTGGCCTATTGGCCAAGTATCATCCAAACATAAACCAATACGTGAGCCTGTAGTGCTAGCCTTTACTACCCACAGTACAGCTGACTCATTTTTACCCCACGAGCTTGACCCTGACGAACCCCTGGGCATCTGCACTACAACGTTTACAAATCCCCCCACCCAAGAACAACATTTCTCCACAAAAAAGCTCCCCCTAGGGCAACAGTTGGTTCAGATAAAGGCTCACGTCACAATGCACAGTATTCCAAGGCACTTCCAAATTTCAATAACATTTTCTTCTTGTTTTATTAAAAATACTTCTTTTATAGAATGGTTACATAATATTAAAGGATGAAAATCGCAAATCCCATGCCACGCTCACGTATGTCCCAAGGGTCAATCCCCAAGGTCAATAACCGGGATGGCCGCTGAGAGGTGCATTTATTTATAATAGTAACGTCACATTATGTATCGGTGAAATCGAAGCTTCAACATCCCCCCCCCCCCCGGCATACCCCGGGCATTTGACACCTTTGTTGTCCCAGGGAGGAGGGAATTTGATTATCAGAGTCTTCCAAGGGGTGGGGAATTTGAATCAATTTCATGTGAAATCTCTGAGCGCTTTGCACGTGACGAGCTATCATGGAAGGGACGCGGTGTGCAACAAACAGAGACTGCATACTTACAGACTGGCAGGTAAATGAGGTAAACATTGTTGTGAAAAGCTCTAACAGATTTTCTCTCCCTAAACTAGACTTTTAGAAGACTTTTAGAATAGGGAATCTTTTAAAGCATTTCACAACAATGTTTACCTTGTTTACCTGCAAGTATGCAAGTCTGCAGTCTGCGTTTGTTGCACACTGCCTGCCGCGCATGTATGTTTATTAATAAGGTGCCGCTATGATGCATGTCAGTGAAATAGTCATGAATCGCATTGTATGGAATGTAGTGATCTCAGTAGGTTGGATTTTTTTAATAGAACGCTTTGTATGTTCCATACACGTACAGTGTTTCTCAGTTTTTATAATATTGAATGCGAATTATTTGCTGTATTTATTAAGATTTTGTTCGACAACTGAAGGCGTTTTTTCCATCCTTCTGTGCCTGTGAAATGTCCCCAGAGTAGGGGCATTTGATCACCCAAATGGATCCTAGTGTGGGGCATTTGAACGGCATTTTGGCTCGGGGAGGGGGGAATTTGAAGAATAATTTTTAAAAAAGTCAAACACCCGGGGGTTGCCCGGGGGGGGGGGGGATGCTTCGATTTGATTGATATATTATCTCGGATCACAAGGGAATCCAAGTTGGAAAGAACCAAAAAAGCGTAGGGACTAGGCCACTAACAGTACAAATTATGACTACTGCAAGTAATTAACGACATGAAAGCTTGAATCTGCTCATCAGTGGATGAAAGTAAGCACCCAAAGGAACATGGGACCAAATTAGTAGAAATGAACAATAATGGGTCCAAAATGTTCAAGAAGAAAATAGTTGGGGAAAGATGTTGGAAGTTTTCACTTTCAGTCAATACTGGTCCTCTGCTTTAAGGCTGTGTATAAAAGTGGGATGGGGACATTGGGACGTGTGTGTGGGGACTTGGGAATAGGGGACGCGAGACGAAGGACTTGGGGACATCAAGTATGGGACGCAGGGATGTGTGGGACAGGGACGGGGGACGTTAAATACAGGGACATGGGGGATGTGAATGATTATTGCAAAAGTAGGAGGTATATGCAATATCAGTCACTTTCCTTATGAATATGTTTTGGTGAATGCAGCTCACCCTATCCTCCTTATGGTTCCAATATTCCAGCAAGGCGACTTAGACATTGGTTTCACTTTCTTCAACGTAGGGGGTCTTTGCCACTTTATGCGTCATGGAGGATTTCCATGGTAAGGTTATACTGCATTTGCCTTGATTATGATTAAAATCCTAACACATCCTTGCTTGAATCTGGTAAACTAACAACGTCGAGATACCTTTTTCAAAATAATCTGAAGACAAAGACTACAATATAACACTCGGTTTAGCAAAAGACATTTCTGAACCTAAAACTTCTGTATATTATAGTCAGGGATGTGCAAGGGTTGCGGGATTATCAAAGCAAAGGCAGTAAAAGCTTACAGTCGCAATCCTCGATCCTCCATGACTGTTTACAAAGCGAGGACTCGGCGAAGACCCCCTGCATTGAAGAAAGTGAAACTACTGCACTGGTCTTCTTGTTGAAGGAATATTACAGCCCTGATTGGAGCCCTAAGCAGGGGAGGGTGGGTTGCGGTCGCCAAAATTTATACAGAATAACAGCATTCGATTCCAAATAAATATTAAAAAAAGGAGACTAAATTAAGTGGCATAGGCGAGCTTCGAACTCCGAAGTGCTAGCTCCGAAATCCATTGCCTGTACCACTTTTATACACAGCCTCTGCAGCTTAAGAGACTTAATCATAAAAGAGCAATAAGGGTCTTACCGACTTCTCTGTGGCTTTCCATCCTCCATAAATTCCCCATCTTTGATTTTCGTATGTTTGTACTTTCACTCTGATCGGTAGTTCAGTGGAGTGAACAAACAGGTACGGCTGCTGGCTAGCGCTGATCGCCCACGCGCACTGTTCTACTGCTGAAATTCGCTTAAAACAGTTCCTTGATCCGAGTTTGGGAGTAGAGATATGGCGCCAGGATTTGTCTCGTAAATTAAACAGGAAAACTCTTCCGTCTCGGTCGATGAACCATAAATGACTGGTTCCCATCTTTGTGCAAAGTTCAAAACCGCGTCGTGAGGTTAAGATACAATCCGCAGGAGCTCAAGTAAGTGGATACAAAATGCTTTTTATGTAGCATCCTCGAACAAAGCTAAAATTTGATACCTCCAGAGGAAATGAATGAGAAACGAATCCTCAACACAAACACAACCCAGGACTGCTCTAAAAAGCGAAAGCGCATACTGGGGTTGGTGTACTCCGCAGGTCAACAAGCGTCCTACCGCAGTTTCAGTTATAAAACTAAACATTTTCATTTTCACTCTGATATATGAGTAGTTCCATCATTTTTCTTTTCATTCTCCTCAAAAGTACCTTAGAGCGCATAGAATAGCCCTTTTCGGGGAGGGAGTAGCCTGCGTAGGAGGGGGGGGGGGTTGGGACGGTAGGGGGTTCGAGTTTCACGTACAACTTAGGCCCATTTCAGACGTCGTGCTTCTGCCGTGCCGACTTAATTGTAATTTGGTTCGACTGTAGCACGGCAGGAAAACAACTTTGATTCAGACGTCGTGCCAGAGTCGAACCAAATTCAGGATTTACTGATGCCTCGTAACAATTCTTCTCCCAACTCCCCTTGGAAACGCAATCTCGCCAAAATACATTAATATAATTTATGAATTTTGTTTAGCGCGGCAGAAGCACGGCGTTTGAATCGCTGTCGTGCCAGAGCCGTGTAGCACGGGAGCGCTTGTCGAACTTAATTGCTTGCCGAACTTAATTCAAAAGTTTGATTCAGACGCCGTGCTTCTGCCGTGCTTCTGTCGAACTTAATTCCTGAATTTAGTTCGGCACGGCAGAAGCACGACGTCCGAACTGGGCCTTAGGCCCTGTCCACACTAGAGCTGAGGGTCTCTATGGGGTTAACCGATAGGCGTAAAACGGCCAAAAATTTAGTCAATAGCCGTAAAAATTGAAGAGTTTTAACCGTTAACCGTGAATACTCACGAGCCCCAAAGAGGGCGAAACAGCTGTCTATGGCTACAATCCCGCTCTGTTTTGAGTTCTTTCGGTGTCGTGTTGATGTCTTGCAGAGTTAATTTTCACGTAGTACGATCAGCATTGCAGTATTCTGTTTGCAGAATTTAATATGTCTAGGGTAAAAAGAGTTAACCGTACAAGAAAATGTTCCCTACCTTAACGAGCAATCCAGGAAGTTCGGTCTAGGGTGACTTGACCTTAAAAACTTTAACGCCTCGCTAAAAATTGCCGCAAAACAGAAAATCATTTTTTTATCGACCCAGTAGCAGCTAGATCTGGAAGTAGCCCTGTTGCTTGACTCAGATGGTAAAAGCCAGCTGAACAGAAAATACTCTAGAAGTACATAAGACTAAGACTCCGCGTGGCACGAAGTTTTTGTGAGGGTTTTATCTTGCGGATCGGAAAATAAGACTCCCGTAGAGCTTATGTTTGCGGGAACTATATTTTCCATGGTGAAAATCTGGTTTTCTTGCTGGGGATTAATATTTGCGATTTCAGGAGGTCGTGTGCTCGGAATACTAGTGAAACAACTAGCAGAGATGTCACTGTTTGTAAAACAGGTTGCCAATAAACATTGGCAATCTGTAACATTCGATTCCCTGTTTTTCTCTGATCCACGAACGGCAGACAGTCGTTCTGTACAGTCCTTCGCTATATTAAAAATCATGACTATTATCCGTGTTAAAAATACACTGGAAACTGGAATTTTGTTATTTTTGTTATGACTGGACGTCACGCTTCGGCCACGAATTGGGCGTTCGCGTGTCTGCTTTTGCTTTTTCACGAAGATTCTTTTTAAATTAACTGCTGGTGTTTCTATGCGTAAAACAATATTAGAGGTGGAATACTTTAAAAGTATGATCTATCAAATACTACTGTTGAAAGCAAACTCAGCATTTGCCATTTGGTCATGTCATATCTAACTCATGTCTTTTCCTCAAACTAGTCACTAAAAAGCCTTGATTTCATCAACAGTTAAATTAACTTTGTTAGAATAATGCTAAATTAAGTGCAATATAATAATTCAGTTAGTGAAAATAGAAATAAAACCTATTTTTTTTAGAAAAAAATGAAAACTTTAAAAACATGGCTAGAAAAGCTTTGTTGCCAAGGTAACGTCAAGTTGACGTACAAGTCCCGACGACTTTAAAATGTTTCTCGATAATTTTTAGGAAAATTCACAAATTTTGGTGGTCAGAACTTGAACGGTTTTCAAGTTACAGTCGAACCTCCTTTAACGTCCACCTCTCTGCAACGGCCACTTTTTTTTGTCCCGGCGGACAATCCATACATTAACTCTTGTTTAAACCTATCTACACTGGCCACCTCTCCACAACGGCCACTACAGCGTGTCCCCAACTTCCAAAATAAACTCTCCACAACGGGCAGCTTTTTCAGCGACTGATGAAAAAGTCGAAAGTGGTTATCAAATATGATCCGTATGGCGCACCGATGATCAATCGCGGCAATCATAGTCAGTTGATTGCGTTGTTATTTCTACTACTGCAGTGAGCATAAATTGTCTACGATACTTACGGCAAATGTTGCGAACCTTGCTCGTTTTGTCACGTGAATATGAATTTGATTTAAAACATTAGTCAAGTTTTTGTGTATTTTATGTCTATATAATTATTATACATGAATGGATTACCATTATGAGAATACTAACAGTGAGCATGAACCTAGCACCATAAACGTGTTTTACTCCTTAAAAAAAAATTTTGATATTACTTCCTACCTCCCCATAACAGCCACTTTCATCTGTCCCCAAGGTGACCGTTGTGGAGAGGTTCGACTGTACTCAACTTTCTCGAGAGGAGCGGAGAGGGCTCCAAAAGCCCCCCTCAGCCTGAGTAAGGTTAAGAGGTTAAACTAAACCTTAATGAATCATGTTAAAGAGTCATGAGGTTCCCCAAAGATTTTTCAGGATGCAGAATTAGCCTTATTTGAAGGCCCTTGCCGGGGGAGGGGTGGGGCCTCAAAAATTTTTTTTACGGGGAGGCTCCGCCCCGAGGTCCAACCCCTTACCCTTTTATATACCATTTTTCACGAAAAAGGTACCACTTTCATATGCCGTCTATTGACAAATGATACCTTTTTGACATACCTTGTTTATAACGTTGCATCCCTTTTAACTGCTGTGAGTGAACTGTCATTTAAATAGGAATCAATCACAAAAATAGAACGTTTTCTCCACTTTATAAAGCCCATAAAATTCATCTGTTAGCCCTTTTGGGCCCTTTTACAGGCCCATATGACAGATGTTTCTACCCTTTCGTATACTTCAACGAGTAAACTCCCTACCCTTTCATATACCTGAAGCCTAAAAAGGATACCCCTCTCGGGCGGAGCCTCCCCGTATAGGCCATCATATGGAGTACCCCCCCCCCCCCTCGGGGTCCTTAATCCCCATGACAGAGTTATTGGCAATAATACAACATAGGCAAAGAAGGTGACAAGTATTGCATTTGATGTTTGGCCTTAAAGGAGCTGTGTCACGAAATTGATCAAATTCAAACAGTAGGAACCACTGCCAAGCTGAGCGAAACATAAAAATAACCGCTAAGATTGGAAAAGACGACATAGACCTCTTTCATAACGGCGGCCTAATGATATGCAGTCTCGAACCTCCCGTTAACTCGAAGCAATTTTCATTTCCCTTCAGATCATTTTCTATCTAATTTTACCCTCGCTAACTCGAACTCCCGATAACTCGAACTTTTTTCAGTTTCCCTTGAAGGTTCGAATTATCGGTCTTATCCGGAGTCGACAGTATTCTATGATTATATGTATGATAGTTAGCGTTTCAAACCTCATTAGCATGTGCAGAATACAAAAGAATTCTTACTTTTAAACGAGGTCAGACAGGCTGATTATCATACATATACAAGAGCCATAATAGGATAATAACTGTTCTGAAATTAAGATATCCCAGCCAACGCCCTTAGACTCCCTCTCTGTCCTGTTACATGGCTCTTGACATATAAAAGAATATATAGAGAGGGGTCTATAAATAACACAGCCAAAAAATACCAAAGGAGGCATGGATAGACAAACTTGAAGAGTATTGAGAGGGATTGAAATTGTGATTTTTACAAACTTGTTAGCCTAACATTTTTTCAAAGTTCATTTTTGTTGTTTGTCTCGATACAGTGCTTGGGAGACATATTTGCTGGACACAAAAAGCTATGATTTTGCCATCATTTCAAGTAATTTCTCAAGTGCTATAGCGAATAACTCCGTGCTCTTGACATTATAGGGACTTTAAGATTCAACGACACGACGGCAACGAGAACATCTAAAAAAGTAATAGGTTTGATAAGCAAAATCAAAAACTTTGCACGTGCATCACGCTTTTTTGTACATTTCTTTTCCGTTTTTCCACGACTACGACGTGAAAATGCCTAATTTCGTCTTTTATGGGGAACGTAAACAAACAACGACGAATTTTAATTATTTCGCTTTCTAACTTGAATATGGTCCCTTGAAATTCAAATTCAAGAGGGTTGCGTACATTTGACAAAGTAAGTAAGTAGGAACAATCTCCATAAAGACTGGAATCACGTAAATTTCAAGAGGCCAAAGAAAAGTGTTTAAAACAAAACTGAATTCAAGGCTGGTAATACGGCAAAGGGTTGATTTATATGGGGCCAATATTTTGGCTAACAAAATTAGCCTTCCTCAGTTGGAGCTACGCTCTTCTTATAATTCCTTACATAAATATTCATACAACATACAGTCAACTCCATACTATGCACAGCTAATTCCCATAGCCCATACAGATACGACACTACTATACCGTTTTCTTATTTTCTTCTTAGTACAGTAACATAAATTTTCTGAGTCGTACGTCATGGCACAACATTTACTATCCAACAGTACTAATATAATCTTATTTAGCGGCTACATTTTAAAATTCTGCAACTGTAATGATCTTAACAGAAGTGATTTATCTTATTTTGCTTCAGCCACAAGGGTTTCTTTTTTAACTCACAGTGCATGAGCTTTCCGTAGGGGTAGAAGGCCAAAAATAGGTAGAATTAAAATCAATCTTGTATCGAAACATAAAATTTCAATAAATAACAAAAGAAAACAGCACGAGTAACTGTAAAGCTCTTTTAAAATGATCCCTAGCATTAAATCGCTCTCCAGGGAGTTTTGCAGCTAAATAAGAGATGCCTATTATAATCAAATGGCAATGAAATGGTAGCAACAATTGATACTTTGATCTATGCAGTCTATGAAGGAAACATTTCATGCTCTGCAAGAATATAGACTGATTGCTGCACTATTAATTGAGTTAAGGCAACTTAAGTGTACGCTCAAGCCACTGGTGATCATGTGTTATGCAAAATAATCAAGTTCTCCCCTTCTACACGATTTTACAAACTGTTTTCGCAACTAGGCTCATATACAAACAAATCAGTGGAGCGTCATGCACTACAGAAATCTTGAACTAAGTAAATTAGTTTTTGCCTATAGTCTCTGGATAGCTCCCCAGCAGGTGTGGAGTTCTAACTAACTTTACGATGGGATATCTTTTGTTGGGTAAAGTTTTTAGGACAAATCATATGCAGTACTGAAGTTTCATGTTGTTGCAAATCGCTGAGGGAGTGTGGTTAGAGACTTTGTTACCTATTGCAAAGAAATGACAGTTTGAAGTGAAAATGGTAAGATGAATTTTCTTTATGATGTGCGCAAAATATCATAACAACATAACTTGTCTTTTAAAGAGCGGCTTATAAGACTGAGCAATTTTTAATGAAAGTTATTCTTCGGTAACTTTGGGACTCGTCGCTTTCTGACTCTGATCACCGAAGTTTCTGAGGGCCTCCTCCAACTCCCTTAGTTTGTCAAATGTAGGAGAATTTTCGTAGAATTAATTTTTATAATTTAGGTACCAAATCCGAGCTCGGAAAGAGAGAGGCATTAATTAAAATATTGCTTTTATGTTTTAAAGTCCTCTATGAATCGTCGCATTAGGAAGTTTAAAGTTGTAGTCGTGCAGCGATCGACAGCACTGAAATTTATTAAAAAGTGTCAGTGTCATGGACTAGCAGTGTTTTTGTTTGCTTCACAGAGGCCTAAAAAAATCATTTTCTCTACGCGTACTCCAACATCCTACTACGGGCCAACCTGATCTTAGAGGTTTCTAACCTCAAAAATCTGATAGTTAGCTAGTTGTCAGGGTCTGAATTTATACACTTAAAGTAAATGCGCTGCTTATTGGCATGTATAGGAGAGCTGAGGAGTCTTATTGCGTGGACCTGAGGTCCGGCCTGTGCCTCAGGCCAGAAAGCACTGTTTAAGCCTGACTTCCATGACGTCCAACAGTGCCATTAGTGTAGGACAGATTCAGAGATCGCATTCAATAAATCAGTGGAAACAACTATTAGAAAACAGCGAATAATGCTATGTTCACAAGGCGCCTGACGAATTTTCGACCGGTTGAAAACTCTGAGTGCGTTTAAATGTTACTTTCACACGGAATTAACCATCTCAGCCGCTCGAAAATTCAAACGCATAGCCGTTCAAAGTTCCGTGGAACAGAGCGAAAATATTGAACGTTCTCGTGCGAACGAAGTGTCCCGTCAAAAATTAGTCCAATGCAGGGTGAACGCAGCCTAAGATTGGTAAGGAAAGTGCTTATCTCGTAGCCAGATCTCACTCTGTCCACGGGAGATCTGGGTACGAGATTAGGAAAGTGCATCCTCAACGGTCGCAGTGATTACAGCCGTATCGTGAAGACAAAGCCATCACGTAATAGACTTCAGTATTATTTCAAGTCATTACGATCTCTACCATCATTTCCTTCGTTGGACTTTTTTTCAGCAGTTGTAGCAATCTTATGAACACCAGGTTTAGTAATGAACTAAGGAGGCAGTTCCCAGGGAAGGGGGGCGTGACACTTCCAATGCGGGGAGGCTCCGGAAGGGGTACTTTTTTTTCAGTCTTCAGGTCAGAAGGTTAATAGGCTCCTGTTTAGATATATTTAAGAGAGTAAGGATTCTAGAAGTTCAGGTATATGAAAACGTAGGGAAATCTCTCATTCAGGTTTTTTTTCAAAGGGCCTTTAACTAAAATATCACAAATTATCATCTCTAGACGCACCTTTATCATTAGAGTTTATTAAATGATCCATGAAAATGGCAAGAAGAGTTCCTTTTCAGGCGACTTAATAATATAAGAGCTAGATGAGTTAAATGGGTACCACGTTTTAATGAAAAGTATACGAAAGGAGTACATTTCCTTCCAAGAATGGTATAGAAAAAGGGTGAGGGGTTGGACGGAGTCTTCCCGTATAACAGAGGACAGGTTTGACAGGTTTGACTTGTGTGGTAAGCCTCATAAGCCATCTTAGAGTCAAGGAAGGCTACCTTTTGATCTTAATAAGCTTCTGGGAGAGATAACCTCCTCCCATATAAACATGGTCAAGGGTAACTTATGTTGTAAACGGTATTACTTTCTTTCGGTAGAATCCATCTGGAATCCTAGTAAAAGAAGAGTGTGTCGCAGCCTTTAAAGAGATAAAACGTAAACAGTGGAAATACGTTATTTTTAAAGTGACTGAGAACAGAAAATACATAGCAGTGTGGAAAAAAGTCAGGCAATCAACATATGGGGATTTTCTGAAACTTTTTGTGGGCGATGAATGCTTTTACGCCCTGTACGACTTTGGATACGAGACGGAGGATCGAGGACCTGTCTCAAAAATTGTCTTCTTTTCATGGTAAGTGCGAAAAATTACTGGTGATTGGTGGTTTACCATTAACAAAAAGATTCCGAAAAATCCGGTTGGAAAGTAAATGGAACACCACTTTTTGGGTCATTCCAGTGGAAAATTTCCAAGAGCAATGGAACTCCTGAAGAAGGTAGTCCTCTTTTTTTTCCGGACGGAATCGAATGTTCCAAACGGAAATTCGTGTTCCATTTTCTTCAAAGCCATCTTTGATACTAGTTTCAGGCCTTCGAGGCCATTTTTTGGGGAAATGGAACTGCTTGTACAACGGTAAACGCTATTCCGGGACTAAATTGAAAATGTAGTGAATTCGCACAAACCGTGAACCGGCCAGTTCGCCTAAATAAATGGTAAAAAACCATTGGCTACACAGTGCATGTCCCTTTAGTTGTTGGTTCCTTCTCAAGTCTCATGCAGTTTGGAAACCTGGAAAAAAGGGGCCTAGTCCAAAGGTCTTACAAGTATATAAGTTGAGGGAAACTCCATTTATATGATATACAGAAAGCCTTAGACTCAAATCGATCTGCGACCGATTGGACCCAAAACGTTTTGACCCCTTTTTTGAGGGTCTTGGTGGGGGCTAACTGACAACTGACATTTATAACCCCCATCCAGACCCTCTTTTTTTCCATATCGTAAACATCTTAACTCCCCGCCCCTTTTATTACTTTATTCTGAAGCATTCCTTTCTTTTTCTATTACACAGGACTCCGGAGGATTCAAAGAAAGAGAGGGCGATCTATGCGAGTAGCAGAGTCACATTTTACAACAAAATCAATCCTAATTTACCTTCTGTAGAAGCAACTCACCCAGATAATCTACAGGAAGATCAAGTCACAGAGAAAGTGCTACAAAGGCGGATTATTAGACGAATTTAAAAAAACGTTTTTCTCTTACCTTTTCAGCAACAAATACTTATAGTTTGATCATCCACTGTTAGCTGGTTTAACAATGAAGGCAGGTCGTGAAAGCAAGCGTGGACTTGATTATCGATTATCATTTGCGGACGTCCCAGTAATTAGACTTCTGTATAATCACAACCTCAAAAATTAATTCAAGTGAAATTCGCTTATCGCGGCCGAGGCCCTAAGGTTCCCTCTCTGTCCCATTATTAGAGAGCTTAAGCAACAACGACGGCGACGGCGACGGCTACGGCTACGAAAATGTCACTTAAAAAGTAAAGTCGCGCTGCTTCAAACTTTATCACACTTATTCCATCTCGTTCAGTTCGTCAAATGTTGGCAATTTTTGCTGGAGTTGAATTATAAAGTTCAGGAAAAGAAAAATAAATTCGTTGTCTTGTGTTCACGTCCTCCACAAAACGTGAAATTAGGCATTTTTACGTCGTAGTCGTGCAGTGACGGTAAAGAAATGTACAAAAAAGCATGATGCACGTGCAGAGTTGTTGTTTTGCCAATCTAAACCTATTGCTTTTTTGCCCTTCACGCTGACGTCGCTGTCATCGTTGTTTAAGCTCCCTATTCTCTCTTGACGCAGCTTAGATAAGGCAGACAGGAGAAAGGAGTCAATAACCTGTCCAGATCTCTCTAAAATATCACCAAAAAAGAAAATAACTTTGAGAACAGAATTCATTTTAAATCCAAGTATTAGTTTAATGAACAGTCTAAAAAGAAATCCTATGGCAGAGGTAGACTTCTGCGATACGATATATCCTTTTTGTCTTATTCAAAATTCAAAATTTTGTAGTTGTCTTTGAGGCAATATTTCAAAAACTCATAAACATAAATAACAGTAACAAATCATAGAGACCAAACGAGGTTTGGATAAAAAAAACTAATAACCACATATTTAACTAACATCGAACTTAATTTTAGAGCATGTTTTGCTGACATCGCCGCTTCCTTAGCAACAGAATAACGATGGCATGGGAATTCAGTCTAGAAATCTAGCAATAATCTGTTAAAATCCTCTAGTGTGCTCATAGTTAGGCCGTTACCTTTACCTTGGCAAGATTTGAAAAAATCTACGAGAGCGTTTTTGAAATAAAATGTTCCCTAAAATTTTGCATCCCCAAATGTGTCTGTTTCACTTTTTGTTTTTGAATCATCCCAGTAAAATCCACACGTATATACCTGGCTTAATATGCGCTTCAGTTCTTTCAATAAGCAATCGCTCTCACATTTTGCTTTTCTTACTCATAAGATACATGTACATTTGCTCATGTAAGCGAAAAAAAGGTGTCATCTTTGGTTTATAAGCCGCAGATTAAAAATTACTCAATAATTTTTTAAAAAAAAATCAATTCTTTGAGAATTTAATCATTGCTAAGCATTTAAGTGGCATTTCCAAGACAATGAAAATTTCTAAGTTACTGAAATAACATCGAATTCATGGGAGTTGTAGGCCAACAATGTTGCGTCCGTTTACATGGGTCTGGCCAAATTTTTGAACGGATGACTTTTTAATCAGTGCAACCCGTTTATACAGAACCGTGCAATTTCTGTTACAAAATTGCAGTACTGTTTGCCGTTCAAAAACTTGCACGGTTCCGTGGATCCCGTGTAAACGAAAGGCGGATCCATGCAAGTTCTTGTCTGTTCAAAAATTTGTCCGGACCCCATGTAAACGGGGTTTTAAATTGATCAACATTATTAGCGGCAATCAGGTACTCATTGCACTGTAACACCTGCACTCCTTTGTGACAAACAACTCTAAAATGACGATCGGAGAGATCGTATTTGATTTATTAATTAGAGAGCTTTAGATTCTAAGACGAGTAAGACTACAAGGACGAGATTTTCTCAATAGTAAGTAGTGCGCGCGCGTGAACCAGCGTCATTTTGGCGGGAAAACTTGGAAGCCGAGGTCATTCTACTACGAGTTTTAGTGATAATGTCGTAATGGCGGAAACGAGTTATCAAATATTAGAAGTTTTATCATTTTGCGATCGAGAGGAGGCTTAACCTTCTTCAATGTAGAT
>OZ037997.1:13652047-13689547 GCA_964035705.1 Porites rus | reverse complement strand
TAAAATTGCGAAAATAAGCCCTTCCAAATATAAGCCCCCCAAACTTGTAACGGAAAAAACCCTCCGTTAAATCGCCCCTCCAAATATAAGCCCCCCGGGAGCTTGTACTTGGAAATCGCCCTCAAATACAAAGTAAAACAAAGCAAAAACGGCACAGTAACACAAAAATATTTGTACTTGCAAGCCAGAGAGCTATTATGTGCGCCAAATGATTGCAGTCAAAAAGTGTCACAGTTTATTGCTGTTTGCGTCGTTCACTCTTCACTCTGGCTAGGTCCATATAGGCAAAGCACTTGAATGGCTGAGTTTTAGAAATGCGTACGTCCTCAAGGCGAGTTTCAGTAAAAACGTTCTTCAAATTACTGACAAAAAATTTCCTTCCAACTATCTGAACTATAATATAGCCTAATCGATATTGAGACGTAAATTTCCCTTTAGGTATAAGACTAGCCGATTCTGAAACACAAATTTCCCTCCGAACTTATAAGCGCCTCAAAAAATAAGCGCTCAAAAAAGGCCTTTAAAAAATATAAGTTCCGGGGCTTATTTTCGGAATTTTACGGTATTTACAAAATCGAAAACATCACAAAATTAACATAATCATGCTACTTCTTTATGGCAGTGTTCACACTATACTGCAGGGTAGCTATTGCTATATATAATGGTCATTGAACTGAGTGGAGTGCAATTTGGTCTGAAATCATACGTGTGATTTCAAAATCGAACGAGCGCGCAGCGCGAGTTCGTTTGAAATCACAAGTATGATTTCAGACTAAAATTACACGACACGAAGTTCAATTACCACTTTATTACATCCATTTAGAAATCGCAGAATTTACTCGGTCAGTACTAATAATATTATTCTATTGATCGAGTAGCCGGTTTGTTAAAGCCGAAACAAAAAGGTTTTTACATCTCATTTTGTATTTCGAAACAGAAATGATGCGATACGGAACAAAAATGATGCGTTTTAAAACAGAAATGATGCGATTTAGAGCAAAAAATGGTGCGATTTAGGAATAAATCACACTGCTGAGAGCCAATCAGATTGCACGGATAGCCAGTGATTTCAAAGTGGATGTAATAAGGCACGTAAACCATAGCAAATAGGGCTTCTGTTTTCACAGAACAAGACTGATTTCAGCGCGATTTCTGTAACGGAGCAAAGTTGCACCCCACTCATCTCTAAACTGGAGTGTCCCATACCGGATAGGTCTTACTTTAGAAAGCTGGTTTACTAACTTAGAACAAACGCCACTGAATCGTAGCCAACAGTTACCAGCGCCGTACAAACGACTTACTGACGAGATCAAGCAAAAATAACTACGAGAGAACGACTGGAGAACTGACAATTTGACTAACAATAGACGACTGTTTAACTGTGACAATAGACGGATCAAAACGCACCAATTACTGATTACGAGTCTTCATAGCCAATAACATCACGGCTTAACTGACAGACGACCAATAACATCGCGACGTAATTGACCAATCAGATCAAGAACCGGAGTATAATACCATCAACTGACGTGATACAACTCACTTTGACTCTGAAGATGACTACCTCACAGCATTTACCAATAGTTTTTGCTTCCGTTTGTGATCTGATTTTTGACCTTTCAATGCTTGGTTTACACAAATTAATATTCCTTTTTGTACTTTAATCTTATTACCAAGGACAACTCCCTGTTCAACCCAATAAAATAGCATTGAATGAAAGGATACTTATGATGAAAAATACAGTAACAAGAAAAGAAAGGGCAAATCTTGTGTAACAGCTGAGTGCAGAACTCATTGCTTGGCGCCGCATTTTGTGAGAGATGATGGCCTGAATCCAGCAGTACACCATTCCCAAACCAAAGATCATAAGTGCTCCAATCATATGCACAGGCAAAGAGTTAACCACCTAAATATAGATAAACAGTGAAATAAACATTAAATAAGTGAACTACTTTTACAAGTTTAAAGTTATATATTTTTCAAAAAAGAAAAATCCAAACGTTTTTGACATTAGGTCATCACCAGGGTAAGAAAATACCCTCCACTAATTGCATATTTTATATCCTTAGGTAATTCCTGATGGGAAAAGTTTTGCAACGTATAGACTTCCAGCAGTCTCTCTTTTTTCTTAGTCCGTCAAGTGAAACATGATGACCACGCAAGTGATGAAACTTGACACTCTTGTGTGCAATGCACTCCCCTCACTAAATGTGAAGAAAAAGAGAGACTGCTTCACCTTGAAGTCTTAAGAAAAAGCAAATATGTCCAGAACTCAGTTAACCTCAGCAAACTTTATGACCAATTTTTTAAGAGAGTGATCTACTGGTAATATTTAACTCCTCACGATCTATTGGACATAAGGGGTGGAGGGAAAGTGAAAAAGTTCAAAGTTATTAGACTGCTGTACATGTAACTTGAAAACCCAAAAACTACCTTGAAATTTTGTTCAAACTTGAATTTTGGAAGCTGATATTTTGCATTTAGGTCAGAAGTTACAACCCATACACAGCTTTCTGGTATGTTTTACCTCTTTATAGACAGTAAAGTGACCAGAATATGGCTTGAGTAGCTTTAAAACAAGTTTTTGCCATAAAATTTCACAAGGCAAATGGGTTGATGAACTGAAAACTGGTGAAATTTAAAAAATTTTAAATGTGCTTGTCTTTGGTTTTTTGGCTCTGCCAAATTGTGAAGTTGAAGACCCATGAAATACAGGTTCCCAAATTTTGTGAAATTAATTTGCATGAAATTGTTTACAAGCTTCAAATACGGTTACAAAATAATATAATCTGCTCTTTCTTAGGAACAAAAAATCTCTTATTTCTTTGAAGTTAATAAATCAGATTAAAAAACTCATTAATAAATCATAAAGAAAAACAAAAAAAATTAAGATGGCATCTATTAGAAAATTGAGTAATTTTAATTTTCAGTGGACAAGAACCTTGTACCAGCTATAAATGTAAAGAGTCATGTGAAATAACTCCAAAGAAAAGGTTCTTAGTGGAGCCTGAGAAAACAAACTTCAAAAAGCTTAAAAAGGAAATCTTACGTATAATGATTTTACCTGACTGTGTTTTCTCAATTCCTTTGAAATTTGAAATTTATTTTCTGGGGAGAACGTTTTCTTTGAAGTTATTCATACAACTTATTACATTTATAGCTCTTGAAAAGTGTAAAAAGAATGCTTTAAAATGGCTTAAAATAATCTGGTAAAAGGTATCTGTCCACTAAAAATTAAAATTATTCAATTTCCTAATGGATTTCATCTTAATGTTTAATGAGTGTCTTTATATCTGATAAAGACACGACTAAACTTAACGTCCAATTTTTTGGACCAAATTAACCCCAAATCTAAATATTAATGCAAAAATTAGTTCTACTCTGATCTACATCTGAGATTTTGAAGCCACTCAAAAAACTTGCAGTTGTGTATTATAAGGTGTCTCGAGTTTTTAAACCTGATAATACACTCCTGTTTGTTTTTTAAACAGTACATAAAATGTAACAAACAATTGGGTAGGAAGGAGAAGCACTTTTTCTTCAAAGAAAGATATAACAATACAGTGGAACCCCGTTAATGCGACCACCGTTGGGCCATAAAATCCTGGCCGTGATAACGAGGTGGTCGCATTAGCGGGGTCTTCAAAATAGGAAAATGACTCAATGGTTTTTACGTTTGGTTTGAAAGAATATGGCCGTAATAACGAGGTGGTCTTATAAACGGGGTGGTCGTAAGGCGGGGTTCCACTGTAATAATAATAATAATTATAATAATAATAATAACAATGATAATGAAAATGTAATTAATATAACCTGCAACAAAAATGAATCTTACTTGAAAGTTTGCAACTATTGAGAGTCCTAAACAGGAGAGAGCACCAATCCATAACGACCAGTAGTTAAGTTTTTGTATCAGGGGCAAGGCAGTGATGTTGAATTCCGTGACATGCTTGTAATGAATGTACATGGCAACAAATGCTGCAAAATATCAAACAACACATTTTATAAATAAAAAAATAATACTAATTTAACATTTTCCAAAATTAAAATTTATAAAGAAAAAAAATATGACAGCAACTGAGCTCTAGTTAGAATAATAATATAATAAATGCACTAATAGATTAATAGTAAATATATAGAAGACTAAACTCATTGCTAATGATGAGCTTGGGAGCAGGTGCCTTAAAGGTTAGTGGGGGGCCAAATGCAATAAGCAGAGAGGAGGTATCCATGGCAACCCTGGAAGCAGGAACCACCCCAAGAGCGGCCACTAACCGGCACCGTCACACTGAACAAATTCAGTGAAGATACTTACCTAAGAGAATACTTACAAGTACTTACAAAACCACCAGGCAGGGAGGGAGGAAAGGGAGCAAGAATTCGCAATGATTCGCAAGAAGACAACAAATTGATCCGCTACGATCAGCAAGAATCCACAATGATTTGCAAGAAGGCAAAAATTGATCCACTACAATCAGCAAGCAAAGCTACAATGCAAAGCAACACTAGCAAAAGGGCAAACAAGGAGCCCTGCAATTCCCTGCAAGCCACCCCGTAGATTCACATACTGAAATGGGAAAAGACCACTGGCCAATTTGCTTGAGTTTAACTTTGCCTAAATGATACATGTATTAAGCCACATTAAAAATATCATTCACTGAATAGTACATACTATACATGTTCATCCAGAATAAATTAAGTATCATAACCTATATGTACTATATGTGGCACAAAAGTTTTGTGGGTTTTAATTTTGTGGTAGAGGGATAAACCAAAATGTTTGCAAGTAACTTCATGATTAGTTTTGGTACTAGAAAATAATTCATGCAAGTTTTAGCCATTTTTAGCATTAGTAATATCAGAACACTCAAAATGAATGTAAAATATAATGTACATGCCTTGTTGTACACAGTAGATAATCATGGCCTGTCTTGCCCAGTGTGTTCTTTCCTTAGACAAGGAACATTACTCTCTTTGCCCAGGTGTATAAATGGGTACCAGTGACATGCTGTTGGGGGATTGACCCTGCGATGGACTAGCATCCCATCCAGGGGGGAGTAGCAATAATACTCCAAGGCATGCTTCATGCTAAAGAAACTGGGATAAGCTCAGGCCGTTTGGGACCATGGCTCATCTGTGTTTTTACCTTTTCACATAATCATGGCAGGGTCACTCAAAAATTATGTATTGCATGTACATCTTGAAAAGGATTTAAATTAAGACAGTATTCTACTTTCTCTCCTACCACTAAAGCAATAATAATTTATTATGAAAATGGAAGTACAAAATCATAATGATTAGCAACCTCAAGAGCTGTGCAACACATGGTAACTCCAATATGCAAATTATACATGAAATATTACATACCAATCACTGCAGATATATTTAGGAACTGTCCAAAGATACAGCTCTGAGGTGGACGTGCCCCTGCATCACTGATTTTAAAAAATGCAAAATAAAGACAATAATTCTTGTTATTTTGATAGACAAAGGGGTGAATGGAATGAGCAGTATTTGTTGCAAAACAAGTCAGACAACAAACAAAACCAACGGAAATAATAATACTGAAGCGGCGTTCACTGCTCGCTCAGCAATCCACACACGATCCACCTGGGAGGTGAATTTTGACAAATTATTTTATAAACCTTGCTGCTTCAGGGTGCAAAGTCAGTCAGTTTTACAGCCTACCATTCGGGCAAGCTGTAGCTAGCAAGTACTAGCCCACACGTCATTTCAACTAGCCCCAAAACCCTTTTTGATTAGCAGGATTGATTACCATCCTTCTGTAATTTGATTTTCCCCAATAAATTCACTTGCCCGTCGGACAAGTTAAGAACAGAATTCACTAGCCCGAAAGCAAAATCCACTAGCCCCGGGCTGTCGGACACGTCGCTTTCTTTGCACGCTGCTTTTACTTGGCCTCATTTGTGAGGGACGAATGATTAATATTTTAACAGGTTGCAAAGCAAGAATTTTTCTTCTCCAAACATTTGACCATATTTACAACAGTAAAATATGATTGCTGAAGAATGAAGAGTCAAATACATTAACCCTTTAACTTCTATTAAAGAGTGACCAGTTTCATTACTGGTCATTCAAATACACAGTTCGTAGGAAAATAATTCTCTTCAACAACACCATAGGCATGGTGCATGCATGGATAACAATTCATTTGACACTTTCAAAAGCATATTAAACTGGTTAATTTCGCAAGCCTACTGGACAGCACTTGTAAATACTGTTTTTTTATGTATCAACTAGTAACTGATTTTATATTTTATTGATGATTAGATTATTTTACTGACTATTAGACAAGCAATTTATTGTAGTTAGGTGTCCCCAATTAGTGTACATTGTATGATATAGCGACCTCGACACTATAATAAAGTTCTTACTTACTTACTTACTAACTTACAATATTGATGTGGAGAATATAATTTTGTGATAAATGTTTAACTCTAAAAAGTCACCATGATTTGGCCTCTCCGAGGTCATTTTTAACTGTGAGTAAAAAATATAAAAAAATACAAAACTGTATGTTGTCGACTGGTTTAATTTTATCCTTGGTTTAAATTATATTTTCCTTTGTTTTTAACTCATTATCATACACTACCATATCCCAAAACAAGGGAAAATAAAATTTAAACTAAGGACAAAATTGAACCACAACGTATATGTTCATTGTCATATATTTATGCTTATTTTTAATTATATTTTTCACTAGTTGCACTTGAAAATGACCTTGGAAAGGTCAAAATATTATGACTTTTAGCCGGGCTGTCAAAAAGTTTTTAAGTAGCAGGCTGATAATGAATAGTAGGCGGCTTTGGAACTAGCACTAAGGGATATTTTGAAAATTAGAGCCTCGGAAATGGCATTTCCAGGGGTTTTCAAGAGCTATTTTCCACCGTGAATGGCATCTTGTTTTGTCAGAGTACATGCAAAACTGGGAACAATGCTGCCGAAATGTCCCAGGCGTTCCACGACATCACATGGTTCGAACATTTCACAGATCTAAACCTGTTTTTAAGTGTTCAATGTCATTCAAAACTGGGAAACGTAAGCTTTACAATTTTATACGTTGGTGCATATTTTTTGCTAGCAGTTATATATGGTAGAAGGAGATGAAAGTAACCGGCTAAGGATGGCTAATTAACTAGCCGGCGGTTTTGGCCGGCTACCAGTCCTTATTGACAGCCCTGTTAAAGGGTTAACATTTATCGAGAATATGATTGGTGATATATAATGAATTCAATAAAGGTTGCTTTGGCAATTGGTCATTGGCAATTGGGCATATTTGGGCACACAGAACAATGCAATAATTTGCTTTCAAGAGTGATCACCAAACAATAGATTCCCATGCAGTGCCCAATTACCAATGCCCAAAGCAATCTTTATTGAATCAGCTATATACACGCAAGTGCAAGTTCAAGATTGCTGAATATTGGCTGCCAAGTTCTTTTTTGTGTTTTTTAAGGACTGAGATGAAGTCAAGGTCAATAAAAAAGCAAAAAAGAACAAGGCCGATTTCCAGCCATGGAATCACTGGCCAAGCTTGGTCAATAACGGATTTATTACGTGGCCATACAGAGAAATTTGCAATGCAGGGAAATCCTAAGCGGGGAAGGGTAGCCAATCAGAACACGAGATTTGCTCCATCTTGTCCGTTAGCAAATTCAGCCATGTAATATTTTAATAGGATTTAAAGGGTTAAAACAACTACGTTTATCAAGATGTGCTCCATTGCATTTTCTTCCTACCATATTTTTTTAAGATCAGACTTATATTATTATCTATCACTAGCATGCATTATAATATAGTTTCCTATATTATGGAAAATGAATTTTTTATCACATACCTTATATAAGGCCACAGAGCATTAACATCATTTTCATGAACAGCTATTGCATACCTTTTGTAAGACAACACAAAAGATATATTAGAGTAAAGACTTGAGTCTTTAACACAACTAGGGTTTTCATAACTTCCGAGTCTTTTTTCAACTTAACTCCAGTGTTTACATCAGGTGATAACAACACTGCAAAAAGTTTTCTACTGTTGTGACAATAAAATAACTTGAGTTCACTGTTTTAAACTTGAATTTAAACTCGAATTAATTTTGTGCACACAAAAACTTTCCTGGTATTTCATTGGTGTTTATACCATGATAAATGGAGTTATCATTATTGTCAAATGTTACTGTTATAATAAATAAGAGGACTACTCACGAGGTGACAAAAGCAACCAAAGCAAAGAAACCAAGGACAACAGGAAGCAATTCAAGATAGACAATTCCAGATGCCATCAGTACCACTCTTATTGCTGGTATTAGTAAGCCAAATTTCTGGAATATAATAATTATTATATCAATCAGTCAATCAATCAATCAATCATTCATTTTAACACGTTACGTCAAAGAGCTAAAAACTTGTTCAAAATATGAACGTGTATAAATAAATCTATAATAATTACAGCTATATAATATTATTCAATTTTAAAAACAACTCAATAAATATATACATATAAAAAACTTGGTAATAAAAACATAAAATATAAAAAACTAAAACCGACTAAAAAGTCACATACTTAAAATGTGACTGGGAAAACTATAATACTCGTTCTAAAAACAGTTAAAAGCTACAATCGTGCACTATAAGACCAATCTAAGAAGCTTCAGTCGTGCAATTTACTTCTGAAGTCATTAGCATCACTTGAAAGACAAACTTGATAAGGCAAACTGTTCCATACCTTAGTTAATGAATAAGTGAAAGAATTCTTCTTAAATTTAAGATTAAAGTTAGGTAATTCCAAATTCAAGCCCTCGCTTCTTAGCCTATATAGTGTATGCCTGTATTTTAAAAGGCTTCCAATATAATTTATAATTTATATTATAATTTATAATTTATTTATAAAATAACTAAGATAGTATGCATGCTCTGATTAGCTGAAAGGCGTGTTTGCATGAGAGTATGTGAACATGGTTGTGACATCAAGGTGTTTTGCTTTCAGGTGCTAATCAGACAAGCACGAATTTGAAAAAGTTTTTCAAATAAAAACTCGACAAGTTTACTTTATTAACCCATAATTCCCTCATTGACCGAAACTTGGAACATCTTTATAAACATGCTGTACGTCAAATAATTAATGCTACACTTGAGATCTACAAAGCATTTCAGGATGGCTTGACTTTTCTTAATCGGCATAATGATAGTTTGGATAGGCTGGGATACTTAGATCAGTCCCATTTTTTTTGAAAATACTAGACTGCCGTTTATTTAGTGTTTTAAAAATCTTGACCAGTTACAGGCCTTATAGCTACAGCATAAAGGGTAAGCATTGTTCAAGGTCTTGTTTGTAAACCAAACTCTACACTTGAGAGCATTTCAGGATTGCTGGACTTTTCTTAATCAACATATGATAGTTTTGATTGACTGGGATTCTTAGATTAGTCAAATTTATTGAAAATACCGGACTGTCGGTCATTTAGTGTTTTGAAAACCTTGACCGGTTGCAGGCCTTATAGCTACAGCATAAAGGGTAAGCCTTGTTCAAGGTCTTGTTTGCTTTGTTCAAAGTTTTCTCTAACTGAGTTAGTTCTTAAAAGACGCAGTGCTTCTCCTTTCCCTTTTCGCAAAAAATTCCCATGATATCCCCGTGCATCGTTACTGTCCACGATTTTACAAAATTTGCAATTCCCCCACCTTCTTTCCTTTGAGCTTAAAACAATGTCATGAATTTTCCCCTACCCAGGGGCAGAGAATCCAATCTATCCCCCTGTATTCCCCGGCATATTCCCCTGGTTGGCCAGGGCGTCTATCCCAAGGGCAAGCCGATATATGACATGTGAATAATGCATATCCAAAAATATAAAATCTTGGTGACAGCCTTGTTCTTTATTACAACCCATAAGGGCTGTCTTCAAAGGGAAACAATCTATCGCAACAAGATGGTTCGATTTCTCGCAGTATGTAGAAGAAGATAAGGGTCACATGATCTGACCATCTGACCCCAATGTGTAGAACCGGCCAAGTTTGACAAAAGTTTGCACAGGTGTGTGTGTGTCTGGAGACCGAAGGCTACAGACTGTAGAAGCAATACTTTCGATTTCCAGTCGCTCTCTCTTACGCACCTGACACGTTTAAAGGAAAACGAAAGTGAAAGATCAAAGTTTCCTTTTTTGAGTTTCGAAAGTCAAGGAGAAACAAGTTGAATCAATATTCAGGCAACGCGATCTAAACTTGTCATAGGTTCATACAATTAAAAACCAGTAGAAGGAAGAAAATGTTCTTACCTGATGGGCAAAGCAGATGTATAACGAGCTATTTTCGAGGGTTTTACATTACGTTTTAGTATCGTGTAATCCCGTTTTAGAAGCCTGGTCGAATCTCAATACTGCAGAGAATTGTGGGAAGATTGCTCTGTGAGCGCGGAAAGGCTCGGCCGGGGGGAAAGCGCGGTCTCTTTCTCTACGGTGGAGATTTTTTGTGTCTTCGTCTTTTCGTTCTTTCTCTTCTCTGCTTTTGTGGTTCCTTTCCATCCTCAATTAATTTAACCTCTTTGAAGGTATTACTGCTTGAAAACAAAACGACAGCCAGCTGTTTTTGAGCACATAGTGTGGTGGGCTAGTGGGGGAGGGTCGGGACTGAGGGTACAAAAAGAAAACAATGGGGGTAGATGTAGTCCGGCCCGGGAGAAAAACAGCTACTAATAAGTATCAGAGCGAGCTCCACTTTCCCTTCATTTTTATGGTTCTTTCTAAGTTTTGTTTTGCTTTGTTTTTTTTTTCAATCACTTGACAAAGAGAGCGTGGCTGGGTCCCCATGACCACGTGATCTGGATGGAAAATTGTTGTCGACTTTTTTTGGGGGGGGGGGGGCGCTTTTTGGTGATTTCTATGATAGCACTCTCAACAAAACTAACGAGCTAAAAACAACCTTATCCTAACAAATGGCCACACCCACCATCTCCACCTAACCTGTTGGCTTTCTGCCCGCCATAACAAAATAATGGCCATGATGGGAAAAGATAGCACTACCACAGGAGGAGTACTCGTTTTTTCAAGTGAGGGGGAGGTTAAGGTAGCTAGAAAAATTTGATAAGCCCCAATATAAAGGGCGAAACAGCTGCCCATGGCTGCTGCAACTGCTGGGGTGATATAGTTATGCGCATGCGTAAGAGTACTGGCCACATTGCGGACTTGGTACGTGTGCTTCAGTGTATAGAGCGGTTTTCACTTGACTGTCGAAAGTAATTGAGGAATTGGTTTGGTTTTGGTTTTACTACGCCCTTTGGTTGGCTAGTGTATTTACTTTGGTTTTGGTTTTACGACAGTCAAGTGAAAACCGCTCTAATTTGGGATTGTAGGTAATTTAGCAAGTATCACTCACTCCCGGGGTATCACTGAATGTATGTCCTTAGTAATCAGTAACATCTTTGGGAACTCAAAACAATCTGAGGATTCGTGGTAATGCCCACTCATCCCAGCGCACAGTTCTGCAGTAAAGTAAAAAAAACACACTTGTTTTGCTGTCTTTTGTGTTTTCGTCTCTGTTGTCGTACCCTGGCTCAAGAGGTCCGTTCTCAAAATACCTAGGGGATTTGATAAGCCATGCCTCGTTGACGCGGCTTCGCCGCGAACCATCAGTATCGATTAGCAAAAAATATCCTCTGGAAGCCGGGGTACTGTTGTCCAAGATTGCTTCAACAGAATTAAATGGACAGTAATCCCCTATTTCCCTCCGCCACCCCCCACCCACATCCGAAATCAAGCAAGGGCAAAGCCTGTCAACAGACCGTAGAGATCGCCGAGCTATCTGGGTGCTAGAAACTTTTTTATGCGAGGTTTCCGGTGAAGGTCAAGTCAAGTCTTAACAGGGACAAGGCTAACCTGCGATCAGGCGATTTTTTTTTTTTTTTGGCGGGGTATTTTTTTCCCTCCCTTTTTTTATCCTATCCAGTGGATAGCACGTTCGAACAACCGGGGCCTGTTACCAAGGGTATCGTCGAGCGGGCGTATGAAAATAAAAACCGCGAGGCATTTATTCACCACGAGAGCAAAGGGGAGGGTTGCTAAAAATACAAAATCGGAGAATTTTTTTTTTCCCTCGTGCGGATTGTCGGAAGGAAAAAGAGAAAAGCGTCTGAGGACAGGCCAATGTCAGAGCGAAGGCCAAAACGCGCCATTTTCCCATCTTTGATTTGGGTAGGAAGACGGGGACTAAATCTCTAGTCTCATGTCCAAGATTCTAGCCTGTGAATGGCCCTCCAAGGAGGGAAAGGAGAAAAGATCAGACCTAAACTTCCTCGTGCCTTCTGTTCCTTCCATCCCTCCCTAAAAAGCTTAAGCCAGGCAGCAGAGAACCTTGTGCCTTTGTATCTTTGGTAATGTGGGGACAACATTTACAAAATGTCATTTAGAGAGATACGTTTTAAAAAGAAAGTGATTCAGAGGTACAAATGTTTAAAAATTTAAGGTAATAGCCTTCCGCATACAACCTGCCTTATCTAATTTACTTCAAGTCTAACTATTTACCAGTTCTAAGAGTGAAGAAGTGAGTGAAGTAGCCATGGAGCAATAAATAGTGATCCTTTAGTTTGCTTTCTTTCTAGTCCTTTTTTTTTTCTAAAAAAAGAATATCATGTATGTACACACTATTAATTGCACCTGACAACCATAAAACGGATGACAGATACTCAAGAAGCTGACAACTCCCCTAAAATTCACTATTATTACACCCAAGATTCACACCAGTGTAGTGGGAGTAACCCATGGAAAATATCTCTAAATTAACAGCATAACAAGACATTACAAGCCACTGATCAGTTATGACTGAGGTTGAAAAGTAGCAGCCAATTTAAATAAATTATTTTTATTATGCTGACAAAACGGAAAACCAGTTAAACCAAAAAATGAAAATTGTAGGAGGCAAAAGAAGCCCTGGCCAACCAAGACTCTTTCAGTGCACGTTCACTTACTTGACGACCCTAATAAAGGCTGCAAAGGAGACTACTTATCTTGTGACTGTGTTTCTCGTTTTTTCCTACTTTGCAAGTATGCCCGCACACCATTGCTGCTCTTGCAGTCTATGGCCAAGCATAGGAAAACTTATGCAAGAAGGTTGGTTTAAATAGTGTAACTGCAGGGGCTAATAATGTAATAATTTTTATTTCAAACATAATTAGGCAAAGTAAGCCTTGAAACTTAGTTGAAAAGTGCTCTTAAGGTTAGATATTTTCACATGGGTGCTTTGGTAAATTTATTTCAAAATCAATTTTTATCTACACAGTTCATTTGAACATCACCAAAATCTTTCAGTTATCCGAAAATTTCCTTGATTCCAAACCAGGGAAAAAAAAAAACCAGCGGCACAGTATAATAAATAATAATAATAATTTGTTATATAATACGAATAAGTTACTGATTGTAAAAAGTTGAAATAAAAATAGCTTAATGGTTTAACATGCAAGGACTGATAACACATGAACATGTAAAAACCGTACAGACTAGATTACAATATAATCCTCATGCACTGTCCAGTTATGTAAACACTTACAGCTGTAGAATGAAAGCCTATTCAGTTGCATTACAGCAGTTTTTGCTTTAAGCATGAAAACAATAAGAAATCCCATATGGCAAAAAATGTTATGGATACAGGTGTATATGCAACATGTTATGTTGCAAATTCATCCAATGAATACTGCAGCTGAGTACTATGAAATTGGCAAATATTAAACTATAGTAAAATGACAATAAATATTTTTATCTCTATTCCATGTAACATGAAAGGCCTTGTGTTAAATAAATATGAGTTTTTACTATCAATCGACAATGTAACTAAGGAAAGATTTTGAATTTCACTTGGAACTAGCCTATGCCACAGACAAAACTAAACCTCTGGTAAAGTCCGTCTGGGAACCAGCAACAAATCCTTGCTCTGGGTTCCCACCTGTGTACCATGATCTGAGTATGTAGCACGATCGGCTTTTTAACAAATTATTGTTGGTTTTACGATAAGGTTAAAGGGAAATTCAAAACGCATTTTAAGTAATTCATTAAGTCCATTTGGGTCCCAGAAAAAGGATTTTGGTGCTACTTTGCAGACATTACTAACAGGGATAGATTACATCTGTGATGGAGGCTAACTTCCAACTAGCTAACATTCATTTCATACTGAAAACATGGCCACCCACCCTAGATGTCAAATGACAAAAGTTATAATATATAACATGTAAATTATTACATCTACATGTATCCTAATACTATAACTATGGAGTTAAATAATAATTATTATCTACATCAACAGGAAAAAATTAACACCAAGCTGAAAATGAATTTGAAGGATCACTTACCCAAATTCCCTCAAAAAGAAAGGAGAATCGACTTAAGAAGACTCCTCTGGAAATAATGTATCAAGGAGCTCATCCACATTGTTTAGGACAACATCAGCCTCCTTTTCAAGGAATGTCTTACTACCTGCCCCACTGAGCACACCAACAGTAAGGCCCAGCCCTGCTGAGCGACCCATTGTGGTGTCAGCATATGTGTCCCCAATTATAACAGTCTGTGTTGGGCAGACATTCAACTCTTTGCAAATTTCAAGAGCAGTTTCAGGGTGGGGTTTGGGCTTTGTATCTTTGTCATCTCCACATACAATCTTATCAACCATTTCCATTAGTCCTAACCTGTCAAGAGCTGACATAGTGCCCTCCCGGCTATCTGCGGTGCATATAGCAGTCTTCACCCCCTTTGCCCTTAGTGTTTCAAAAATGAGTGGCAAATCACCCAAGGGTTGTAGCGTGTCATGACTTCCACTATCAAACTCCTTACAACAGTTGTTGACCAGCTTCTCTGCTCTGTCTCTGTTCACACCACAGTCGACTAGAACAGAGACAAATACTTTCATGATTTCAGCTATAGTAGCATGGGCCAGCAGACCTCCATCCGTGTAAGCACGAGTCTTCGGACAGAACCCCACTTGTTGGTACAGTTTGTCTGCCAGATCCAGCCCAGTTGCTGCTTCAAGTTCACGTACATAGCTCTCCATCCATGGTATCCAGACAGAATCAACATCAATTAAGGTCCCATCCTTGTCAAATATGATAAGAGATGGATCAAGGGAGTCAGCAGATGCAGATGACCCAGAGCTCTGCCCATCGCCAGCAAGGGATGAAAAACATGCGGAATAACCACCACGACGAGGAAGCAGTGGTCTTGCCCAAGGGGCATTACCTGCAGGAGGCAAGCAATATTAGCAAAACAAACAGGGGGGAAGGGACATGTCAAAAAGCCACTGATGACAAGACGGGACTTCTTGCACACGCACTATCCTTTGACACCACCCAACACTCTCATGAGGTTTGCTGTGCTGTTGTAATGCACAGCCGAACAAAATTTATTTTTTACCCTATGCAGGGAGGAGGTAACAATTTGCTTATCTTCCTAAACATGCAAAGGGAAAGTTTACTATAAAAATATTAATATCAATAAAGTAATAATTAACAGCTTTTACCAAAAAAATATGACTGAAAAAGATGTACAAAACTGAAGGAGTGCACAAAGATAAAATGAGTTTTTGAGAATATTAAAAGATGAATATATTTAATATTATAGTCAATATTAGTAAAAATAATTGAGTTATTATTGTAGAGTTATTTTATTATTAAAATTTTGGCTAATTAGTTGTTTTACTCCTCCTCCCCACCAAACAAGATTAAAACCCTTTAATACCTTGTAATGTACGACCTTCTCTCCAAAGGTCCCTGTCAATGTATGGTTGTTTCAATGATGATGATCTGACTAATTGTTCTGCTTCGGGTGGAGGACCAAAGAGCTTGTTGTAATCATAACCATCAGTGCATTGCCTGTTGATAATTACAGGTCAGCACCACATAACAGATGGCCTTCAACAAGCAGTGCTTGCAGGCCTTAAAGCATATAACTACAGTATTAATGGTAGTACAAGTGGCCTTTATAGTATAACAACCTCCATCACGAAATATACCAGTGAAATACACTGTCATTATTCTGCAGAACAACAATAGCTCATCTAATCACAACAAAAATATATAGACAGCGATCATTAGAAACCTAACAAAATTATTATTCGTGACTCAGTCGAAATGACCAATCCAAATTAATGATTCTTGCAAATATATCCAAAGAGGTTGTTAATTACAGCACAACATACTTACCTTACACACTCATAACAGTGCCTTGACCCCCTTTCAATTTAGTACTAATCAAATTTACATCAACATGTTTTGGATAACAGCAAAGTCAAAATATAAGTTGATAGAACAATGCTTCAAGTGACTTCTGATAAACTGCTACAGGTAGAGATTCTCCTTCCAAAATTTGCCTTTTAAAAAGTACACATGAAGTCCCCTATGACTAAAAAGCAACTTTTGAAGAAAACTAAATGACCATTTGGTGCATGGTGCCATATTTGGAAAATAAATGTAAGCTCACCCTATCTTACATGCATTTTGAATAGCAACAAACAGCAAGTGCACTTTTCAAGTAATACATTACATATGTTACCGCACAAATACAAAAGACTGTTCATTTACAAAGGTCTTCAGAAAAAAACTTGAGCTGAAAAATGCTCAAACATTATAAAAATTCAACATTACAGTGTTATCACAATCTACAAACTTTCCTGACAGTAATGATCAAGTAGTATTAAAAACAGTGCAGGGCTTTTTCTAAGTGCTGATTGTTTTTAAGTGCATTGTTCTTGGTGTAAACCCTCTGTAACCCTGTTCTACATTTTCCTCAAAACAAACACAGTCCAGATTTGATTTGCACATTTTCACGCAGAATGTAACTGGTAATTTGAGTAGTATGTTTTCATGAAGTTATAATGATTTTGGGATTATTAAATTTGTAAAGAACTTTATGCTCTTACTAAAAACCCTGCTCATGGCTTTACAATCTGCAAGACAAAGTGTTCTAATTTACAACGTTGTCTGGATTATTTTTATTTTATCTCCTCTGGGGATCTTGTTCAGGAAGGTTGTAACATACCATGGTTTACCTAAAAAAGTTTTAAAGTGAAAAAATTCTGTGAGAAATTGCAACCTGAAGCAGTAACTGCTTGAAAACATTATAGAAAAACAAATTAGTAACATTGAAATATATTCAGATTGAACCAATTGAAAGAAAACAGATAGATGTAAGATAGAAAATTTAGATGTTAGGAGTCAAAAATAAGAATTGATCTTGCCTGTTAAGTTACACTGTGTGAAGCAGGTGAATTGCACCAAAAAGAAAGAAACAATTTATTTTGAGAAAACTTGAGCACTGCCACCAGCAAGTCATCTTTAACCTGAATTTCTGTTACCAAAAATGTGTTCTAAAGAGCTGTTATAAAGCTCCAAATTTGCTGAAGCACTTCGTTTCCTTTCAACATAACTTAATAAAACTTGGCCAAAACTCATCATAGTGTAAGCCTTTATTTCACTTAAAGTGCAACTGAAACAAAAATTGCATTAAGTGTTTTTACTTTTACTACTTAAAAATTAATAGTTGTTTACCAGGGCTTGATCTGCTAACCATGTGATGCAATGCATTTATAATAATCAAATGTAAGTCTAAGAAATTTGCAACTGTTTACGAGAAGGCCAAAGTTTGCTTTCCCCTTTTTTGCCCCCAATATTTTTATTCTTCAATTCCACTTCTACTGGTGCCTTATCCGCATTGGGATATTTGGAACTGATGCTTTTCTCTATTGAAGGCTTTTTGGTACGGAATAGTTGTTTGCTTTAAAACTATCCCACACACAGAGTTGTTAGCTCTTCCATGCTTCACCTGCAAACTGTGCGACATCATGTGGTAGAAAATGCATCCTCGGTGGGGAAGCAACATGCTGCTCCAATTTGGATAATGGAGACATTAAGATTCACGTTTATGCCAAACGGTAAACATCACATTCAAGTTGAAAATTTCTCAGAATAGAAAATAAGCAGATAAAAACTGTCCAGAAAATTCTTATGTATAAAACTGGCGTGAAACTACTTATTTTTTAGTTGAAGTAATAAACAGTTAAAGACAATTAGGGAAAAACTTGGTCACATACTACAAATTCAGGTTGGCCATTTGGCATAAATATAGCCAAAACAATACTGAAAAATACCATTGACAAATATTTCCTATGACATTAAAAAGGTCATTTTACATATTAGTTTAATCATAAACTTATTATAGTTCTTTAACCTGACCAATAATATTGGTTTCACTTCGTCCTGAGACTAGCAGTAAACCAAGAAAAATGAAACTTTCACAACAATGTACAATGCACACATGATCAAAAATATTGTTAGCCAAAAATTCATCAACCTACTCTGAATTCTTTGTTACAAGTACAAGTCTTCCATCATTGTTTGAACCAAACCCAAGGCTTTCATGCCACACACATTGAGCTGACAAGCCTACAAATCAAAAGGTAAATAGGTTAGCTTTAGACAGACATGTGCTACATTGAATTTGGCTTTACAGACTACTCGCAAACAGTGCTATTTTCTAAAATAAATGCCCCGGCATTATTATTTTATTTTTCATAATATTTGCATAGTGGACCTGGCTAGCTGGTTCTTGTATAAAGTATGAATTTTTTCTTTGACATCTTGGTTTTAGAACTGCTGGCTTGTGAGTTTAGACAGAAGTCTAACTATAATTTTTTTTTAACCAAAACCCTGCCCACTTGACTGATGGAGCTATTCCCAGTGCATATATTATTTTTCCTTTCTGGCAATTTTTAAGAATTTTCCAGCTTTTACCCTAAGGCTAAATTAAGTTCATGTCATGTTGCACACTTCAAACATGATGACAACTTGCACTGGCCATTGATACCGACACAAGACTGACCTTAATCCAATCTACAGGTAGCTTGTAAAACTACACAAGTTTTCCAATCAGATAAAAGCTAGTGCTAAAGTACAAGTTATAAGTACTAAAGTAAAGCGATTTCAAAAACCAAGCAAGAAACAAACTTTTAACTGCTGATGCCAAATCCAACAAAGTAAATTGAAAGTCAACATTCTGACAGTTTTTCATTTTCGCTAGCCAGTTGGGAGTTGTCCATTTGATTAAAGGTACAAGAACAATATAAGAAACTTCATTTAAAGCCAAGATGTTATGTCATCAGTTTGGACTTTTTTGTTCTCTGCATACACAAAGAGCCAGAAGAATAATAATCTTCTTAATACCTAAACAGCAAACCACCAAAATGTGAATCCAATTTTGCCTATAAAATGGTAAATGATGTAAGTTATAGGCATTACCTGAAAAAGAAGGCTGTGTTTTTATCGATTTCCTCAGACACCTGCTTTGAACTTGGAGAAAACTTGAGACTTTTCTTGTACATCCACGAAGAGCCATATTCTTTTAATCCAATGCAACAAAATCAAACTGCGGCAAGGAAGATGTATGAAAGAACCCTGGTCAACAATTAGTTATTCAATGCGGTCTACAAACTGGCCTTAATCATGCATACGGTAATTAAGTTACCGGATATAAACAAAACGCTTGAAATTAACAAATTGAGATATTATGCAATAAAATATTCGCTGATCGAACAAGCTCAGAAATTCCAATGAAATTCCAAATTTTCCATAGTGGTCCAAGACGCGTTCCTATAGCAAATCATTCCAAGCGGCCCAGCGACTCAGAAAACGTATATTTTTCGACCGACACGAACAAGGTGGTACCACGAATTGTTAGCATAAAAATTTCGGTTGCGTGTTTCGCGGCGTAATAACTTTTCAGATTTTCATTGTACTAACAGTAGAAACCGGAATAACTTCTGTCAGGTAAAAAAAAACTTGCGCCTTTCATATCAACAAAATATTCGAGGTAGAAATACAGTACATATTTTCCGCTCTGAAACCGCGCGAAAATAAAATAAAACTGGATGAAGTTCTGAGGATCTCAAGCTTGAGCTTAGTACACCTGGACGCGAGATCTCTCACTGTAGAACCAAAAACCACAGAGAGAACTGTAAAAAATAATCATTTCCCAATAAAACGAAGTATGTGTTTTTCTAAATTTATGAAAAAAACTGTTTACTGAAAGCCTAGGCGGCAGCATTCGAAGATACAAAGGTCAACTCTACGTTAACCGAATTTCTGCTGGGTTGGGCGAGGAAAACTTGACGGGGACAAGCAAAACAATGTTCGAACTTACCTGGGCTGTTCAATATTGCGTGATATAACGAAAAAAGTGCGTAAAACCGGCAAAAGTTATGTTTTCGTAAGGTCCTTTAAGAGAAACATTCACACCACTTTCCGCCATGAAAGTGATGCCGTAATTAGCCGGCTTTCGTTTATAAAGCAAAACTTCGTCACGTGTTAATATCGTCATCACAACCAGGCAGAACCGGTTTTTCCTGTTTCCTTTTCACGTGCTCATGGTCACTCCATCAACAATATCCCAGCGAACACAGACGTATTTCCGGTCGTCGCTTCTCTCAAGCCGAAAAACGCTGGAGAGAGGCGACGACAGGAAATACGACTGTGTTCGCAGGCTAATTTCCCAGTAACCCGGCCATTTTTGAAATTTAAAAAAAATTGAAAAGTTTAGATTTTAAGCGGCCCTCTTTTTATCTCCCAATGCCTTCTTTTGTTATTTATTCCCGCAATTTAATTTGGTTTGCGGCTAGCTGCGGCTAAAAATGGCACACTTTTCAATTTCTTTTCCTTGTTTACTTTATTTATTATTATCATTAGAGAAAATACGAATGAGGCAAACTTTGTACGTCCGATCCACCCGTTCATGCAGGCCGCAGTGAAATTTTGCATTTCAAGCCGACCCGCGCGTTTCGGAGGTAAATCGCATGGCTACCCGGACTTTTATAGAGAAAAAATGCAACAACAACAAAGCCGATTCTTTCTTTCGACTGAATTTTAGTGTCTTTCTTAACGTAGATAACAGAGAAAGACTAGAAAAAACAAAGAGTCCAAAACGTGAAAATGTTAAAGCGGCAGTGAGAAGATGAGAGATGCAAGCGGCCAGCAAGGTGAAAATGACTAATGAGCGGCAGCAAAAAAAAAAAAAATGTTAAAAGGAACACATACGACACCAGTCTTCCATCGTAACTGGGAAGTAGGCCTAGCTACAAATATTCGGATATTTTTTTAGATATTTAGAAACTTATGGCCCGATATTTAGAAAATTACGATATATTATATAAGGAAAAACATTGAAAAAATGATTAAATTTGGGATTTTGCTATGGTTATTAAATTACTTTTATGAGTTCACACAAGTTTTTCGCTTTAAAAAATTGAGATGAAATCTACCTTGAGGCTCAATTAAGTGTCAGCAGTGGTCCTGTTCAGCGGTTTTCCTCACGTATATTTTATCTCATGAACCAAAAGCGAGAAGTCCAAAGACTACTGCAAAGCTGATTCAAAACTAACAACGTGTGTTGTTTTTTCATACCAATATTTCGACTGGCCATACCAGCCTTCTTCAGGTTTCCAGATGCTAATGAGCCTATGTAGGAATCACAATATTATATAAATGGGGAATGTCGCAATAAAGATTGTTTAAAAGAGATCGAGAGGCGGAAATGACGTACAATACCAAAAAAACTAGAAAAGAAAAAAATAACAAGGATATCGTCACGGCGGTTTAGGCCATTAGGTTCAAGAGTCAATTGTGCCACTTGTTCATACATTACTACACGCTCCATCACTTCACACTTTACTTGTAATAGTGAAACACGTGATCTGCATGGTTCAATGTAACCGTTGTAATTTACAATATAGAGGTGAAAATAAGCGACGCCTCAAGGACAGATTTAACGAACACAGACGTGCAGTCGACAAAACTGACGTTAAGTCTAAACCCACTAATATTTCTGAACACTTTCTCTCTCACTCTAACCATTCTCATACTGACATGCAGTAATCCCACTAGAGAAAATTCATTCTTCACGTGACTCAGTTCGTAAGGCTAGGGAGTCGAATTTGATAGATAAGGCCATGACTCTTGAACCTATTGCCTAACCCGCCGTGACGAATTATTCTAATCCATATCCTTGTTATAGTTTTTCTTTTCTAGTTGTTTTTTTTGTGTCTTGTACGTCATTTCCGCCGCTCCCTTTTAAACAATCTTTATTGCGACATTCTCCATATATAATATTGTGATTCCTACATAAGTTCAGTAACATCTGTAAACCTGAAGCAGGCTGGTATAGCCAGCCGAAATATTGTTATGAATAAACAACACACGTTGTTCTGAATCAGCTTTGCAGTAGTCTTTGGAGGCTTCTCGTTTTTGGTTCTTAATATTTTGGCTGATTAGAGCTCTTCAAGAGATCCAACGTTTTCAATTAGCAGGAGCCTCTTCGTCCACGGTTTTTGCAGTTAATTTAATTTCTTTGTTATATCCCATGAGTCTTAGTAAGTTCGACCTGAACAAAATGGCAGATGCTGAAAGTTCGGAGGCTTCTGTTCCTGCCGAACCTGAAGCGGTTCCTACAGCAGAACCGAGTAGAGAAAGCACAGTAGCATCGCTTTCAGACAAACTAAAATCGCCAGCTCCTAGTGATTATCAGTTTATCAGTTTATAAAGTCGATATTTATAGAAAAATGTTAAGGGAATATTTGGGATATTCAGATTTTTTCCCGATATTTAGGGAGGGGGGGGGGGGGGGAGGGAGCAAGATATTTAGTAAAAATATCAGGAAGTTCCGGAGGCATATTTTGGCGATTTTACGTGATATTTGTAGCTAGCTGGAAGTTTCAAGTTGTAGTCATGCAAAACAACGGCAAAGAAATGTACAAAAACGTCTGCTGCACGTGCGAAGTTGCTCTTTTTTTGCTAATTAGATTATATTTTCGTTGCCGTCGATCGCCGCTTAGCATTACCCGATTTTATGTTTTGTTTGAGTAAACCATAAATATTAACGAGAGCTATTATCTACCATACACAAACTAAGTAGTCCAAGCCTGATTCGTCCATAAGAATTAATTCGGTCAGTTGTTATCTCGGCCCATTTCCTAATTTGAGAAAGTGTCAACTCGTTAACTGTATCTCATATTTCCCCATTCCTAGCCTGCGTGGCAGCCGGCAAAAAAGGGAGGGGAGTGGGAGAGGGAGAAAAGCGCGAAAGAAAAAAGGAAAGTCCCTTACCCTCTCTCCCCAATCCCCATCCCTTTTACCCTCCCTTCCCGTGATCCCTTACGGCCTTGCCCCTTTCGACGCCTGCTACGCAGGCTACCCTATTTTCCCCTCCTCGCGCGCCCGAATTCTTCCTTATAGCTTCCCCTTTTAGGTCAGCAGGACATGGTGAAGTGCGACTATCCCAACAAGCCCCTCACTCTAGCGAGGGAAACCGCATGTCCAACGGCCTATAACAAGAAAGCAAAGAAAACAACAACAACAAAATGACTGATCAGCACAGGGCAATCATTTGTTGGTTTTAAAAAGAAAGTCAAGTTGGTCCGAGGCAACTAATCCAGGTAAACTTAACTGCTTTTTTTATGAAAGCCCCCCCCCCCCTCCCCTCCCCTCTGCGCTGACATTCTAGATTATTTTTATTTAGACATTGACATGGACGCTTTATTTTTAATACGTGGTAAATACACTTAGCCATACGGCTAGACATTTTACAGATATCCCACGGGAAGACTGACACTATCGAACACGTAGCATGCATATTTAGATAAAGTTGAGCTCAACCTCGTGGTTGAGTTGAGCTTAGGTAGTCTATAATTTCAATGAAATTGTCTTGCTAGAAACTTCGTTTTACAATTAATGATGAACTTATAAAATGGGTCGTTTGTTTTTCTCATTTAGGTAATGTGGCGACTTAAAATTGACTTGTGTATCACAGCCATATAGGAGGAACTTTTTCACATGCATTATTATCTAACTGCTTTTATCAGGAGCCCGCTTTTGTCAACTTTTACCCTTAGTTTTCGATATGTAAATAATTTCCTTTTGTGTGAATCAAGCATGGCTGCCGCGAGCGATTTGGCTCGTCATGTTTCGCCCCATGTACTGTAGGTAATCCGGATTCCGGATTCGGCGACTTTTTTCTTTGCTTGTGGAATCCGGAATCCTGGGCTTTGGAATATGGAATTCACCTAACGAATAGAATCCAGAATGCAAGTTCCATTGACAAGAAATCCCTAATCCAGGGCCGGGTTGCTTACCATTTACACAAACCAACCGGGAAGAAATCGTGTGCAAAAACAAGAAAAAAAACTATAAAATTTGACGTGGTGGGAGAACGACCCACTACAATGAATATTCAAATCAGCTGGAAAGTGCATGTTTTCTGAGGCTCCACAAACGGAATGGCGCGAACCATTTGATTTCCCATTCAGAATTTCCGGATTTTCCATGTAAATGATACGTACCCTAGTTTACTTGCTATCCGGAATCCACAGCGTGGATTCTAAAATCCACGACTGTCTTAGAAGTACCAACCTAATTCCCAGGGTACTCTTCTACTCGGCCCTTGTGGCGCTGTCACAGTGATGTGGGCATCTCCGCGTTTTGGGCATCCCCATTCCCAAATCCCTAGTGATATATGGGCATCCCCTGTGACCCTAACCCTAACCCTAACCCAAATCGCTAAGGAAATATGAGAAGGGGATGCTCATATCACTCGGGTTTTGGGAATGGGGATGCCCAAAACGCGGAAATGCCCATATCCCTATGACAGCGCCAAGGGGGCCGAGTAGGAGAGGACCCTGGGAACGAGGTTTTTGGATATTACCTAACATGGGATGGGGCGAGCTGTTCTAGAGTAAAACTAGTCCTGAGGTCCCCTCCTGTTCTTGCATTTTCGTCGCCTGCCGCATATTGTTCTAATGTCACAGTTATCCTTGATGTGCGAATAGTAGGACAGAAAGTTTTTTAGCCTGCAGTACATCCGTCCTCCACATGCGGGCATTGGCACGGAGGCTTCATTCACCAACATTTGTATTGTCATATTGGATATATGACAATGACCTGCGCAATCACTAGCTCCTTCAGTATCGCTTTTGCTTTTGTTCTCGGGACGTCCTTTATTGCATTTGTAGAGCAAAAATGCGACATTTCCTCCCATAGGTACAACATCAGAAATACGGAATTTTCGGTTGGCTTGTTGGTGAAAATTGCCTGCTGTGGGTTGGATCGTATCGTTGTAGAGACCCAACATTGTTAAAAGCGGAATTACAGTTCCCGTATGAGCAAATCGAAATATACCATGAGGCTTTCCAGACTGAAGAAATCCTTCAAAACTGTCTATTATCTCAGCATAAAGCTGACAGCCCATTTTATAATTGATTTCACGGCCGTAGCTCCGATCCCAGTAAAGTTTCAAATCATTGAGATATTCCAGAACTTTTAAATCTGCTTCCTCAAATACCTCGCACCAGCTTGAATCGGCGCTATCCGTCTGAATCCCAAATGCGCACATTAAAAACATTTCCACAACCATCTGAGGGGTAAGCAAAATTTTCTTGCGCAATTTTAGCTTTTCAGCGATTTTTTGCACAACTTCGCGCATTTCTGGACCGTTGAGAAATTTGGCGTGCTCGGACCGCGATCTTTTCTTCTCGGTTATTTTTTGCCATTTGGGACATGCTTCAAAGATTCGTAAAACACTGTCATCATCGTAAGAACCCGAAAATTTTACGGCAACTGGTTGGTATTTTGCTGAACCTACTTTTCCTTTTCCTTCGAACAGCCCTTGGGCAAATGCCAAGGCGCTTTGACTCGATCTAAGCTTATCGGTGGCAACAAAGCTATAGTTAGTGTTCGAGTATCCGTGTTCCAACACGCTACGAAACTCAGCAAGAAGGCGTCTTGCTATGGAATACATCTCCTCGGAGCCTAATGCCGACATTTCTTTGCTTGCAGCTTGCAGGATATCGTTTGGTATGTTCCAAGGCAGTGAAAGACCCTTGTAATGAATCGAAGAATTGCTTGGGAAGACTTGATTGATCTTTTCCAGCATCTTCTTCATCTTGTTCACCCGGTAGCTTCCCGGATACCTTGAACCGTGTCTTATTACCATATTCAGATGAACCGCTTCACATTCTGGAGGTTTAACTATGGCATTTCGCTTGAAATGGTACGGGGTTTTGTCGCTAAACATAAATCTTGGCGACGTGTTCGACGCCCAGATCTCATCTGAAAATAAGACAAACAGCACCGAAAGACTGAGTATCACGAAGGTAGTTTGCAAGCTCGCCATTTTCGTCACAAAGCAGTGAATTTTGGACATACGTTACGGAAGGCCGGGAGATTTATGCTCACAAGCAATAATCGGCTATAAATTACTCTTTGATTTTGCCTAATCACGTGCAAGGATCAAATTTATGCTCACAAACAATAATCCCCACCCTGTTTATGGCCACCTCCTCCCCTGAGTCCCCTCGAAGAAATCGGAGAGGGAGGGTACAGGTGTGCTAGTCATTTACATGAGAAAAGCAGAAATCCCGGTTTGAAAATTGAATTGTTAGCGTATATTCTCTTCGTTAAGCTTCAGGAAAAATGTTTAGCCGGATTTGGATATATTTTGTTGCAGGTCGCTCTCCCACCACGTCACTATGCAAAAGATTTCCGCCCGGGTGGTTTGTGTAGGAGCCTCTCTCCCTGATTTTATTTAAGGGGAGCGAACAGTTGTACACAGCCTTAATAATCGTCTATATAAATTATTACTTTTTGTTTTTGCCTAATCACTTGTAATTTAATAAATGTTGCTCTAAAAGCACAACGCCACAAATTTCCGGATTCCCAAATTGCCAGGGTCTCTTTGTCTTAACGGCCATTTTTGGACGCAAAAGCCTAGGGTACATAATTCTGACGTCAGTGCCGGCTCATGCCGTGTCTCAACATGGCGGCAGAAAGTGAAAGCTGTTCTTCGCAAATGTCCGTGGACGAGGAAAGTGATTTGCTAAAATACGGAGAGGATATATCTCCAGCAAAGGATGGTGGAGTGCGAAAAATTGTAAAAGTAGAAAGTACTGAAGGGAGCAAGCCGCCGATTGGAAGTAAAGTTAAAGTTTTTTATCGCGGAACATTTCTCGACAGTGGAGAGGAATTCGATTCAAACTTCGGGAGAAGAGAACCGTTTGAATTCGAAGTCGGAAAGGGTAGGCTTGTGTTTTACTGATGTGTAGAACAGGAAAAATGTCTTAAAATTTTGATGCTTGTAATGTTGGCAGGCCAGCCGGTTTTGATGAGAAAAACTTGCAGCTCGCAGGCAAATTACAAAAAAATACAAATATAAGTTATAAGCTTAATTGGGCATGGGTAGGGTGCAAGCTGCATTGCAAAGAACTTAATGGGAGAAGCCACATTCTTTCCCCTCGGGGGCATGGCCCATGGTCTGGTGCCTAACTTTTGCTCCTGGACGACTGGAAAATCTTAGCCTAAGTATCAGGCGTTTCTGGGGGAAAAGGGGAAAGATGGAAGCCAAAAAGGGAGAGAGCTGAAGGAGAGAAACGCCTGACACAGATGCTTTTACTGGAGATTTCCACCCCCACACAGTATGATTCAATACCATCCAATCAAAATCACTTCCGGTCATTGGGTTTTCAGCTTCACGTGTCAAAAAGCTCGCCTAAAATAAATCTCACCTTTCTGTCTGGCCAAGCTCTGGTGCTTGTGTTGCTACGATTTCACTTTTTTCTGAAACCTCCAATGAGGAGTTTTCGAAAACTAGTAATGCCCGGAAATTTGTAAATTGCTTTTGTTTACAAAGTTACAACAGGTGCTCACAAAATAAGCAGCTAGATTCCTGAGAGTCTGACAGCTAAAAAACCTTGGGAAAATCTATTTTTTTTCTTTAGGGTTTGTTGGTTATCCCTCGTATTCTCGGGTGGTTTAAAGGAGCTGCAAGAATAAATAGGAAGGTGCGATAGTGAAACACCTATGCATAGAAAATTATCAAGCAGCAGCAAATTTCACCACTTCACAGAGAGCTCGCGAAAGCTGTTACAAGTTCAGCTAAGAAAGAAGTGACAGCCTATAGCAATCCCGTTGGTGAAATATGATGGCGCCTGCTTGAGCTTAAGACATTTCAAAAGTGAAAAAAAATTTGTAAGAGGAGGCAACGAATTCCAATCACGTGCGCTATTGTAACTGCCACCAGCAAAGTCAAGCTAAAGCCTTGGTGCTGGCGGCTATTCTCAATACATTACTACCTCGTTCTAATTTTATTTACAGTAACAATACCCTTTTAACGGCAGGATGTTGTAAATCAGAACTTAGATATCTGACGCACTGATATCGTTCTCTTTGTCCCGGTCTTGTGAAACCAATACTTGGACATAGTTTTGGCAGAATTCGAAGCTGGTATATGAGGCTTTTCCATACTCCGAGAACATCTTTCCTTTTAACTACGAGGCTTTGAAAACACAATTCTTGCTTGGGTTTTATTTTCATTCCAGGAAAGAACTTGAGAGCACCCTCTAGAGCCTCTTTGAATTCCTCTCTGGGTCTCTGTCCTTTTAAGTACTACTTGAAATCAAAACATCTCTGAAAAATTTCGATGGCTTCTCCTTGCCGATCGCTCTGCTCGCATTTACTTGCGGTCAGTGACGTCAGGGGGTATTGTGTGTTATCCAATCACTGCCACAGCCAGATTTTGGATGTGTCACACAATATGCTGAACGGTTTTGTGTCAGGCCTTCCTTTCTCTTCTCCCCCCTCTCCCCTCCCCCATCTAAAATCTAAAATCTAACATCTCTCCCCTAGCCCCTTAGGAAGGCCCGATACTCAGGCTAGAAAAATCTTGGTTTTCTCATAGAAATCGTATGCTTGGTACCCTGGTTGAAGTTCAGGGCACTACTGAGCTTCCTTCAATATTTCCTTAGAGCACAGCTTTGTTTCCATAATAATAATAATAATAATAATATTTATGTAATTCAAACCAACATGTAGGGAGGATTATGTGGATTACTCTGCTTAATCCTTTCAATCCTAGAATAAGTTTTGGTGGGATGATTGTTAAATCTGTGGACAAAGTCATAGTATAGCACATAGTACTATAATTATATTTCTTAGGATTTAACAAAAAGATGTAAATTTTAAGATGGGCCACTTTGGACTGAAAGGGTTAAAACAGGCTTCACCATTTTTTGTCTTTTTTTTACTTGTAGGTGTTGTGATACAAGGATGGGACATTGCTGTTCCTTCTATGAATGCTGGTGAGACCAGTCTCTTTACCATTAAACCTGAGTATGCCTATGGAAAAGAAGGTAGTGGCTTGAAAATACCCCCAGATGCTACTCTTCAGTTTGAAATTGAACTTGTTCTCTGGAAAGGGGAAGACTTGACAAAAGATGGTCAGGTGACAAAAATAATTCTGCAGAAAGGAGAAGGATATGACAAACCCAATACTGGTGCCAACTGTGAAGGTTAGAAAGTTTCATTAGTTTTAAATATTTAGCTAATAGATAAATAATGTGTATTGCTCATCATTTTAAAAAGCAATTTTGTCTAAATTGCCTGTATACATGTCAACTAACAATACTTAGATAATTATTATCACCCAAAACCTTAAATTACAGCTGTATATGTACATGTACATTTTGCTTGCAAAATCTTTAAATAGTAATCATTAACACAATTTTTAGGGAATTTAATAATATTAATTGTTATCATTCAAATGACGGTCAATTTAGATTCAGTTAAAAGATGAGTGCGGGCCTGATTTTAGTTACTGTTCCTGAATACTAATACATTGTAAAACTGTCAGTGGAGAAGTGAATCATTGGGATGAACTCTATAAAATAGACACCCCTTTAATGTGGACAGTTGCTCTGTCTTTGTCCATATCAGAGAAGTGTAACTGAAGTACAGAAATCTGTCTCATGTCTAAACAGTTTTAAAACTAATCCAATGTGCTTTTATTTTTAGCTCACATTGTTGGAAAGTACAATGAGAAGGTCTTTGAAGATCGTGAAGTCTCTTTTCAAATGAGAGAAGGTAATATTGCTTCACAAAGGTATGATTACTGTTGCTCCAGTTAATAAATACCAACATATGCTTACAGAAGCTGCAACCTTTCTTCAGGCTGGTATCGTCAAAGTTTGAAAAAATTCACACTGTATGATAGGCTTTCCTTGTGACATACTGGCAACTATTAAGAAAAGCGTTAAAGAGGGGAGGGGCATTGAAATTGTATTTTCTTGTTTGGTAAGAAAATGGGCCAGGCACTTATTTGGGGATGGAGAAGCTTTTTTGCAAGAACACTTTGAGGATGTGTGGTAATTAATGAAATTACACCAGGAAACTTCTCTTCTTTGTAGCTTCCAACTAATAATAGTTGTAATAATAAGTTTTAATCATAAATCAGTAATGTGCTCACATGTTTTAAGGCAGTCTAGGGTAAATGTAATCAGGTTTATTCTTCTTTGACTGTAGGCTCCGAGCATGGCCTCCTTGCTGGTGTAGAAGAAGCTATGGCACAAATGTGCGATGGAGAAAAAGCACAAGTTTGGATTCACCCTGGGAAATGGGGATTTGGCACAGCAGGAAAGCCAGAGTTTGATATTCCTGGAGAGGCCTTACTAGAATATATCATTCACCTAAAGAAATTTGAAAATGTGAGTACCTTTGGCTTTAATCCAACAAATTGCCTTATGAAAATTCTGAATAACAGTACTTCACCCTCCTAGAACTATTATCTATCAACTTTGATTATTCTTGCTTAAAGAAGTTTCTTCTTACTGGTAATTGCTGTGTACATTTTTAAGAGCAAAGAAAACTGGGAATTGAGCAATGATGAGAAGATCAATTTAGCAGCTTTGACCAAGGAGAAAGGAACAAAATACTTTAAGGTTAGCATTAAGTTCTTTGTATTTTGGTGATGTTGAAGTTTTGGTTTATTCATTTGGTCTTCTCTCTTTTTATTATTTTATTTATTTATTTATTTATATACCGTATATATTCGAATAAGTGCCCAACCTTGAATTAGCGCCCACCTCGAATAAGTGCCCATCCTAAAAGCAGAAAAAGTTAATAAGCGCCCAGCTTTGAATAAGTGCCCACCCCACCCTGACCCCCACCCCTCCTCCTCCTAATCAAACTTAAATAATTAAGCACCCACCCCCACCCCACCCACTTGAGTGACAATGTGATTAAAATTGAATAAGTACAGTACTAATAAGAGACTTTCCCGAGGACAGAGTTTTCTTTAGAGTATTTTACAGAAACCTTGCTTTGTTACTTCTTCGCATTTAATTGTTATTAACATTAATTTTTTATTGTTTTGTTACAAAATAAACATACTACACTTGCTGAAAAGAGTGAAATTTGGTAAGCTCCCAGCCTCAAAAAAGCACCCACCTCGAATAAGCGGCCACTCTCAAGGACCAAAAATTAAATAAGCGCCCAGGGTTGTTAATCGAATAAATAATGGTATTTATCTAGAGACACGAAACTGAATATTATCAATTGAAAACACATATGGACACTCAAACACAACAACAAACCTTTCAACTTAAGTGGAAAATCATCAAATAATGCAAACCTTAAAACAACACAACTAAGAAATGTAATTTATGTCTTTTTGAGAAACTCATAATCATCTGTAAAAAGGACCTCTGCAGTATAAACAAGCGAAATGAGTTAGGGACAGACCATTAGAAAAGTTATGGGGGGGGGGGGAATTTTTGAGCCGCAGGAATTTTTTTTCGTTATCAAATTCCTTTCAAAAATTCCTTTCAAATGCCTTTTTAGGCCATAGCATGAATATTTTTTAGGATTAATTGGCGTGCATGAATTTTTTTTTCATTTAATTTTCCCTTGCGCGAATATTTTTTTTGTACGACACCCGCCCCCCCGGATAAGTTTTCTTATGGTCCGTCCCTTAGCAAGTTCATGCCCCCACAGAAACAGATACCTCCTCAAGAACTTTATGATAAAGTACCACAATCTCCCAAATTATAAATAGCAACCACATGATTTACAGGGGCAGATCCAGGATTTTTCTTAGGAGGGGGTGCACCACTAACTGACCGATGACGTAAAAAATTTTAAAAGCGAATACGAAGAAGAGGGCTTTTGACTAGGAAATAACATAATGTGAACTGCTGAGAATACATATCAAATGATACAGCAGATTTTGTATGTCTGTAAAGCGACTGTACAGAGTTAATTAGAAAGCAGCCGCAGGTCATCCCAGGGGGGGGGGGGGGTGCGCACCCCCTGCACCCTCCCCCTGGATCCGCCCCTGATTTATATGATAAAATAATGGCATGCTGTTTTTACATCTTATTGCAACCGTATTTCCGCTTTTTTTTGCCAGTTATTGTAATTTAATGGTCAATTGTTGATATTACCTGATAAGTGTTGTCATCTTTTGGCCACACAAAAAACAGAGCTGTAGTAATAAAACAATGCACTACCTCTGAAGTCTTGAACCAGTTTGTTATAATTATCCATTCATTCATTATAGATTCCACATACTGTTTGTCTAAAATATGTGTCTCCCTTTGCTCAGATAGTGACCAGAAAGCATCATGCCTAGCAATGTTTGTTAGGTAAATGGGTTAGGGCATGTTATTGAGGGGAAAAATAAAATTGTGGTCTTAAATGGTCAAGTTCTAAATATGATGTGGTTTAAATTATATTTTCCTTTGTATTTGGGTGTGGTACTGTATGGCAATGAGTTTAAAACAAAGGAAAAGAAAAATTAATTTAAAGCAAAGATAAAATTGAAACACAACAGATAAAATGGATGCAAAATATAACTCTTATATTAATTTTTACCAGGAAGGGAAATACCAGATAGCAGCTCATCAGTACACCAGGGTCATTGCCTTAGTAGATGGTTACTTTAAAGATGAAGAGAAGGAGAAGCGGGATCCACTTAAGTTGGCTGGTCATCTTAATCTCGCTGCCTGCCATCTAAAACTCAATAGCAACTTCAAATGCATCAAAGAATGTGAAAAGGTGTGTACATGTAGTTTTCTGTATTTTAGTATTTTAAAAACTTAAGAGTGAGTCTCCCTAAAACCGGTCCACTGCGTTTCGGGTCGGAAAATCAATTTCCTTTAAACTTTGCCCATGAATATATCTTAGTCCAAAAGTAATTGAAACCGCATTAGTTTTTGAAAATATTTCAAAATAAAATTTTTCGGGAGGAAAATCACTTCAGCACTCGAAGGCCAAATTTTTGCAGTGACAAAGAGTAAAAATAGCGCATATTGCCGAGTTCACCACTTCAAAGTTTTGCACTTTCAACGACTTTTGTCACTTCCTAGGATTAAATTGGTCCTTAAATGATGTAAAGGACACAATTTTGGTCCTTCAAAAACAACTCGTGTCTACTAAATATTTTTTGATTTACACCCACTTTGCCGTACGCAGGAAATGACTCAAAAATGCATATTTTCATCGTAGCACTGTGCAAAATCCCCACATCTTCTGAACAAAATGTCTTTTCAGACCAACAAAGGGAATGTCCAAAAACATAGAAACATAAAAATATGTTGTGATTTTAACGATTTATCAGCACAGCCGATCGACGAAATATGCCTATTTTCCGTTATGACTGTTTACAATACACGATGGAAGTTCTTAATGCAAAGCCCGAATAACACAATAATTCATCAAATGTATCAAGTATTTTAAACTTTTTGTGACTTTTGACACAATAAAACATCATGCAGGAAAGGAAAGCCTTTAAGCCGAACGCATTAATACTACAGGTGTACCTGTTTACAGCGCTTGATCCGATCGAGTCGTCTTCGCTGTGTACACAAAACTGATATCACATGATGGCTCCTGTCACGCATTCCTATATCTGGAATCGTTACGCCGCGAAAACACTTTTTGCTAGTCTGACTAAAATTGAAAGGAAGGAAATTATCTTATCAAGAGAGTATTCTATTATATTTATTGCTGTTTTCGTTGACAAGCTACAAAATCAAGAATCATGCATGCATAAGAACCTATAGTGCGTTAACAACCCGGGGGGGGGGGGGGGGGGAGTTTGCTGGGTATGTATGTATGTATGTATGTATGTATGTGTCGCTGCCCTCTCAGAGCCCCTACCACATTATAGTCTATTCTGTGGCCAATCAATTATAGACCACATCTTAGCCACTTTTGGGCAAATATGTAATTTTTCGCGATCCCAAATTAGGCACTCTCTATTTTTATGAATTGACCCATTTTTTAGAATACAGAACACTTCGCTTTTCATCTACAGTTCTGGTATGTTTGCTAACCGTAAATATGAAGAACTGTCTTACCTCAAAAAATCCGAAAATGTGCGACCCCATTCTAGTAACTCTATTGAAAATGCGACCCTATTATAGTCAATCCAGTCGTGAAAATGCGACCCCATCTAGCGGCACATCCCCAGTAGCCTCTTATAAAGAAGTACCCCCCGGGATTAACAATAGTCTAGTGGCCCGCAAGCAAATACCCCCCTTGCTATTATTCTAGAACAAATACTGTATCTGTATCATTAACATCCCCAGGCTAAACCCGGTATATTTGGAACCAAGATAGCCACCTGTTAGAGAATGTGCTTGATCCCGGCGAATTTACGGAAAATCTAAGGACTTAGTAAAGAATTTAAGGACTGTGAAGTGGCATGGTGGTTTACCTCGTTTAGCGCTTTCGATTTCTTTCAATTTCACTAATATATAGATTTAGACAGGGCTTAAAGCGCAGCTCTCGTTGATGTACTTGAAGCTGTACTCCAGCGAAAAAGAAAATCGTGTGATGCTAACCTGCAACGGCAACGAGAATTGCAAAAACATAACAAAACAACAACAACAACAACAACACCAATATGTCTAATTAGCGAACTTAGCTTTCCGCCCTATCGGAGGGGGTGGGGTATACAACAAAGTGTTATACTGGGAGACTCCGCCCTGATCGTCCAACCCACCTTTTGTATACCATTTTTGACTGAAGAGGTGCCCCTTGAGGGGCAGAAAGCTGGCAACGCAGATCGCACACGAATGTTTACCAAAGCCGAGTGGCTCAAAAGTAAAAATTTAACGATTTTTTTCGCAATATTTTTCTAACAAAATCATTTGAAAAAAAAATAAAAGACTATACATACTAAGCGGACGATGAGGAACCTGGAGAAAGAAATGGCAGCGAAGCTATGGTGGAAACAATTGCTGCCAAACGTCCTCTGATGTATGTGCGAGATGGCTCACAGAAATCACTCTTTTTCTTTCAAAAGCAATTTGCTAGGGATTTCATTTGGCACAAGAACCTCGAAATCTGATCTTCTTCAAAAGATAACTAAAATGGTTGTAGAGTGCTCTTGTGTAGTGAAAAAGATTGTTGGAAAAGACGCGAGAAAAAGGACAACGACTCTACCTCGGTGAGTTTGTACCCTGCCTATTATTACTCATTTTTCTTCCGCGGGCTCACTGTGAATTGACAGCCTTTCAGGAAAATCGCTAGCTTAATATGTGCATTTCGGCAATAACGGGACAAGAATTTGAAAATATGGCACTTTTAATAATTAACCACTTTCCGTAATAGAGAATGAGTATTAGCGAAGCTCTCGCGCGTGCGAAAAAAAAATGGTAACCTGTAAAATGCGAGAAAATTTCGTAATCACGTGATCGTGCGTTCGACTGTTTCCCACTACTACCATTACACTGACACCGATAACAGAGAAAAAGTTAGAGCGAAACTGACAAAACAAAACAAAAAGAAAAAAAAAGAAAGGAGACGAAGTTCATTGCGGAAGAAAAAAACATAAAAAAATTCAAAGCCGTGATAAGAAAATGACAAATGTTAGCGGCCAGCAAGGTTAAAATGAGCGGCAGTGAAACAAAAATGGAACGTAGGAACATATTCGATTTTTTCTCCATAAAACGTGCAACTAGGACGTTTCACGTACGTTGAAGTCGTGCAAAACAATGACAAAGAAATGTACAAAAAAATGTGCTGCACGTGCAAACTTTTTTTTTCGCTCTTAAGCCCTATTTTTCTTTTTTGCATTTCTCGTTGCCGTGACCGGTTAGCATTACACGATTTTTATTAATTTTTTTTTCTGGGATACAACTTTGAGTAAATTAACGAGTCAGAGCTGCGCTTTTAGCCCAGGAGTCAAAATCGAAAGCGCTAAACGAGCTAAACCAGCACGCCAGTTTTAAATGCAGGGTAACCTAATTTCAAAGATACAGTATTTGTTCTAGGATAATAGCAAGGGGGGTGTTTGCTTGCGGGCCACTAGACTGTTCACTGTCCCTTATCTTTCCGTAAAATCGTCCAGATGTGCGGGCCTTCTTGGGTCCGCTGCCCCAAGAGTAGATTTCATAGTCATCCCCAGGCTAAACCCGGTACATTTTAAAACCAAGATGGCCACCTGTTAGAGAATGTGCTTGATACCGACGATTTACGGAAAAATAGAGGACTGTGAACAGTCTAGCGGACCTCCTGCCAGCAAGCACACTCCACCCCTATCGCCAGGCCCACCCTGAGTCGGGGAGCTTGATTAGACCTGAAAACAGGTACTCATCGGTTTAATACCATGGGCTACCAGAAATATGAAATATATTAAAAATAATAAAAAATGCAAACTTAAACGACAAGCATAAAACAAAACAAAGAGAAAGCTCATAGCGACAACCAATTGTTTTATAAATGCTAACCTGAATGGACAGGAGCCTGTTCGTGGAAAACTAAAAAGTTGCTGTTGTTAATGAACTGGGCACTTATGCATGCATGATTCTTGATATTGTAGCTTGTCAACGAAAACAGCAATAAATATAATAGAATACTCTATTGATAAGATAATTTCCTGCCTTTCAATTTTAGTCAGACTAGCAAAAAGTGTTTTCACGGCGTTACGATTCCAGATATAGGAATGCGTGACAGGAGCCATCATGTGATATCAGTTTTGTGTACACAGCGAAGACGACTCGATCGGATCAAGCGCTGTAAACAGGTACACCTGTAGTATTGATGCGTTCGGCTTAAAGGCTTTCCTTTCCTGCATGATGTTTTATTGTGTCAAAAGTCACAAAAAGTTTAAAATACTTGATACATTTGATGAATTATTGTGTTATTCGGGCTTTGCATTAAGACCTTCCATCGTGTATTGTAAACAGTCATAACAGAAAATAGGCATATTTCGTCGATCAGCTGTGCTGATAAATCGTTAAAATCACAACATATTTTTATGTTTCTATGTTTTTGGACATTCCCTTTGTTGGTCTGAAAAGACCTTTTGTTTAGAAGATGTGGGGATTTTGCACAGTGCTACGATGAAAATATGCATTTTTGAGTCATTTCCTGCGTACGGCAAAGTGGGTGTAAATCAAAAAATATTTAGTAGACACGAGTTGTTTTTGAAGGACCAAAATTGTGTCCTTTACATCATTTAAGGACCAATTTAATCCTAGGAAGTGAAAAAAGTCGTTGAAAGTGCAAAACTTTGAAGTGGTGAACTCGGCAATATGCTTTATTTTTACTCTTTGTCACTGCAAAAATTTGGCCTTCGAGTGCTGAAGTGATTTTCCTCCCGAAAAATTTTATTTTGAAATATTTTCAAAAACTAATGCG
>OZ037997.1:13579547-13647047 GCA_964035705.1 Porites rus | reverse complement strand
TGTGATGTATCTAAGTATCACAGGAGACCCAACCAAGAAGCCGATAGTAATCAGTTCACTCTGAAATGGTTACCTTACTGGACTTTTTTCTGTCCTGGGAGCATTTAGTTCATTGTGACATTTTTGTTGCAGTCAGGTTAAAGTCACAAAATGGGTGAAAAAAATAAGGTAACCACTGCTGCAAAGAGCCGCTGACAACTGTCGTTCTTCAGTACTGTTTATGATGGTGCACAAGATGGTTCGAACGTCGGAGTCTGAGGATAAAATCTTAAAGTGTGTCCGTTCCAATAAGAGGTACTAACCAGTACTTTCTTTTGGTACTGTTTATTATGCTGCACTTGGTGGTTCTAACGTTTGAGTCTGAGGATAAAATCTTAAAGTGTGTTCGTTCCAGTAACAGGTACTAACCAGTACTTTCCTCTGGTGTTGGTTATTATTCTGAACAAGGTAGTTCTTCTAAAGTGCAACCATTCAAAAGAAAGCTACTGACGAGTACTTTTCTCTGGTAATGGCTAAATTATGCTTTTACCTGGTGGCTCGGCCTGTTTTCCGTAAGACATGTTTTCAAAGAAGCAAATATTGCCTAGAATTTTCTAAGTTTGAGGACGCTAAAAATTCCCGATGACCGTGCCATTCATGTACGATTTTTGCTTGTCTAATACATTCTGTACGATTTTCTGAAACTGAATTTTTCACATTCGCCTTCCCCCCCGGTTTAGCTAAAATTTGCTGAAGCCCTCGTAATTTCCAAACGGCTCAATTTGCCCCAGGATAACCGAAAAGATACAAATTTTATAACGCCACTTAGAATGCATTTCTAGGGCTCTCAAGGTACTCGGGATAACCTGAAAAGCGTTTTTCAATGTTAGGGTGTAAAGGCGCACACCAGCCAAAGTTCCAAACGACGGGAGCTTATCCCGGCTTCCTTAGCAAAAGCATGTATAGGAGTGTTGCTACTCCTGACTGGAAAGGATGCTAGTCCTTCCCCCCAGCAGTATGTCGTCGGTTCCCATTTATACACCTGGGTAAAGAGAGACAAAGTGGAGTAAAGTTCCTTGTCTAAGGAAACAACAGGACAGGCGAGGTTATTAATGTATTTGGAGAAAACTGTCGTTGGGTGCCCCTGCTTTGAGTCTGAATGAGTGAAAATCCTAAAATCCTGTAAGTGTAAATTATGATCTTCCAAATAAAAGGTATAAGCAATAAAAATTGTTTTTTTTTTGTTATTCCTTAGCTAACATGTTTGAGCGTCTGGCGCGCAAAGAAGAACTCGAGGCAGGGCAAACGCAGCGTCGCGATGTGTTTCAAGAAGCCACAGACGAAGAAATGAGAAAACTTTCAAACTCAAGCGACACAAAACCACTTGCTGCGAAAGATCAAGAGGAAGCGCCATCGACGGAAGTCAACGGTCAAGGAAACGCAGATGTGGAAATGAAAGAAGACGACAAAGGAGGCGTGGTTTGTTGACATCCGGTTGAAAACGAAACGACGAACAATTTTTTAAGAATTGGATCCCAAATTTAGCGTCTGCATTCCTGCCCATCAACAACTGTACAGTCCACCGTCTCTCAACGGAAACCTCCCTAAAACGGAAACCAAGAGTTGGACAGACCCTGCCGGACTCCTCATTTAGAAAACCGGACGTGTGTTGCCGGTTTCAACGCTGTCCGTGGCTTGTATTAGAGAGAGAGTAGACTGTGTTATAAGCACCCCCATGTAAAGGAATCCAAGACAGTCTTGGGCTCTGGATTCCAGATACTGGATACCAGATTCTTTGTCAGTGGAACTTGGATTCCGGATTCTAATTGCTTTGTGAAATTCCGGTATCCTTGAGCCTTTTTCCTAATTCCAAATCCCAAGATTCCGGAATGCACAAGCAAAAAATTTCCGTGATTCCCGAATCCGGATTCTCTAACATAGAGTGAGTCATAAACAAGGAGTCGCAAAAATCATCCTCAGTTAACCGTGGTTTGGTCTTTTCTGAGTCAGCAACGATGCTGTGACAAACCCTCCCAAACGAGGTGACGTTGCCTTTGGTGTGACTGTCTAAGCAGCGACGTTTTTGAGCGACGCACGTCAACAGGAAGTGGACGTTTTGCACTCTTGAGCCGTGATTTTGAACAAATTTTTGGGCAGATCGTCTCTATAGGAATTAAGCCACTTGGCAATACAAATACAGTAGCGTCAAGGCTTATTAAAAGAGAAAAAGGCTCACTTCCAGTTGACGTGCGTCGCTCAAAAACGTCGCTGCTTAAGCTCCCTAATATCTACACCGTAGACGCAGGGTGCTTGGTGTCCACATTACATGTCTGTGTCAGAAGTTGGGTTTGTATGATTTTTGGGACCAAAACAGTTGCCCTCAAGAGAGAGGTTTCCGTATTATAGAGGTTTCCAGAAGAAGAGGTTCGACTTATTCGTTTGGAGCGGCGAAACAGCTGTGTAAGACAGAATGGTGTCCGTCTCCTTTCTGCTCGTGCCTGACCGTAAGGGGCTGGCCAAAACTACTGTCCTCAATAGAGAGACGTCCCAGTCGTAGAGATGTTCGGAGGGAGGGATTCGCGTGAACTACAAAACCATAGTCCGAAGGGGCCGCTATAGGTGCACCAGTATAATATAGCATCTCCCCCTTTTCTGCCGTCGATCGGATTTATTTTATCAGATCGTGTGATGTTAGCTGGACCGTATTTAAAATTTACTTGAAGTAGAATATCTTTAAGCCATATTTTCGCCCATTTTCGTGCCACTAAGTGCCGCATCTCAAACTCTCTTTCCTTTACTGGCGTTTTATATTTAGTTAGAGGTTTAACGAAAATTTACCCACTTGCATTAAATGCTCTTTTATATTACAGAATCAGCATTACATTATCTTGAAGCAAAATTATGTAAAAGAAAATAATAATTGCAGCTTCGAATAATATTTACTCTTTAGTGTCAAGTTGAAGGAGAGTCTATTACTTCCTGGCGCCATTTGTTCAAAAGGAGGATAACGCCATCCACTGGATAAATCTCTATCCAGGGGATACCTAACGCAATTGGTTTCCCTAAAATTCATCCGCTGGACAGTGATTTATCCGGTGAATATCGTTATCCAGCGTTTAAACAACCGGTGCCTGAACTCTAATTTTAACCTGTTAGTGTAAGGGATTACAAGGGGTGACTAACTTGTACGTGAACTGCCACAAATGGTGAAAATAGGAACTCGGGAGGGGTCGGGCAACTAATTCTAGTGTACAAGAGTCTTCTCTTGCTCTCATGTCCATTACCCTGGGTGCATGAGGTTTTTTTTTTCTTGTAAGCAAGAGAATTGTGCGGTGAAGCAATTCAGCACTTCGCTCTTTACGCCCTCTCGCCGCTGGTGAGCGAGAAGACCTGGGAATCCAGGGTAGATGTGCATTCACTTGGACTAGAATATTCACGTTGATACTGTCGTTGACATTTTACTCGAAAACACCTGCGATACCTGTTTCTCGTTTACCTTTTGTCGACATACCGTATTGAGACAGGTTGTCCTTTCACAGGTGAAATTTATGGTTTTGTTTCATTTCATTGGAACAATCTCATCGGGAACTATCGTGAATATTCGTACGATTTCCTGACTCTTATTTTACTGCCAGTTACCCAACCGTGATATGCGATAAAATGCCAAATGCGTACGCTTTCGAATGAACCTCTTTACGAATACACAAGGCGTCAGCTTGCAGCGAAGCCAGAGCTGAGGCCAAAAGTCCAAACCAGGAACGTCTTGTCACTATTTTACCAGCAGTTAAATAAAAAAAGACTCAAACCGAAGGTCAAGATGTCCGTCAGCTGTCAGATTTCATTTTGGTTTCGCGATCTCCTAAATCGTCGCTCTTTTTCCCGTCCCTGACGATGGTAAGGAGGGATTCGGATCTGTCTTTGGGACTAAAGCAACTGCGTGAGACTGAATGGTGTTCGCCCCTATTCCGGCGTCCGGTTCCTGCCCCACCCGTATCCAGATAAATTCGCTGGGATTTGACAAATTGCACGAGATGGAATATGAGCGTTGAAGTTTGAAACAGCGCGAATTCTCTTTCAAAGTGACGTTTTCATCACCGCCGCCGCTGTTGTAGTTGGTTAAGCTCTTTATTACGAGACCAGGTAGGGAGGCAGGAGAGGCTTATCGTAATCATTGATTCTTACACAACTGTCCATCTTTATAGTGTAATATCTTTATCAGTTGTTTTGTTTCATGCCATTTAAAAACAAACTCGTCACGCTAAGCAAGTAGCGTGACTATAGAGCGTTTTCGCATGACGTCACGGCGGCGATATTTGTGTACAAAACGATGGATCGGCGGCCATGTTTTGGTACCAAAAGGAATTGAACTCTTTTCACATGTTGAAACGTTCTTTTAGCTACTGACCACGTGACTGAAAACGGTCTATCCGTATGATTTTCGATGACTCTAATTTCACTTCCGGGTTTAATACTTGTCATGCAACAAGCAACAAACTGCGCATGTTTTTTTCAGATGTCGGGAAAGGTGCATTTGCTGGGCGTCGATAAAACCAGGGACATGGAACATTAGGGAACATCCCGGAACATGAAAAAATAAAAATAATTTTCATGAAAAAAATATTAATAATAATAATAATAATAATTTTTGTAAAAATTAATAAATACCGTAAAATAACAAAAAACCGAAAAAGAAAGAAAGAAAGAAAATGAAACTCGAATCATCTCCGGGTATGAGAAAACAATATTTTATCGCAGATAATTTGTGGGGCGAGGGTCCATGCAAATGACAGTAATGAGTGAAGGTTTGCTTCTAAAATCAAAATATATTAAAATGGGTCGCGAGGAGGGGGTGGGGGTGGGGGTTCAAGCTTTCCTCACACAGCCACCCCTCGTAATTGGTTGCCATGCGGTTTAACGGTTATCCGTTTACGGCTTAGGGGCTCGTCGCTTTGGACTTTAGTAGATAAGATTCACATTCGCCGTGAATCAGTTGCAGTGGCAGTGGCAGTGGTAGCGCAGCGGTAGTTTCTAACTGTTATCAGTTAGCCTGAATTGTATCCGTCCCCCCCCCCCCCACCCCCCGAGTCGCAAGTGAAGTTTGCGACTCGAGGAGATGGCTGAAATTCAAGCTGGATCACAGCCCCTTATTTTCCTCCGCCAAGTTGAAGATTGCGATCGCCGCTGTCAAAGTGATTTGGGTATCCTCTGACGACTAAACTGCGAAGCGAAGTTGGTGCTAATTCGAATGGTTCACTAACGTGTGTGTGGAACTACAACTTTTATGGGAGGGGCTGTTGTGATTCCAGTGATCATGGAGATCCACACAGACTTCCTATGCCCGTTTCAGACCCCAGACAGGACACCGACAAGACGGAACCAAATGCTCCGAGATGATGATATATTTAGCAAGGTGGAACAAAGAAACAAACAAACAAAGACGGACAGCTCCCTTCCTTTCTATTCACCTTTGACCAGAACAGGTAACAAACGGATACTGTAATATTCAGTGAATTTAACTGGAAAATAGTGTTTTCAAAAATAACAAGTCGCATTAGCAAACCTTTAAGTGTCTTCGATAAATTAGGCTTGGGCTCGAAATATAGGGAGGGGGGAACAGCGTTTCAGCACACAGAGTGGAAAAAAATGCTAAGTCATAGGGGATGCCCAAATTAAATCACAGCGGTGATCGCCATCCTCAACCAGGCGGGAAAAAAGAGAGGACTGTAAACTACCTTGAATTTCAGCCGTTTCCACGAGACGCAAACTCCTCTTTTGACTCGAGGAGACGTCTGAAATATAAGGCTGACTGTAAACAGTATAGAAACTACTACGAATGTGGGTATTGTCAACTAAAATCGAAAGACAGGAGCCCCTTAGCTATTCTTAAGTTCACAGAGCCCAGTCTGTAAGTATGTAATTCATGTCAACCTCAAGAAAGCAAAGCACCTCAAGTAAGCACATGTCGGTTATATATAACTATTTGTTGGCTTGACATGAGTTACTTAATTACCGACTTGGCTTGACATGACAGACCATCGTAGAGCCGTAAATGGTTAACCGCCAAATGATTAGCTCATGGCAAACAATTACAAGAGGTAGCTGTGTGAGTAAAGCTTGAGAACCTCCCTCATCGCGAGCCATTTTAATATATTTTGAATTTAGAAGCAAGCCTTCACTCATTACTGTCATTTGCATGGACCCTCACTCGCCCAACAAATTATTTGCGACAAAATATAGCCTGTGTACAGACGTCCCCACTCCCTCAGGAAAAGTCGGGAGAGGAGACGTCTGTGAATCGCCGTCGTTAATCGTGTTCCGGTATAAATTTGCATAAATTATGTTTTGGTTCTTTCGTTGACAGTTGAAAAGGCACAGGTAGGTCGAAAAATAGCTCTGGCGTCTGTGCTCAGGCTAGACGGACATCTTCACGTTGAAGATGATTACAGTCAAGCCAGGTCAAGCGTACCTCCCAAGATACATTAATGTATTTATTATTCGAAATTAAGTTGAACCGTTGGTAGTTGTAGATTTCAGATTCATCTCTGTGTGCGTTTTTGCATGCGTAATGAGCCGTGAATTCACACGCGATTTAGTTACGAAATTTCCACCAGCTCAGTTTCCCTGAATTTGATGTAAATGTCTTCTAAGACATTTAATCCATTCAAAGATTTTCAATCTGACCAAATGCAGAGAAGTTCTCTTAAAATATTCAATGCTCATTACGCATACAAGAATGCCGATTTAAATTTGACACCAGTTACGGGAACAACTAACGGATTCATTTTTTCAAATAATCAGTTCATGAATAGAATCTTTTTGGGGTAAGCTTGACCCGCGGCCTTGGGTGTTAACGTTGGATTTTGTATGCCTTCTCTTTTATTTACAATACCGACCGGTACAGACAGATGCATCCGCAACCGGTGCAGCAAACATCGGTGGTCTTACCTACTCATGCCTTTTCGAGAGAGCCGAAATACAAATACCGGTAAACAAATATGAATGTCCACAAAGGCTGAACTATTCCCCGGGGAATCTATTCTGAGGTTCATTCACCAATCACAACACCGGAAATTATTTACGTCATGGCATTAACATTACGACCAATCAGAGGCTGTCCCCAACATTCCGTGGAAACTGGAACACGATTATCGTCGGCGATTCACAGACGTCTCCTCTACCGATTTTTCCTGAGGGAGGGGGGACGTCTGTACACAGGCTAACAAAATATTGTTTTCTAATCTCATACTCGGAGATGATAGCAGTTCCTTTTTCTTAATCATTTCTTTATTTTTCTTTCTTTCTTTTTTTCTTTTTTTATGTTATTTTGTTTTTTTTTTAATTTGTACAAAACTATGTTTTTATTATCATTTTTTTAATCAATATTTTTTTTCATGAAAATTACTTTTATTTTTTCATGTTCCGGGATGTTCCGGAATGTTCCGTGTTCCGGGTGTTATCGACGCCCGCATTTGCTTACGTACCCAAAATTTCAACTTGTTGGAAACGGCAGTTGTGGTAAGTACAAACAGGAAAACCTGGTTTGTTAATCTACTTTCACTTTGTCGTATAAACGACCATTTTTACAAGAGCAGGACTTTGAGCAAGGCAGATTTTTACATACAAGATTCTCGCGCTTCGCACTCGACCGTGTCTCTTCTTTTAGCTGTTAGGCGGGCTAGCGTCTTAGAAAGAGGCAAGAAAACCAACAATCATCTTGCTCCATCGAACACGGAAGGATTTAGCTTTTTACTCCCGCAAGATTCAAAAGGAGACGGAACAATTCTCCTTCAAAACACGACACAATTTATACAGGAATTCGATTGCGACAGACGGTGCATGTCATTAGCATCTATATGGTGTATATTTGGCAGATATGAGCTGAATTCACTTTCTCGGAAAGAGGAAACAGCCAAAACTTTCACAGCACCGTGAAGGAAGCAGGCAAGCGACAAGCCAGAGGTAAGTTTGAAGTAAAAACGTTTTGTTTTATATCGATTCATCTTTAAGTCTGTGCGATTATTAAAAGTATTGAATTCTGCGACAAGAGACTATGAATGCAAATTCCAAAGTTTTATCCATCAGTGCATATATGAAGTCGGGGAAACGGCTGGAAGGCTTGGTGATTTTTTTGGTTTGTTTCATTCGTCTTTTTTTTTAACTGGGCGTACGGTATCTTTCGGCTTTATTCAGCAATATTTTTTAAGTATACGGTTACTGCGCTTCCCTCATGTCTAGATGTATTGCAGAAACTGTTGTAGTATACTGACTTATTTAGGCAGCCATTGATGTTACTAGCGAGCTTTAGCAGCTACGATGACGACGACAACGTCGAAAAAAAAACAGTAATTGGTTTTATGAGCAAAACAACGGCTCTGCACGTGCATCACACTTTTTTATTAATACATTTCTTTGTCGTCCACTGCACGACTACGACGTGAAACTTCCCAATGCGAGGTTTTATGGAGGACGTGGACATACAACGACAAATTTTCCTTTCTCTATTTGAACATGGATAAAGCTCTTAAAGGGATTAAAGGGACAGGTTCACGGTTCAGCGCATGCTCATATATCAAAAAGCTGTTTTTCTGCTCGGACATGCTGTCTATGCAAGCAATATGATCATGTCATAATGTTGTCAAAGAACCAAATATTTGCAAATAGCTGTAAATTAATCAACCATGGAATAAAAGCATCACGTCAACAATAAATTAGTGTTAGTGTTAGTGTTGGCATAATCCACTATTTTTTCGACGATTTTTGGGAAGGTATGTTTTTTATTGGGGAAGAGGGGGGGGGGGGGGTGGGTGGTGGGCCGGGCCTTCGGAGGGGAGGGTCCTTAGTAAATTTTTTACAAATTGGGGAGGGTCCAACCTGTTTTATTCTCAACCGGGGGAGGGTTATAGTTTTTTTGGCAAGGAAAAAATTACTTCATGTCGATTCCAACATAATTGTCTCTCTCGACCCGTGTCCGCTTTCGCCCTACTCGCGCTTGAACCAACAACTTCTGGAACCACCCTAGGTCTTCATCTTTCCACTTCTCTGGACTTGCGCTTTCACTTGTTCCCGCAGCCGATGTGCCACCACCAGAGTCAGAGGAGCAGCGGGCATCCTTTTTAGAAGGGCGAGTCGGCAAACAGCCACAATAGCTACAAGTTGCTCCATCTGACCTCATAAAATCCTCACATTCTGAAGCACATTTCCCTCTTTCTATTCCTCGTACACTACGCAATTAACTACTTTGTGTGCAGATGAACGCGGTTATATGAGTGACACTTCCAGTTTGTTATTTTCACTTCCAGTTATTTTTGTCTTGGATAGGTGGGGGGGGGGGGGGGAGGGTCAGATGTTTTTGTTTGGGTATTTCTGAAGGGTCATGCATTAATCCATTCCAGGAAGTGGGAGGGCCACAACTTTTTTCTCAAAAAAATTCTAAAAAAAACCCGGCCCAGCCCCCTCCCCCAATAAAAAAAACGTACCTTCCCTTAGTACTCCTCCATCCTACTTCCATCCTACTTCAGGTTACCCTGAATACAATTCCACTTTGAAATACACTCTGAGATTGTGAGTGGGATTGTTAACTGATAGAATTAATAATAAATTGGAAAGAGGTAATTTAATTAATGAGCATGCGCTTAACCATGAACCTGTCCCTTTAAAGTGCCCATAACCTAAAATTTTATATTTTCTTATCTGAAACTATACCTTATTAAAATAACTTCTGCTAAAAAATTTTGCGATTTGAACCAAAGAAAAATTTTTTTAGAATTTTTTAAAAACGTTCAAATTTGCTGCCATTTTGGCACACCATTCGTCTTAGTCTTCTCTCGGAGTATGGCGTCATATGACGTACTTTAAGGAACAAGTGACTTTATCGACAGGAAAACATTAAGAGTTCTGGTAGGTTTTTCTGTTTCAGAAAAACTTTCTTCTTGCGAAGACATTGTGATTCAATCCTTACTTGTAATTGATCTTTTTTGTGTACAGCTGGTGAAGGCAAGGTAATGCGATTTCCTTAATTTACGTCACATGACGTCATATGTGAGCCTGCTAGTTTGCGTGACCAGCGTCGCGGGTGTACCGCAAAAAATGTAGACTTCAAAAATTGGTTACAAAATCGCGTTTTGTTCAAACCGCAAAATTTTTCGCAGGAGTTATTTAATAAGGTATAGTTTCAGATAAGAAAATAAAAACTTTTAGGTGATGGGCACTTTAAGAATATAAGTCCAGCAGAAAAGTCGCCTACGTTTGACGAATTGAGCGGTTCCAGATAGACGCGATTAAATTTTAAAAGGATGCAAATTCATTTTTTTAATGCCGTTTTCACTGCCGTCGTCGTCATTGTTGCAACCAGAAGTACGTTCGTTCTTGTAACAAATAAGGTTCTTTTGGTTTCACTCGTCACGAATTTGAATAACTATATAACAATGTTTGTAAAAGGTGATGTCTCCTATATAATGTAAAATGAAAAGCGCCAGTTTGGCCCTCAAAATGGGACCAAAACGAGTGAGTCCATTATGGTTCTGTTTTTGGGGCCAATTCAGCCCCACTGAGATGGGGCTGTTTTGGTAACAAAATTTGGAGTTAAATTGACCGTTGCATTACGGCCAAATTAGACCATGTAAAGGGTCAATATGGAAAATATTTGGGCAATTTTGGATTTCCAGTAAGCCAAAACAGCTAGCCCCTTCAAATTTTGCCCTCTTACAAACTACCCCTCAAAAAGTAGTTGATTCAGCCCCACATCGGGCCATTATGGTTTTTTTTATTTGGGTGGGGGCCTACAAATTTCTTCCCTTACTTAGGTATTGACAAATAGTGAAACCAAACTAAGACGTATTTCAAACATTTATTCATGAGTTCTGAATAAGTTACTGTGATCTGTGCATGTACATCATAACGCTTATTACAACCTCTTTAGATTGAACAATTAGAATAATTGGAGGAATTAAATTGGCCAAGAGAGACACTTGTCCCCGGTGTGATCAAAGTAACTACTTCTTAAAACGGTTTTTACTAAAGACAAAGTCAAAATCATAATCATCATATAATAGGAACACTTAAAACCTATAGTGAAAAGCAAAAATTGGAGATGTAAAGAGTTCATTAATTGAAGCTCACCAGAATTGATCAATTAAGGTTTCTGTTACAACTCGGCGCCCCTTTTGACAAAAAAAAAATTGTCAGAGTTGGTCAAGTTCTCCTGCTTACAATTCCAACGATGTATATTAGATTGAGGCAAAGGAGTTGTGAGCAATAATGAACTACGATGCTTTAGCGATATCAATGCTCAAGCTTCTGATAACAACTCCGACTCTGTCTACATTGCTAGTGCCAGCCTTTAATGACTTGACCTAATGCTTTTGAAGGCTGGTTTTCACTTGTGACAAAGTCAGGGTCATAATCAGAGTCGTAAGAGCACTTATCACCTAGTGAAAATCAAAAATCAGAGTCACAAGGGAAGTCATAACTAGAAGCTTGATAGAATTGGAGTCATCACAACTTTCTATTCTTCAACACTCTACGCTTTTGATTACAGTTCCGACTCCGTATCCTACTAGTAAGCCAGCCTTTAATGACTTGGCAAATGTTCTAAACTATTTTTTACTCCACGGATATTATGTTTAAAAAATCTTGCCAAATCTTGGTCTATAAGGGTGAAAGAAAACTTCCATGAAAAAATTTCGACAATTTTGCTACACCAAAGGTTGTCCAGAATTTACATTCAGCAAGAACTGAGACATTTGCCAAGTCATTAAGGCAGGAAACGTTGACAAGTGTCTGCCCCAGTCCACTTTCAAGCAATGCCTGATCTAGAAAAGTCAAGATGGCTTTGCATTGCAGTTATGATACATTGAATAAATAAAAACACCCAAGCAATACTATCACTGCATCAGTGTTCTTCTATAAGCAAGCTGGCAAATCATGCCTCCCTCTGTTACAACAAAATAGGGAATTTTCCTGTCAACATCTACATCCCTCTGCAATAAGATGACGTTGAAATCAAATGTTGTGATTTTAGAAATGATAATAACAATAATTAAAACACAACAAACAGTGCCTACACATAAAAAGTCAGCATGGTCATAACAATACTATTGTCAAAAAAATGTTGGTTTAATTATTTCTTTCCAGATTACAGGTATGCATGTATGGTATACTGTATAAATTATAGTTTGTTGAAATTATACGCTTACTTTATGTTGTGTTATGGGAAAAAGAATGATAGCATAATTAATAAGTACATTCACACATCATTGAGGATGTAATTTAAGAGTGCATGTCCTGATACAAGAAGAGTATTTTAGAATTTCCCACCAATCAAGAAATTTTGCAGCTGTAAATCACAATTCATTAAGAGCGAATGTGTGTAAATATCGAGCAACCGGCGGCCACGGTCAAAAAATTAAATTTCGCTCGTATCTTGTCCATCATCAACGGTCGGCTGCAGAGCAGGCGACTACGGGCTTCCTCCAGCCACAACGATCCTGTGCCAATTCAGACAGCTTGCCCGGGCCAATCATGTTGTCTGTGTCTCCCAAAAGTTGTTGAATGTATCTGAGAAACAGGGTTCGTTGCCTTCCTGGTTTTATCTTCCCATGTGGTGGCGGCCGGCCGAATATATACTTATTAGCGGAGCTCCCGCGCGCGCGAAGCGCGCGCGCAGCGGAGCACCATGGGTAAGAAAATTTGGTAAACTATCCATCCCAGAAAATTTGGTTATGACGTAGCGTACGCCCGTCCGTACACACACTTCATGTAAGCCGATGTCAAATGTCACAATAGATCTTGCACAACTTGACTAGCCTCCTAGTTATGTAAGCCATCCGTATGAGTACGATTGGATTGACAGCTGTCAAAATCAGACATCCGCTGACAATTATCACATGACCGTCTCGCGGGCTCAGATAAAAGACCAGTCGTTTTGCCCCTATATATAAGCTGATATAATATGTCACACTTACCAATTCAACATAAAAAGGAAACTACGCCGGGCAAGGCTGTCAGTTGGCTGACAGTAGTTTAAAGTTACATTGGCAGGCCAAATTAAGGTCAATTGACAGCTGTCCAAATAGGACATGTGCAGACCTCTATCAGAAAACTAATAACGAGGGCTCAGGTTCGGTCAGGTACACGATCTGGCATTTTCCACTACATGCCGGACGGAAATGTCCTACTCACACTAGTAGTCTGTTAATTCGAATATTCGCCATTCTAATGAAGGTTAATTGACAGCTGTCAAACTAAAGTACACGCTGACCATCATCACCTGAGTGGATCGCGGGCTCATTTTTCTATCTATTGAGGTCACGTAGTGTTTAAAGTTTTGCGCTGATATTTTATTTGATCACGGGCTCAATTCGAAGTCCCATAGCTAAGGAAATCTACCCATCCCAGAAAATTTGGTAATCACATGACCGAGCGACCGAGCGACCGAGCGACCGACCGTCCGTCCGCACCACAGGCATACCAATGTTTACTCTCACACTTTCTAGGTACTTTGGGAGCCCAGGAGAAAGCTGATTGCACATCAATGTTGTCATCAATTGACAGCTGTCAAAACAGGGTATCCGCTGACCACTATCACCTGACCGAATCGCGGGCTCAGGTGTCGACCCATCGAGGTTGAGTATTTTTTTGAACTTATCCGCTGACAATTTACTGGTTTTCAAATGATCGCAGGTTCACGTTTACTTTTGTTTTAAATTCATATCAAATATGTTGTGTTTATGTCAGTATCGCCCCGCACTATTATGATTTTGATTTCAAACTGACTTCAGACGCAAAAATTCAGCCAGTTTTTTTAAAATACAGGCGGGAAGACCTTTTCTTACCATGGTCACGTGTTGGTCACGCTCCACGTCCAATTTTTATGCTCTGATTGGTTAAAATTTGACAGGTGAGTTCATGCGTAAAATTTATGCAGCATCTTGAAAGTTGTTTACTTTGACAGCTGAAGCTGACAAAGTTTTGAGTCAACTTGTGATGTTTTTAGCTGTCTTTTTCCACTGGATGTACGAAATGAAATACAGCTGCTATCAAGAGTGTTCTCTTATTCATGGCTGGTTTGTTTATTGGGTTTTTGGTTGAAAAATGCGTCGCTTGTCAAAGCCGATAATCCGATTTCGGATGGCATCGTTTTTGTTTTTCACCTTGCTGGATGCGTACGAGAATTATAAAGGCTCAAGCGATCCTTGCCTTATTTGATAGCTTTCAGGAGCTGCATCTCGAAATATGGTAAGCCTGAGTAATTATTGTATTTAATCTAATTTCATGGAGTCCAGCTGCTCCGTTTATGAAGCTAGTTTATGCACGTTTGTAGTAAGATTTGACTGAGACACTGATCTGACCTCGTATGAAGTTTGATATAGGCTTAAGCTTACAGAACTTTAAAAAGCCTTTAGTCGATATTAATTCACCTTAAATAGAAAGAAAAAACTTTCCGAAGAATATTTAGTTATAATTTTGGCTGTAGAAAGAAAGCTTTGAACGATTTTCTTTTCGTGAGTTCATCTTTGAAAACAGCCAACACCGGAAAACCGGCGGCTTAAAACACAAACATTAAGCTTACTAGTAAAGACTTGAGGATTCTTAGACACACTTAAATACTCATTTGTTTTCGTGAATGAAAATTGTTGTCTCTAAAAATGTTCTATCGAATTATTTTTCTTTATTGATTTTTGGTAGTCTCAAAAGTGTAATTTTCATCGCTTTGCCGTTTGTTTTCAGGCGTTCATAAACATCGCTCGCAGGAGTACTCAAAATGCCAAGCGTATCAAACGCTTTTTAAGATTACACATCGTTATAAAACCGTTAATAAAAAATAGACTCAATAAATTCTTTATCACGTTGAAGCGTAACTCTTTTAAAATTTCTTCGCAAATTTGGCGCTTGTCAAAAGTTAGAACCGGCTGGCCGTATAGGTGATTTTGGAAATTCTTTGAACGGTTTCGCTAATTAAAAGTCCACGCGTGCCTCTGTGGTCCTGAATATTGAATGAATGCAATTTGTCTTGAAGTATTGTGAAATACTGCATTTTGTACGAGGTCTGTATGATAAAAACAGCGCCTCATAGTACTTTTTCTCCTCAGATGTGGTGTATAAAAAAAATAAAAGATTGGTTTGCACGCACCCAGATTTATTTGCAAGAATTTGTAAACTTGTCGAACGCAAAAAATTCGGTCTGATTTGTTTTCCAAGAATTTGTTTTGCACGCCTTATCTACTGTGATCAAGAGCCATCATTGCTGTTAAATGTGACCGAAGACTATTTTTTGGGTGTACATATAAGGCTATATCAACTCGATACAAAATTTGTTTCACTCCAAAATCACTTAGCTTTTCCCTCAAAAGTCACATGAATGTGCCCTTACGTTAACTGATTTGTGGAATACAAAATTATTGTTTGATTTAAGTTATAAATTTATCAATGGGAGCTTCGCTTTTAGCTGTGGCTAAATATATATATTAGTAAGTAACTAAACGTGGTATAGTTTGTTTTTCAAAAGGTCGCTTGGATTTGGAGAAAATCGACAAAATCAATTTTCGTGGTCGGTGACTTGAAAACAACCAAAATTTGAAGCAAAATGAGACGGTCTCAAAACTTCGCTCGCACGCAAAAAGGAAGAAAGCGTGGTAAAATATTCCCCAATAAATCAATTTATAAAGGGTTTTAGCCCTTGTATGGCAGTTAATTCTTATCTTAACGATAATGTAAAAGGTTAACAATTTGATTTTAGTTTTTGTTCTTTTTCAACTCAAGGAAGTTTAAATTTAGGCTTCAAGTCACGATTTAATTTTTAGGCATGTGCTACACCTTGGTTTTCCTGAAACTCAAGCTATAAGTTATTTAAACACTGTGCTAAAACATATGTAAGAACTGGCTTGGGTAATTTAATTTGCATAATTCACCAACGCCTTGCTGTTGCCGAAACGGATCATCAGGAGTACCCAAAGAGAAAAATTTCAAAAGTGATTGGATATCGCTCCCAGTATTATTTTAACATGATATTAATTTGAGGAGGACTCGGGAAAAAAAATCCGAGTCCCAGATGGGATATGAACCCACGACCCTCCGTGATCTAGTCGGATGCTCTAACCACTTGAGCTACTGGAGACTCTATGGTGAGCAAGGGCCAATTTGTGGGTCTCGACTGGAACCGCATCACGCGGCTACACAGCCAAGTAATGATAGGCACACAAGAAGTGAAGAACTCACTAACAGCATCGCGCTGTCACCTTAAAGCATATCCAAGATGCGGCCAACCAACCTCCAAAGTGAGTATATTAAAGATGAAACAACAACAACATGATATTAATTTGAGGAGGACTCGGAAAAAAAAAATCCGAGTTCCATCTGGGACTCGGATTTTTTTTTCCGAGTCCTCCTCAAATTAATATCATGTTGTTGTTGTTTCATCTTTAGTATTATTTTAACAGTCACTAATTGTTTTTTGGTTGATTTTTAACTTCTCTGGCAAATTTATATCCGCCTCCAAAGCCAGCTAGAGCTAGATTTTAAAGTACAATATCCAGCCAGGATCTTTACCTTAAGGGCTTTTTCCAGCCAGGATTTTTACCAAAAAGGCATGTCCCTAGCCAGGAATGTCTGTTTCTTCCCTTTCTTTGCCAGCAAAAAAAAATATCCGACATTTAGCCAGCTAGGAAAATAAATTGAGGCATTTTATCCAGGTGATACGAAAAAATTTAACTCAACGAAAGCTTGGTGGTATCCTGGCGAATACAAATAGTGTTGAGTTAAGATCTTTCCAAGGAATAGGTTTTCAGATTTATCTCATCGTTTTCACTTCGCTGGTGATGAGCAATTTGCTTGTTTTTGAGAGTTTTTTTGATATGCTGAAACTTATCACTTATCCCAAGCTTTGGAACCTTCATTCAGCTACTCTCAGTGTCCTTTCCATCACCACCTACATCATCTCTGTGGGTAAAAGATAAGCGATATTTGTTATTCTAGCTATTTCTCCGTCTCTGTCCTGTTTTAGCTTAGTCTTGAGGGACTAATTAAGAGAAACGCTGTGTGTTCCTCCCACTTCTCTCCCATGTCAAATCAAATTGTTTAAAATGATACCCAATGGTTAGAATATATTTAATGTTGGGCATTAGGCAAACTAACCTCACATCTTGGGAAGGATTTTAGTATACTACTCTTATCTTTTATTTATTTTTTTCTTTCATCACTCAATGCTAGGCAAAATAGAACAATAAAACTGCTTGAGATTTTGTTCACATTGTGCTAATACACTGATAGCAATCGGAGGGGCAACAAGAAAACGAAAGTAAATACAAATTTATTGTTGGTCGAACAGTCTTTAAGTACCTTGATAAGAAAAAAAATACATTCAATCACCGGCACACCTTTCACTTTCCTCTTCTGCATACCGACTCCTCTTCATATTCAGATGGGGATCCATGTAGTCTTTGTTATGGCTTTCCATATCTAAAAATACAACGGTAAATTACTACGTTACTATAATAACTACATACTATTACTCGCCAACTTGGATTTACTTAGTATGCAGCCCAAGACCGTAATCGCTCAAAAGTAGCAATCGCTGCGGAAGCTTCTTTACAGGATAAAAGACAACTGTTCACAGCAAAGGCCATTACTGGCAATCACCGCAAAAGCTTTGCGAAACCTGTAAAGACAATTTCAGCAAAAGTCCTTTTTTAAGTCCAACCTCAAACTTAAATCATACACAAACGAGGGCGGGGCAATCGCTGCGAAAGCTTTACAAGGTAAAAGACAACTGTTCATCACAGCAAAAGTCATCACTGACAATCACCGCAAAAGCTTTGCGAAACCTGTAAAGACAATTTCAGCAAAAGTCCTTTTTTAAGTCCAACCTCACACTTAAATCATACATAAACGAGGGGTAATCGTTGCGAAAGCTTTACAAGGTAAAAGACAACTGTTCACAGCAAAAGTCATTACTGGCAATCACCGCAAAAGCTTTGCGAAACCTGTAAAGATAATTTCAGCAAAAGTCCTTTTTTAAGTCCAACCTCACACTTAACACTTAAATCATACACAAACGAGGACAGGGCAATCGCTGTGAAAGCTTTACAAGGTAAAAGACAACTGTTCACAGCAAAAGCCATTACTCATGCATTACTGGCAATCACCGCAAAAAGCTTTGCGAAACCTGTAAAGACAATTTCCTGGTCGGCAAGATTTGCCCTCGGATGCAATAGCATAAGAGTAAAAGTTTTAATAAATATCAGGGTTTACGTTTCTATAATTTCCTCCAAAGTTTCTTCTGGATGTGAATAACTAAGCGATTTACTTTGGTCCGTGAATTTGATGGCTTAATAAAGGCGCATGCCATTATCAAGGTCAAAATGATAAAATTAAAAGGCGTTCTTACCTGCTGGACATACTCTTAATGATCTCTTAACAAGGCTACTGAAACAATGACCTTCCCGCTATTGACTGAAGGATGCACTAAAAATGGAACACAGAAAGCAAAAGGAAGGCAGTTGATATCTTTTATAAGTATAACGTACTAAAACCTGCCACAAGGCATTCAGATGAAAGCAAGAAATAGTGGAAAGATTACTTACCTAAAAATCAACAGAATTTGGATGTAGAAAAAGTTGCAACCGTAACATTCAGCTGCATCAAATTGGAGATACACAACGAACGCGACTATAACCGTTACTCCTCAGATGGCATTCCGCGTACTCCGTGCAATAAATAATAGGCGTCATAATAGGAATTGCCTGTTTCCCAAAATTGACACCATAACAAAAGAGAGGGATGGTTTACAAAGAAATTGCATTGTTTGCTGACAGAGTATTAATGATTGACGTGTTAAGTTTGTACTCGCTCTTTGGTGCTTAATTTTAAATACATGCACGTGCTAGACTTTGCACTAGCCTGCGCGCGGTGCACCCTAGTTGTCACTCAAAGCCAGCGCTATCTTTGAACTTTTCTAACTAGCTGTCATTTTCCTTCTCCAGCCCAAAAATAACTGGCAACTAAATTAGACAGAGCACATTCTTAAAAGCCGCAGGAAGCTAGAGGCGATAGGAATATGTTTTTTTCCAGCCAGCATCGGCATTCAAAATGAAAAACCACAGCCAGAAAAGCGTTTCGGCAAAGTTCCCAGCAAGAGTTTCTCATTTTTTATTCAGTTACCAGCCAGCAAATCCTTAGCCTGAGGAGCGGATCCTTTGGGTACTCCTGAGTTTTGAGACCGCCTCATTTTGCCTCAAATTTTGGTTGTTTTCAAGTCGCCTACCACGAAAATTGATTTTGTCGATTTTTTCCAAATGCAAGCGACCTTTTGAAAAACAAACTACACCACGTTTAATTACTTACTTATACCTATCTATGGACAAGATATGAGCGAAAATGATTTTTTGGTTGTGGCCGCGAAATTTCGATTTTGCTCGATTTTTACAGACATTTATGTAGCCATTATTATTCTGTGAGATTTGGTGTAGTCTGGTGACTGTAAAGGAATGGTCCCCAAGGGATGCCTTCGTAATAGATCGTTTTCACTGTCACGCAATTCCCGTCCATTATAACTTCACGCCCTCCACTTCACGCATCTCGACCAACCCTTAAAATATACAACGCTACTGCTCTACTCACACATCCCTATTAAATACACATAAACAAAACTTCACACACGCCTAGTACATTGACGTCTAAATATACGCACCCACAGCGTCTTGTTTAATAAACAGTTCGAGGTGTACTCATTTTATATTAAATTGTGCATACTAATTTTGAAAGTTGTTGAGAAGTTGTTTTCGTTTTGTTTTGACAGTTGTAATGTAATATAACCGGTTTAAGATAACTCTTGATGCATTTATTACAATCAGGTTGATTAACTTTATAAGGATGTTGTGTTTGTGTCCTTTGCTACAACCAATCTGCAATTCGTCGATTTGTCCAAATAAGCTAAATAATGACATTAATATTCCTTAACGTCGCTTTAACAATTCGAGATCCATTTCCAAAGCTAGGATTCTTTGGCTTATTTATTAGCTTTTCACTAAACGAAATCCCATCTTCAAGCCGAGATTACGCGATAGCTCTTTCACGCTCAGTCTACTCCATGTATTTCGTCAAAATAACAATGACCTACGCTCTGTACTTTTAATGTCGTTTTAACAATTCCATTCAGCAATTGGTGTTGTCCGTGTTCTTTTGCCTTTTAAACTTTCCATTGTACAAAAACCCATCTTCAGGCGGGCGCAAAAGATTTCATCTACTCCATGTTATTAGGCAAAAATGTAAGCTTTTCTAGTACTCGGTAGAATCTGCCAAACATAGTCGCACTAAAGCAGTACTTAGTAGGGGAGGTAGCAGTCGAATGTTTAATCCAAATTTAATGAATAAATTAAGGAGAGTCGAGTGAGTGAGTGATCGAGTGCCATTCGACTACCTCCAAAAGTTCGCCAACCATGACCTTAAAAGAGAAGCGAATTACACGTTGGCAATTAGCGACGGGTAGGGAGCACAGCCACTCAGAGACAGCAAAATACTAGCTACAGCATCGTAAATATTTGAAATAATAGTCAAAGACGGTAAATTTGCATTTCAATAATGGTGATACAGCTTTGATTCCGCATTAAAGGGAAAGCAAACTTAACTTTTTCCTAAATAAGGCTTAAACTTGGGCATTTGCGTACGTTTGGTGTGCACAACATCAGACTTTCTCAATACAACCTTTTCCTTACCTTTGCCTTAATGAAACATTTGAAAAGACTGGTCATTTTCATCTTTTTGTTTTAATTTAAAGCTTACTGTCATGGAAAACGTAGACGAGGTTCTTGAGGCGTTCCATATCGGCTTTATCGTTGCTGCTTTTGTTCTTAAAACCGGGCGCGTTCCTGCAGCCATCAAGTTGTTCAAGGAATGTTTGATTCTTCTCAAGAGCAAGGCATTGGAAGGAGAAAGAGAATTGTTCGAATCAATTCATGAATGTATATTCCTTCAGATGTTTAAGGGTACGTTCTTATGAAGGATCGCACAAATGCCATGGAATGTGGCCGAGACCTTCTCGTTTTAGCTCGAAGAAATGGAAAAAAAGACGTGGACCAAAAAGTGACTTATGAACTGGCTGAAATGCATCTGTTCCTTGGTAGATATCAAGAAGCAAAAGAGTTTTATTTGAAAGCACTCAGCATCATGATCGAAACGGGTGATAAAAAGGGATTGTTAGCCTGTTACAAAAACCTAGGATCCGTTCTCTGGTCTCTTGGCGAATTTGTGGAGGCTAAAGAATGTCACCAAAAAGCACTTGCGATTGCGAAAGAATCTGGCGACAAATACGGTGAATGCGCTTGCTACGGAAGCTTAGGGAATGTGTATAAATCCCAAGGTGAATATGTCGTGGCTAAAGATTATTACGAAAACGCTCTGAAGGTGCTCAAAACATTTGACGACATGGAGATGGAGGCCTCAATTTACGGAGATCTGGGAAATGTGCTTCAGTCTCTCGGTGATTATGCCAAGGCAATAGAAACTCACGAAAAAGCACTTAAGATCGCAAAGAATATTGGCGACAAGGAAAAGGAAGCCTGGTGTTATCGAAACCTGGGAAGCCTGTTTCGTTCTACAGGTAAGCATGGACAGGCTGTAGAGTTTAACGAGAAAGCACTTGCGATCGCGAAAAAAGTTAGCGACAGAAATGGAGTAGCATTGGCCTACTTAAATCTAGGAATTCTTTCACAGTCTCCGGGAGAATATCTCAAAGCAGAAGAATATCTCCAAAAAGCACTTCTGATCATAAAGGAAATGGGCACTAGAAATAAAGAATCTGAAGCGTCGTGTTACGTTAATCTCGGAACCGTGTGTCATTCTCTTGGAAAATATGCTGAGGCGAAGGAACATTCCAAAAAAGCCCTTCACATAGCTATGGTAATTGGCGACAGGAAAATGGAGTCCTTAAGCTACGGAAACCTGGGAACTGTGTTTGAGAGTCTTGGTGAATATTTCAAGTCCAAAAAAAACCTCGAGAAGGCACTTTCGATCTCAGAAGAACTTGGCGATAGACAAGAAGAAGCTCGACATTGTGGAAACTTGGGAGTTACGTTTAAGTCACTGGGTGAAAATGACAGGGCAAAAGAATATCACGGGCGGGCATTGAAAATCAGAAAAGAAATTGGGGACAGAAAAGGTGAAGCATCAAGCTACCTAAACCTTGGAGAAGTGTCTAGGTCTGTTGGAAAATATGGAGAAGCTAAGGAACATATCAAAAAAGCACTCATGATAACAAAAGGAATAGGCAACAGAGAAAACGAAGCCATGTGTTACGGAAATCTGGGAACTGTGCTTGTGCGTCTCGGTGAATTTGCCGAGGCTTACAAATACTATAAAAAGGCACTGGAAATCAGATCAGAAATCGGTCACAGACAAGGAGAAGCAGCCGATTACGCCAACCTAGGGATTGCGTTTCAGTTTCAGGGACGATATACTGAAGCAATGAAATATATCGAAATGGCACTTGAGATCTTTAAGGAAATTGGCGACAGAAAAGGAGAGGCGATAGGTTTCGGAAACCTTGGGAGTGTTTTCCTTTCTCTTGGTGAATATGCCAAGGCTCAAGAATATTACTGTAAAGCACTCACAATTGCAACGGACATTAGCCATAGAGAAACTGAAGCAGCTAGTTGCGGGCATCTTGGAAATGTATGTAGACTTCTAAGAGAATATACTAAGGCTAAAGATTATCACGAGAAGGCACTTAAGATTTCAAAAGAAACTGGCGACAAAGGAGCAGAAGCGTGGTGCTATGCACAGATGGGAACGCTGTTTCGGTGTCTCGGTGAATACGCTATGGCTCAAGAAAATTATGAAAAGTCTCTTGCGATGTCAAAACAAATGGGAGATCGAATAGGAGAAGCATCAAGCTATGGAAAACTGGGAATTGTGTCTCTGCTTCAGGGTGAATACGCTAAGGCTAAAGAATATCACGAGAAAGCACTTTTAATGAGCAGTGAAGCTGAAGACATCGAAAACGAGATGGATTCTCTCTGTAACCTTGCAATGATAATGCTGTTGGAAGGCAACGTGAATGAAGCTAAATCGCTGCTCCTGGCCAAAATTCACAAGTTTGAAAGAATCCTAAGTTTCATGACAGATGCGGATGACCAAATGAAGATATCACTGTTCGACGAGCACGCGCATGCCTACCAGTTTCTAAGTTTCCTATTTTCCCGCACTCAAAATCCTGACCAGACACTTTACACTGTAGAGCTTGGACGAGCAAGAGCCCTAGCAGACTTAATGTCGGTACAGTACTCCTTGCCAAAACAAATATCACATAATCCACAGACGTGGATGGGCATTGAAAGCATTATGGAGAATGAAAGAAAGTGCATCTGTCTATACATTTCCTATGCATTTCACTTAATACTTTTGTGGATTATTAAATCAAATGAACCTATACGTTTGCGAGCAATAGATGTCAATACCTGTTTCGTTGACAAAGTCTTTGTAAGATATGTGGATGAAATTTTTGGCGCTGAAATCGTGAGGCAATTCCATACCTTATATCCAGAGCAGTGCGAGGATCGATCATGGTTTTCTTCTAATACCAAGGAAGACAGCCTTGCTGCCGCCCGCCTTGTAGAAGATGACAACAAAGATCAGCAACCCATTCCTACTCTTTCTGAGTGTTACAATATGATCATTTCCCCTGTGGCCGAATTCCTTGACGAGGCCGAAATTATTATTGTACCTGATCGCTACTTTTTCAAAGTTCCGTTTACGGCGTTACAAGATGAAAGTGGGAAGTATTTATCAGAGTCTTTCAAGATCCGCATCGTCCCCTCTTTGACAACACTAAAGCTAATTCATGACAGTCCATCAGACTATCACAGCCAGACTGGTGTACTGATAGTGGGAGATCCTGATGTTGGTGAGGTCCTGTACAGAGGAGATGTTTATAAACCGCCAAGATTGCCCTTTGCAGAAATGGAAGCTGAAATGATTACACAGCTGCTGGAAGCTAAAACTCTAGTAGGAAAGCAAGCAACAAAGCAGGCTGTTCTTCAAAGCATTAGTTCCTTTAGTCTCGTACATTTTGCTGCTCATGGGAATGCTGAAAGAGGAGAAATTGCTCTGGCCCCTTCACCTGCCTCTAAGACGCCTCCAGAAGAAAACGACTACTTACTGACAATTCGCGACATCTCAAAAACTCGACTTCGAGCCAAGCTGGTAGTTCTAAGCTGTTGCCACAGTGCGTGTGGACATATCAAAGCCGAGGGAGCTGTAGGAATCGCACGAGCCTTTTTAGGATCTGGTGCACGCTCGGTGTTGGTAGCACTGTGGGCTATAGAAGACAAAGCAACAAAGCATTTCATGAGACGTTTTTACGAGCACCTTGTTCTTGGAGAAAGTGCTAGTGAATCTCTTCACGAAGCCATGAAGTGGATGAGAGCTAACGGCTTTCCGGACGTGGGACAATGGGCTCCTTTTATGCTGATTGGAGATAACGTGTCCTTTGATTTTGGAAATTAAAGGTAATTTTAAGATTACTTGAAAACGCTTATAAGGGAACACTCTGCAAAACGGCCTTGGAGGAGTACTGTAGTGCATTCTTTGGAGATTTTATTTCAAGGAAATCCTGACTATATGCCTTTTTTAATAGAAATAGGAACAATTCTAGAAGCAGTTGAACGTCTTCCGAGTGTCTGAGTCTTAATCGTCTTCTCCACCCTTTCTCCTGAAGCAATGTCGAGTCTTCTGTCTATGCTAAGTACTGGTTTGTGAAGTGAGGGCAATTTCCCGAAATGAATTAAGGTTTTTAGTTACTCCAGTCTAACTATCCGGTGTCTATTTTAGAAATTTTTCTTCCTCATGCGTATCCTTAGTATAATTTAGTATTTATACTGTTCCCCCTCTGATAAGACCCAAATGGCTACGAAATTTATAAGTTCTTTTAAAAACAACCACAAGAAGAACGTCTATGACCTTCTGAAATACTGTTATTTGACTTGCAGGTGTTTTAGCAAGAAAAGGCGACTTAAAGAGTTAAGGGCCCCAATCATTAACAGTCCAAGCACAAACTATTGAACTGTAATAAAATGTTAGGTTTAATTGTGCTACTATATACAGCACAAATTGTTTTTAACCGTATATTTTGTGAAGGAAAATTGAAGGTAGTGTTAACTAAGAAATGCTTTCAATGCATTAGTGGGCATACGTCTAACTTTTCATTTGAGTTGGTTTGAAGCAGATAGATTTGTCCACCTCGTTCTACTAGTATTACGCATGCTCTGTGAGGGTTGCTATCATATTTCCGGACGAAAACGATTCCATTGTGCCGTGTGAAAACAATGCGTACACTCGAACCTCTCCACAACGGTCACCTTTGGGACAGAAGAAAGTGGCCGTTGTGGAGAGGTGGTACGTCGTTATGGGGAGTAACATGACAATTTTTTTTGGAGTATAACATGTTAACTGCGCTTACTGTATCCTATAATGGTATAGAGTAAGTATCCTATTTTATTAAAAACTGAATCATTGGATAATGCAATTCTAGCATTTTGATTGGCTTAGCCGTTATGGTATATGAGCTATTATACCGTGCTCTCCTTATATGGTTGGCGTACGCGTCTGTTTAATATTGGAAGCTAGCTGAGATTTTTTTTCGCAAAGGATAGAACGGCGCCCGAAGCAAATCGTTTTAATTCATTTCTTAGAATACTACAAATGCAATTTCATCGAAAGAAAAAAGACAAAAACAAACAAAAAAGCCACAAGAGCTTGTTTGAAAGTTTGTCGAAAAACACATGAAAACACACGGAACCATAGTTAACTATGATGGAACTAAAGTACCTTGACCAGCTATGAAAGAATACAAGTGTTGTTTCTTCATGATCGCGAAGCCATTCGCCGATCGAGTCACTAGCCGATAGATAACTGCGGCTTGTTTATCCGACATCAAGAATATAAATCACAAGTAACCAGCTACAAATACAGGCTATGCGGCCATTCACTAAAGCAATCGAGGCGGCAGTATAGCTTCTTTCGTTCAGCAAAACCAGCTTGTGACTTCAAACAACTTCATAACAAGCGACCGAGGAAATAGTTTTTCTCCGTTGTTCTTACTTTTACAACTGCACCGAAAATACAAATTCACAGTAATTTGGACGCCTGTCACTTAAAAATTCTTTTCCTTCACATTATCTGCCAGGTTTTTTTAGCTGTTCTGCTGGGTAAAATCCTAGAATCCCGATGAGTTTTTAAAAAACTAATAGTCATTGCTACAATGTTTTGATTTTCATTCATGCAGTCCAGGCGAATCCGTTCCCGCGTTGACAGTTTTGATAGACGTGTGACATGTGAATAGCGGAAGTCCCTTGTCTTTTCCGGTTTGTTCTAGTCGGGGAGATTCAACGAGATTTTGTGGGCGTTTTTAATAAAACAATTATTCCACTCGCACTCGTTGGATATGAGATGATTATAGCCAACTGGGCGCTACGCGCCTCGTTGGCTATCTATCATCTCATATCCAACGCGCCTTCGTGGAATAATTGTTAAATAGGATACAGTATAGTAATCTAATCATATATAATACGTGTAATAGAGGTAAAATCCACAAAAAAACTTGAATAATGTTTTGAATCAAAATTTTTAAAGTGATTTTTAAAGTGGTTTTTAACAATAGGCGGCGAGAAAGGGTGACCAATACTATTATTTGGGGGATGACAGGGGAGTGGGGCCCGAGAGAATAGGGTGCGTGAGGCGGAAGATGAGAGTTCTAAAAGGAATGGGAGAAACGGGGAAATTACGTAACAATATATGCTTTATATTTCGATCGCAATCGAAACAGGGCTAAACAGAGAAAGCCAGTTAAAAAAGGAATGGGAGCCAGCAATGAAAAGGAGGAGGGAGATTTGGGCCCCTTACACCCCCCCCCCCCCCCTCCAACAGCGTCTGGATCGCATCGCCCTTGAGGCTTGCTTTGACGATTGGCACTATCCGGGAAATTACATGGAACCATGGAACCCAGCCTACATCTCGCGGCGGTTGTGATTGTCCCAATTATCCAGCGAATCTTACCTCATGCATTCAGATGATCACATGATCACCTCGATCACTTGAACACATTTTGAGACGCTTCAGGCGGTGGAAGCAATCCGGACTTCACGACACAAGCTTAGAACTTAATCTTTATTTCCATGTGAAGAGAAATTTCGTATCTCCAAGCGACCAAGTAATATTCTATTTATTATATAAACACCGATGAAATGCCAAATCATTTTACGTAAAACGTTTTTTGGTCTGAAAGGTGCGGTTTATTGTGAAGCCTTAGCAATGGTGATATTTTCACATGTGAAGATAACATGTTATTCTCACATGTGAAGATATCGAGTTTTCGCGCGAAAGCTCACTTGGTATTTTATTGGTGTTTATATAATTAATTATATAATTAATTTTTGCGATTGTGGTAACGAAAGGGGTACCTTTTTCGTGAAAAAACGGTATATAAAAGGGTAAGGGGTTGAACCTCGAGGCGGAGCCTCCCCCTATAAACATTTGTTGACTACCCCCACTTCCCCCGGGGGAGTCATTATGGCTCTTGCGCTGACTAAGCGAGATTCCAGCGAGAGGCCTCAAAGTCTAGACTTCAATTAAATCCTGACTATTTAACTAAGTAACTAACTAACTACAAAGGCATATTTTCTTCTTTAAGGTAAAAATGTTTAGTACGTGTGCAGCTACTACAGCTACTACAGATAGTACAGACGACTACATCAACAACGCCTACTTCTAATCTACAGTTGCAACTGGGCAGTCTTACATCAATAGTAGTAGGCAGCAAGCTCGGGACATTTTGGGCAGTCTTACACCAAGTACTACCCGTGACGATACTGAATTTTTTGTTTTATTTTCTGATATTTTCTCAAAAACTAAAAGGTACAATTTTATTCATGTTTATTGTGATTGATATCAGTTACTAAAAATCGGGTCCTTTCAGTATCCTTATTCAAGCGATTTTTGACCAGTCTGGTCTTTTTTTCAGTTTCTGACAATTATCTGTAGTTATCTGTAGCTAGACATTAGTCACGTTCAGCTAAATTAATTAATGGTTAATTGTTTTTTTGAAATGGAAACCTTCAGCAACATTCAAAGAGCCACCAACTCGCTCAATATTTCAAGAGTGGAGAACTGTCCTCAAGTTGAATTCTTAGAGCGTGGTTTCATGAGCTATTGTAGGAAAAGTTGTTAAAGGATACTACAACTTTCAGATTATCGCTTTCTGACAAGCAAGTTATGAAGCAGAATTTCACATCAGTTAACAGTTTACTTTCTTCAAGTACCAGCAATAAGGAAATAGTAGACAGCGAAGTCCCCAGCTTCGCTAACGCTTTGTTCAACTGATCATGACCTCTAAATCAGTTTACTCTAGTCACCAAATTTTTAAACTATCAGGACTAGCTAAGCGTAAAAATCAACTCACAGCCACCGAAAGAAGTTGTGATGTGCAGACTTGCTGTTTTCAGTCATTCACAACTACAAAAAAAAAATCAATGATTCACCGCATTAAAAAATGAAACAAAACCAAGTTTTGTAACTTCCGCTTTACGAACAGGATGTTGAAAGGTCATGTGACAGAATAATCGACTCCGTTTGTAGGGACTTGAACAATCGCGGATTAAGTGAAATTGTGTTGGCCGAACACTGTAGCCCGTGTCGCTTCGAGGTAAGTACAAACAATAAAATTCCATATTCTACTGGTTAGAGTTGACTAGGTAAAGAATAGGACGGGTTTTTTTTGCTGTGGAGACAGGAGACTAGTGTCAATAGTAGCAGCCCTCCTCCACCACAGTTGATCAAACGTCTTGGGTGTATTTCGTTTCATTTGGCGGGATTTCATTTACCACTAAGTGGAAATATGGTTAAGGATACTTGGAAGGGATATATAAAATAGCTCGTTGAAGTAGACATCTTTTCATTTCTGTAAAACAATGACCTTTATGTTAAAAACATTTTGCCCTCGAGCGAAATTAAGTCGGTCAATGGCGAGGACAATGCTGCAGTTTCAGTTTTCATACAAATTAATTTTTATAGGTTAATTAAATTAAAAGTGTATTGGTAAAGAATTAGCATTAAGCAGCTGAAGTGACTTCCTTTGATAATTTGAAGTTATTTTGCTTAGTTTTAATGATCATTTTCTCGTTTGACGTCGATCAAGGTGAGTGAACCAGTGATATCATATCGATTAAAGATATCGAAATACATGCCTATCAATAACGTAACGCAGGGACTTTTAATGATCGAGGATAAGATAACATAAAATTTATTTTGTTGAAATGTTAGTGACAAGCCGGTACGTTCTCATGAAAGAAGGCACGATCAGCTATAGCTACATTTAATAATAGTTACATGGAAGCTCATGTTAACAAGAATCGTGACGCTACTTTCCTGTCGCTGGTTTGGATTAGCCAGGAAAATACAGGATTTTTTATTTGTAGTACAAATTTTGTGCCTTAACTTTAAACCTGTAGAGAAATTCCCCCTTAATGTCTTCTGGTCTTTTACAAAAAGATAATTTTAAGGAAAGTGAAGTTTAACGAAACGGTTATTTCAAACAAAATTATTGTCACGCTGGTCACACAAGGTTTGCTGTTTTCTTCCCTCTCCTGTCCTTTTGCGTAGTGTTCACTAATTATTTTAAGAAACGAAACACCTGCTATGTGCACCAGGAGCTCAGCTAATCAAAGCCTTGGGCGGGTCCAAAAACGAGCAGCTAGAGTAATCCTGAATGCCCCCCCCCCTCTAGCACCATCAGTTCCCTTGTTTAATCGGCTGAAATGGTTGCCTTTTTATAAAGACGCTTTAATATCTAAATGTATCATTACTTATAAGCGATTACAAGTTGACGTCCCTATTTATCTAAACGATCTACTTAAATTAAACAGTAATATCCACAGTAGACAAACCAGGTACTGTAATTTTATCCTAACCTCTCCGAGGTATAATCGCTAAACAGAAGGAGGCAGAACTTTTACGGTAACAACTTGCAAAGCACGGAACAGCTTATCTTTGCCTGCGAGGCAAAGGGACTCAGTTGACTGTTTTAAAAAAGCATTGTGGAATGAATTTTTTAAACAACAGCAGAATCTTGATCATTTTTCTATTTAACTTACTTGATGAATTGTGAGATGATTATAATGCTATATTTTATCTTTTAAATAATTTAGTAGATTCTATAGTATCTGTATTCTTTGGTTTTTACCTTGTATTTTTTATAGCTTAGTATACTCATTTATTATTTTATTATTTATTTATTTATATATTTATTATTTAGAGGGCCACAAGTTTATTAGCCCCGGCTATTTCGTACTAACCCTCATAAAATAAAGTCTTTACTTACTTACTATCATCCACGCCTTCACTTCATCAAAAAAGGAGCGTTCCTGATGTTTCGGTTTATTTTTAACTTTTTGTTGAACATTAAAGAATGGTTATGTGTAGTTTTATGCATAAGAAGATGACCAAGAACCCGTGAAGCTTCGTTATGGTTGAATAGAAGCTGCAAAATTGTTGTTGTTGTTGTTGTTGCTTTTGCAACGATTTTTGTTAGAAGATGTGCTTTTTTGGGGGCGTGTGGGGGGGGGGGGGGGGGGCGAGGGGGGCCGATATTATCTTAACCCTGCAGACACCCTGGACTGCATAACCCTACTTCGGATAATGTCATTTCGAGTAACCTATCGAGCTATCCATCCCAATAATAAAACCATCTGAATCGGTGTACTTGTAGCTCTTTCAATTAGCCAGGGGTAAAAGCGGAACTCTCACTGCTTAAAGTATCTCAGACTCCTACAATAGGCCATTTTACAGTTGTGTGCTCAGTGCCCTAGCCTTTGAATAGAAGCGAGGCTGGCGGTTGCCTTGTTTTGTTACAAACCTTCCCGCATTTCATGTGCGAATCGTGGTATTCTCATGCTAACAAGCCCGTGAACATGATCATTTACATATGAAAAACAACAAGGTTTGTAACAAAACAAGGTCACCGCTAGCCTCGCTTCTATTCAAAGGCCAGGACACTGAGCACACAACTGTTAAATGGCCTATTTTCTGAAATAATTCATCTCGAAATTCTCTCTTTTATTTATCAGTGGTACCATAAATTGATCCCTTCTTGTTTTGTCGATAGTTTTAATTCCAGAATCTTCCACCATTCCTATTATACACGTCAATCAGAATGATGATCTGTTTGTTAAATCGGTTTATACAACTCAATACGGCATTCGTTGACATTCTATTGATGTTAAGAGAGCCTTTCATGCTTTTTTTCCAACGAAATTGGTCTCCGTTGTTTTTTATTTCTTGCTCTTGACTAGCTCTTTCTCTGTTATCCACGTTAATGTAGACATTAAAATTTAGTCGAGAGGAAGACTCGGCTTTGTTGTTGCTGTTGTTTTTTTCTCGCTAAAAGTCCGGGTGGCCATGCAATTTACCACCAAAAGTAATTACAGGCCGATATCTGTATTACCAATTATGTAAAAATTTTTAGAGAAGCATGTGTGTGATTACTTGTGAAAGTTTCTGAGGGATAACCCTTTACTTTACGATTTCCAGTCTGGCTTTAGAAGAAGTTTTTCTACTGAAACGGCAAAGATACGGCTTATGGGTCAGATTCTGTTTGATCTCGACAATAACAAAGTTACTGGTCTCGTCTTTCTAGATTACAAAAAGGCACTTGACCTCATCGGTCATAACTTGCTGTTTAGGTTAGCATGGAAAGGATTATTTGCCATTATTTACTGATTACATGAGAGGTCTTAAGCTATATGTAAACGTTGATGGATCTCATTCTAGTACAAGGGACATAACTTTGGGTGTACCTCAAGGTAGCATTCTGGGTCTGGTGCTGTTTCTCGTATTCATAAAAGGCCTACCCTCGGCACTACAGAGCACCGTAGCAGACATATACGCTGATTATACTACGATTAGTTATTCTACTGATTACAAAGTACTACCTCAGGCTATCAGTCTCCAATCAGATTTGGATAGATTGCAGAAATGGTCAGATAACAACAAAATGACTCTCAGTGAAACGAAGACCAAAGCAGTGAATGTAAATGGATCGAGAAAAGAATGAATAACCAGCAGTTGCAAGTTAAATAAAATGCCACCGAACTTCAACAAGTGAGCTCACAAAAACTCACATATTTTCCCTGATGAAGCTAGCATTGCCGAAACTTCGGGGTTTTATTTGCAATTATGAGAGTTTAACTTACCACCTTTCCACTTTTAGTCCCGGGGGGGGGGGGGGGGGGCACTTGGGTATTTTTTGGGTGGGTATGTGCCTCCCGGGACTCCAAATTGGCACCCCGTTCTAGAAAAAATTTCCCCTAAAATTGATACCCCATTCTAAAAATGGGCCAATTTTTTATACCCCGTTCTAGTATTCGCCCTAAAACTGATACCCCGTTCTAGAAATGGGCCAATTTTTTATACTCCGTTCTAGGGTGAAACAAGAGTACAACAGTTTGCTTGTTAACGCACTGAACAGTATTTTTAAAAGCAATCTGTCCTTGAATACTTTCAAATGGCTGCTTACAAAAGTGGAGCTTTCGTGCGTTCGAAATTTTATACCCCGTTCTAGAAAACGCCTCTGAAATGGATACCCCGTTCTAAGACAGGAGCTTCAAAATCACGACCCCTTTGGGCGGCACATACCCGTATAGGTAATGTATGGGAGTACCCCCCCCCCCGGGCTTTTAGTACACACAAACGCTACGCAGGAACCCCCTTTATTTGTAGCTCACAAAAACTCTTAGGTGTCACAATTGATCACAAACTCTCTTTTGATGACCATATCGAGGAACTCTGTAATAAGCTCTGTCAGCGAATTGCCGTGCTGAGAAGGATTAAGAGATTTCTTCCTCTGGAACAGAGGAAAGCGTACTACAACGTCATGATTAAGCAAACAATACTGTATACCTCCACTGTATGGTCCGCGTGCTCCACTGGGAATTTACAGAGGGTTTTCCGTCTCCATAAGCGAAGTGCACGCGTTATCCTTGACGCCGACACGCTCGCGAACAGTGTTGAACTATTTATGAAATTAAACTGGCTTCCACTTCACCTCTAGATGAAAGTAAACATTTGTATTCAAAATTACAAGCGTGTTAATGGACATAGCCCAAGATACCACATGAAAGATCGACTTCTCGTTTTAAATTCGGACATTAATGATCGGAATAGCCGAAATAGCTCCTTGAATTTAGTCTGCCCTTGCTTTAAACGTGAAACCGAAGAGTGGCGTACATTTATTGTGAGGGCAGCAAAATTATGCAATCAATACCAAATTCTTTAAAAAGATTGAACGTGTACATAGTTTTAAAAGGGCCTTAATTGACTTTTAAGCATCTTCTTAATTTTCTTTGTTGTCATTTTTTTGTTAATTGATATAACTCTCTATTTACAAATTTTTAAATTGTATTTTTTTTGTATTTTTAATTGTAATTTCAGTTTATTCTATGTTTATTTTTAATTGTACCGTAATTGTTAATTGTTGCATAATGACGGCAGCAGGTTTGTCAGTTTACCTTTTAGCGTTACCCTCTTTACAGCTATTTCGGATAGCACGTGACCTGAGTTGTCAAAAACGTTTCAGGATTTTGGGAAAATTTCTGCGACGTCAATCAGTCCGCTACCGTAGCATCCACTGTGTTTGTCAAATAAAGGCGGCAATATTAAAAACGAGCAGAAGCTGCAAAAGTTAACGTTGGCAGGAACGTACCGATTCGTTTTCACCCTCCCATACATGTTTCTTCTGGATTTGGAAGCTCTCTTGCTGGTTTTCAGTGTCACGCCATTCAAAATAGATCAAAATAAAAATCAAAACCGTATCAATAGATAATGTCAGAAATCTGGGATGTGAAATAAGGTAAATATTTACCAAGTTCCTCGCCAAGATTCAGGTCAGCAGAATATTCCGTTACGAGATATCCGAAGAAATGTCTTACCCAAGTTCATAGAGATTTGTATGGAAACGCCATGCTGGTGCCCACCTGGATGGGCACCAACATGGCGGACGGAAACCAACAAAAACATCTGTTACCGAGTTTTGGTACAAAAGCGTGAATTCATTCCTTGAGGAACTCATAAACATTAAAGTAATACTCTTTCAGTTTCTTTCTAATCCATGAGCTGTTTAGATAGCAAAATTTCCCGAAATACGTCACTTTTTTAACCCACATGACAGCTCTCTCGGCCTTCATGTAAATACCACGTCACGCAAAAGCTTAGAAATTCAAGCGTACTCTGTCACAAAACCAAGAACCCCTTTGAAGCGAAAACTTGTATGAAAATTAGTTTTCAGCTGCCCTAATACATCATGAAAGTAAAATATCAGTAGGATAGATAGTTTTGTAGTTTGAATTTTTAGTGACGTCATGTGAAAACCAACTATAGGAACAATTCCACCTTGGGAATCTAAAGTTGTCAATGTTTCAGTATAAAGAAGATAAAAGAAACTTAGAGCCAACGTAAAACTTACTGCGCTTTTCAAAAACACGCCTCTTCAAAAGCAACGAACCTTGTAACACAGAAACACACAAAACGGATCGAAATCCACCAGTCACAAATCACAAACCATTACCTTTTGTTTCCTAAGAGGTCAGCTGGGATGTAAAGGCAACTAAGATTTTGATTGACGTCACAGAAAAGCCCAAAATCCAAAGACGTTTTTGACATCGCAGGTCGCGTGTTATCCGAAACAGCTCTAAATAAAGTTGATACATGCATACATACATACATACAAAACGCTCGGGGTGCTTGAAATGCAAAATTTCACCCCAGATTACCTGAATGGGTGGACGTAGGTACGTTCGGACGTATGTACGTACGGTCCATTTTGTTAGAACCAATATTCTTGGATGCATAGATAACCAAATTTTCTTACCCATGGTGCTCAGCTTGTTTAATAAACAGTTCGAGGTGTACACATTTTATATTAAATTGTGCATACTAATTTTGAAAGTTGTTGAGAAGTTGTTTTCGTTTTGTTTTGACAGTTGTAATGTAATATAACCGGTTTAAGATAACTCTTGATGCATTTATTACAATCAGGTTGATTAACTTTATAAGGATGTTGTGTTTGTGTCCTTTGCTACAACCAATCTGCAATTCGTCGATTTGTCCAAATAAGCTAAATAATGACATCAATATTCCTTAACGTCGCTTTAACAATTCGAGATCCATTTCCAAAGCTAGGATTCTTTGGCTTATTTATTAGCTTTTCACTAAACGAAATCCCATCTTCAAGCCGAGATTACGCGATAGCTCTTTCACGCTCAGTCTACTCCATGTATTTCGTCAAAATAACAATGACCTACGCCCTATACTTTTAATGTCATTTTAACAATTCCATTCAGCAATTGGTGTTGTCCGTGTTCTTTTGCCTTTTAAACTTTCCATTGTACAAAAACCCATCTTCAGGCGGGCGCAAAAGATTTCATCTACTCCATGTTATTAGGCAAAAATGTAAGCTTTTCTAGTACTCGGTAGAATCTGCCAAACATAGTCGCACTAAAGCAGTACTTAGTAGGGGAGGTAGCAGTCGAATGTTTAATCCAAATTTAATGAATAAAGTGAGTGAGTGAGTGATCGAGTGCCATTCGACTACCTCCAAAAGTTCGCCAACCATGACCTTAAAAGAGAAGTGAATTACACGTTGGCAATTAGCGACGGTTAGGGAGCACAGCCACTCAGAGACAGCAAAATACTAGCTACAGCATCGTAAATATTTGAAATAATAGTCAAAGACGGTAAATTTACATTTCAATAATGGTGATACAGCTTTGATTCCGCATTAAAGGGAGAGCAAACTTAACTTTTTCCCAAATAAGGCTTAAACTTGGGCATTTGCGTACGTTTGGTGTGCACAACATCAGACTTTCTCAATACAACCTTTTCCTTACCTTTGCCTTAATGAAACATTTGAAAAGACTGGTCATTTTCATCTTTTTGTTTTAATTTAAAGCTTACTGTCATGGAAAACGTAGACGAGGTTCTTGAGGCGTTTCATGTCGGCTTTATCGTTGCTGCTTTTGTTCTTAAAACCGGGCGCGTTCCTGCAGCCATCAAGTTGTTCAAGGAATGTTTGATTCTTCTCAAGAGCAAGGCATTGGAAGGAGAAAGAGAATTGCTCGAATCAATTCATGAATGTATATTCCTTCAGATGTTTAATGGGTACGTTCTTATGAAGGATCGCACAAATGCCATGGAATGTGGCCGAGACCTTCTCGTTTTAGCTCGAAGAAATGGAAAAAAAGACGTGGACCAAAAAGTGACTTATGAACTGGCTGAAATGCATCTGTTCCTTGGTAGATATCAAGAAGCAAAAGAGTTTTATTTGAAAGCACTCAGCATCATGATCGAAACGGGTGATAAAAAGGGATTGTTAGCCTGTTACAAAAACCTAGGATCCGTTCTCTGGTCTCTTGGCGAATTTGTGGAGGCTAAAGAATGTCACCAAAAAGCACTTGCGATTGCGAAAGAATCTGGCGACAAATACGGTGAATGCGCTTGCTACGGAAGCTTAGGGAATGTGTATAAATCCCAAGGTGAATATGTCGTGGCTAAAGATTATTACGAAAACGCTCTGAAGGTGCTCAAAACATTTGACGACATGGAGATGGAGGCCTCAATTTACGGAGATCTGGGAAATGTGCTTCAGTCTCTCGGAGATTATGCCAAGGCAATAGAAACTCACGAAAAAGCACTTAAGATCGCAAAGAATACTGGCGACAAGGAAAAGGAAGCCTGGTGTTATCGAAACCTGGGAAGCCTGTTTCGTTCTACAGGTAAGCATGGACAGGCTGTAGAGTTTAACGAGAAAGCACTTGCGATCGCGAAAAAAGTTAGCGACAGAAATGGAGTAGCATTGGCCTACTTAAATCTAGGAATTCTTTCACAGTCTCCGGGAGAATATCTCAAAGCAGAAGAATATCTCCAAAAAGCACTTCTGATCATAAAGGAAATGGGCACTAGAAATAAAGAATCTGAAGCGTCGTGTTACGTTAATCTCGGAACCGTGTGTCATTCTCTTGGAAAATATGCTGAGGCGAAGGAACATTCCAAAAAAGCCCTTCACATAGCTATGGTAATTGGCGACAGGAAAATGGAGTCCTTAAGCTACGGAAACCTGGGAACTGTGTTTGAGAGTCTTGGTGAATATTTCAAGTCCAAAAAAAACCTCGAGAAGGCACTTTCGATCTCAGAAGAACTTGGCGATAGACAAGAAGAAGCTCGACATTGTGGAAACTTGGGAGTTACGTTTAAGTCACTGGGTGAAAATGACAGGGCAAAAGAATATCACGGGCGGGCATTGAAAATCAGAAAAGAAATTGGGGACAGAAAAGGTGAAGCATCAAGCTACCTAAACCTTGGAGAAGTGTCTAGGTCTGTTGGAAAATATGGAGAAGCTAAGGAACATATCAAAAAAGCACTCATGATAACAAAAGGAATAGGCAACAGAGAAAACGAAGCCATGTGTTACGGAAATCTGGGAACTGTGCTTGTGCGTCTCGGTGAATTTGCCGAGGCTTACAAATACTATAAAAAGGCACTGGAAATCAGATCAGAAATCGGTCACAGACAAGGAGAAGCAGCCGATTACGCCAACCTAGGGATTGCGTTTCAGTTTCAGGGACGATATACTGAAGCAATGAAATATATCGAAATGGCACTTGAGATCTTTAAGGAAATTGGCGACAGAAAAGGAGAGGCGATAGGTTTCGGAAACCTTGGGAGTGTTTTCCTTTCTCTTGGTGAATATGCCAAGGCTCAAGAATATTACTGTAAAGCACTCACAATTGCAACGGACATTAGCCATAGAGAAACTGAAGCAGCTAGTTGCGGGCATCTTGGAAATGTATGTAGACTTCTAAGAGAATATACTAAGGCTAAAGATTATCACGAGAAGGCACTTAAGATTTCAAAAGAAACTGGCGACAAAGGAGCAGAAGCGTGGTGCTATGCACAGATGGGAACGCTGTTTCGGTGTCTCAGTGAATACGCTATGGCTCAAGAAAATTATGAAAAGTCTCTTGCGATGTCAAAACAAATGGGAGATCGAATAGGAGAAGCATCAAGCTATGGAAAACTGGGAATTGTGTCTCTGCTTCAGGGTGAATACGCTAAGGCTAAAGAATATCACGAGAAAGCACTTTTAATGAGCAGTGAAGCTGAAGACATCGAAAACGAGATGGATTCTCTCAGTAACCTTGCAATGATAATGCTGTTGGAAGGCAACGTGAATGAAGCTAAATCGCTGCTCCTGGCCAAAATTCACAAGTTTGAAAGAATCCTAAGTTTCATGACAGATGCGGATGACCAAATGAAGATATCACTGTTCGACGAGCACGCGCATGCCTACCAGTTTCTAAGTTTCCTATTTTCCCGCACTCAAAATCCTGACCAGGCACTTTACACTGTAGAGCTTGGACGAGCAAGAGCCCTAGCAGACTTAATGTCGGTACAGTACTCCTTGCCAAAACAAATATCACATAATCCACAGACGTGGATGGGCATTGAAAGCATTATGGAGAATGAAAGAAAGTGCATCTGTCTATACATTTCCTATGCATTTCACTTAATACTTTTGTGGATTATTAAATCAAATGAACCTATACGTTTGCGAGCAATAGATGTCAATACCTGTTTCGTTGACAAAGTCTTTGTAAGATATGTGGATGAAATTTTTGGCGCTGAAATCGTGAGGCAATTCCATACCTTATATCCAGAGCAGTGCGAGGATCGATCATGGTTTTCTTCTAATACCAAGGAAGACAGCCTTGCTGCCGCCCGCCTTGTAGAAGATGACAACAAAGATCAGCAACCCATTCCTACTCTTTCTGAGTGTTACAATATGATCATTTCCCCTGTGGCCGAATTCCTTGACGAGGCCGAAATTATTATTGTACCTGATCGCTACTTTTTCAAAGTTCCGTTTACGGCGTTACAAGATGAAAGTGGGAAGTATTTATCAGAGTCTTTCAAGATCCGCATCGTCCCCTCTTTGACAACACTAAAGCTAATTCATGACAGTCCATCAGACTATCACAGCCAGACTGGTGTACTGATAGTGGGAGATCCTGATGTTGGTGAGGTCCTGTACAGAGGAGATGTTTATAAACCGCCAAGATTGCCCTTTGCAGAAATGGAAGCTGAAATGATTACACAGCTGCTGGAAGCTAAAACTCTAGTAGGAAAGCAAGCAACAAAGCAGGCTGTTCTTCAAAGCATTAGTTCCTTTAGTCTCGTACATTTTGCTGCTCATGGGAATGCTGAAAGAGGAGAAATTGCTCTGGCCCCTTCACCTGCCTCTAAGACGCCTCCAGAAGAAAACGACTACTTACTGACAATTCGCGACATCTCAAAAACTCGACTTCGAGCCAAGCTGGTAGTTCTAAGCTGTTGCCACAGTGCGTGTGGACATATCAAAGCCGAGGGAGCTGTAGGAATCGCACGAGCCTTTTTAGGATCTGGTGCACGCTCGGTGTTGGTAGCACTGTGGGCTATAGAAGACAAAGCAACAAAGCATTTCATGAGACGTTTTTACGAGCACCTTGTTCTTGGAGAAAGTGCTAGTGAATCTCTTCACGAAGCCATGAAGTGGATGAGAGCTAACGGCTTTCCGGACGTGGGACAATGGGCTCCTTTTATGCTGATTGGAGATAACGTGTCCTTTGATTTTGGAAATTAAAGGTAATTTTAAGATTACTTGAAAACGCTTATAAGGGAACACTCTGCAAAACGGCCTTGGAGGAGTACTGTAGTGCATTCTTTGGAGATTTTATTTCAAGGAAATCCTGACTATATGCCTTTTTTAATAGAAATAGGAACAATTCTAGAAGCAGTTGAACGTCTTCCGAGTGTCTGAGTCTTAATCGTCTTCTCCACCCTTTCTCCTGAAGCAATGTCGAGTCTTCTGTCTATGCTAAGTACTGGTTTGTGAAGTGAGGGCAATTTCCCGAAATGAATTAAGGTTTTTAGTTACTCCAGTCTAACTATCCGGTGTCTATTTTAGAAATTTTTCTTCCTCATGCGTATCCTTAGTATAATTTAGTATTTATACTGTTCCCCCTCTGATAAGACCCAAATGGCTACGAAATTTATAAGTTCTTTTAAAAACAACCACAAGAAGAACGTCTATGACCTTCTGAAATACTGTTATTTGACTTGCAGGTGTTTTAGCAAGAAAAGGCGACTTAAAGAGTTAAGGGCCCCAATCATTAACAGTCCAAGCACAAACTATTGAACTGTAATAAAATGTTAGGTTTAATTGTGCTACTATATACAGCACAAATTGTTTTTGACCGTATATTTTGTGAAGGAAAATTGAAGGTAGTGTTAACTAAGAAATGCTTTCAATGCATTAGTGGGCATATGTCTAACTTTTCATTTGACTTGGATTGAAGCAGATAGATTTGTCCACCTCGTTCTACTAGTATTACGCATGCTCTGTGAGGGTTGCTATCATATTTCCGGACGAAAACGATTCCATTGTGCCGTGTGAATACAACGCGTACACTGGAACCTCTCCACAGCGGTCACCTTTGGGACAGAAGAAAGTGGCCGTTGTGGAGAGGTGGTACGTCGTTATGGGGAGTAACATGACAATTTTTTTTGGAGTATAACATGTTAACTGCGCTTACTGTATCCTATAATAGGATAGAGTAAGTATCCTATTTTATTAAAAACTGAATCATTGGATAATGCAATTCTAGCATTTTGATTGGCTTAGCCGTTATGGTATATGAGCTATTATACCGTGCTCTCCTTATATGGTTGGCGTACGCGTCTGTTTAATATTGGAAGCTAGCTGAGATTTTTTTTCGCAAAGGATAGAACGGCGCCCGAAGCAAATCGTTTTAATTCATTTCTTAGAATACTACAAAAGCAATTTCATCGAAAGAAAAAAGACAAAAACAAACAAAAAAGCCACAAGAGCTTGTTTGAAAGTTTGTCGAAAAACACATGAAAACACATGGAACCATTGTTAACTATGATGGAACTAAAGTACCTTGACCAGCTACGAAAGAAGACAAGTGTTGTTTCTTCATGATCGCGAAGCCATTCGCCGATCGAGTCACTAGCCGATAGATAACTGCGGCTTGTTTATCCGACATCAAGAATATAAATCACAAGTAACCAGCTACAAATACAGGCTATGCAGCCATTCACTAGAGCAATCGAGGCGGCAGTATAGCTTCTTTCGTTCAGCAAAACCAGCTTGTGACTTCAAACAACTTCATAACAAGCGACCGAGGAAATAGTTTTTCTCCGTTCTTACTTTTACAACTGCACCGAACATCCAAATTCACAGTAATTTCGACGCCTGTCACTTAAAAATTCTTTTCCTTCACATTGTCTGCCAGGTTTTTTTAGGTGTTCTGCTGTGTAAAATCCTAGAATCCCGATGAGTTTTTAAAAAACTAATAGTCATTGCTACAATGTTTTGATTTTTCATTCATGCAGTCCAGGCGAATCCGTTCGCGTGTTGACAGTTTTGATAGACGTGTGACATGTGAATAGCGGAAGTCCCTTGTCTTTTCCGGTTTGTTCTAGTCGGGGAGATTCAACGAGATTTTGTGGGCGTTTTTAATAAAACAATTATTCCACTCGCACTTGTTGGATATGAGATGATTATAGCCAACTGGGCGCTACGCGCCTCGTTGGCTATCTATCATCTCATATCCAACGCGCCTTCGTGGAATAATTGTTAAATAGGATACAGTATAGTAATCTAATCATATATAATACGTTTAAGAGAGGTAAAATCCACAAAAAAACTTGAATAATGTTTTGAATCAAAATTTTTAAAGTGATTTTTAAAGTGGTTTTTACAATAGGCGGCGAAAAAGGGTGACCAATACTATTATTTGGGGGATGACAGGGGAGTGGGGCCCGAGAGAATAGGGTGCGTGAGGCGGGAGATGAGAGTTCTAAAAGGAATGGGAGAAACGGGGAAATTACGTAACAATATATGCTTTATGTTTCGATCGCAATCGAAACAGGGCTAAACAGAGAAAGCCAGTTAAAAAAGGAATGGGAGCCAGCAATGAAAAGGAGGAGGGAGATTTGGGCCCCTTACACCCCCCCCCCCCCCCCCTCCAACAGCGTCTGGATCGCATCGCCCTTGAGGCTTGCTTTGACGATTGGCACTATGCGGACAATTACATGGAACCATGGAACCCAGCCTACATCTCGCGGCGGTTGTGATTGTCCCAATTATCCAGCGAATCTTACCTCATGCATTCAGATGATCATATGATCACCTCGATCACTTGAACACATTTTGAGACGCTTCAGGCGGTGGAAGCAATCCGGACTTCACGACACAAGCTTAGAACTTAATTTTTATTTCCATGTGAAGAGAAATTTCGTATCTCCAAGCGACCATGTAATATTCTTTTTATTATATAAACACCAATGAAATGCCAAACCATTTTACGTAAAACATTTTTTGGTCTGAAAGGTGCGGTTTATTGTGAAGCCTTAGCAATGGTGATATTTTCACATGTGAAGATAACATGTTATTCTCACATGTGAAGATATCAAGTTTTCGCGCGAAAGCTCACTTGGTATTTCATTGGTGTTTATATAATTAAACATAATACAGACTTTTCACTTGATTACGAACAGTGTTCTTTGCGTCTGCGTCTGTCACTGTCCCAAATTTAACTTTTAGTATTGACTCCATTTAAGGTGGACAAAAGACTCTTTTTCCTTGTGCAATGTACGTACCGTTAACTCCTGATTATAAGCCCTGGGCTTATACAACTTTTGTAAGGGGTTTTAGGAGGACTTATACTAGAAACGGGGGAACTTATATTCACGGGGGGAGGGAGGGGTTTATACCGGATTTAAAAAAGTGTCTTAAAGCAAGCTACATAGAAAAGCTGATCAAAATGCCCTTTGAATTTGATGGCGTTTTTAAGCTTCAAATCGTCTAGTTGTAAAAAGTCGAATTCATTTCATTACAGGGGGGAGGAGGGGCTTATAAAAGGACCTTTTTTGTTTACAGGTTGATGGGTCTTGTTTACAATAAGGGGGCCTTATAAACGAAGGTTAACGTGTATTTTTACAGAAAGTTTAGCTTGTCAACGAACGGACCTTTTCATCTCTGAGATGTAATGAGCTTTACTCCCCGTGAGGTGACATTATACGCATGCACAGACTTTCATAGCGCTAACCAAGAGTCATACCCGGGGGGGGGGGGGGGTTACTCCCTATAATGGCCTATAAGGGGAGGCTCCCCCCGAAAGGGGTACCTTTTTCAGGCCTCAGGTATATGAAATGGAAGGGATTTTACTCGCTGGAGTGTACGAAAGGGTAGGGAAATCTATCATTTGGCCGATCTGTGAAAGGGCCTAAAAGGGCTAACATGAATTTTAAGGCTTTATGAAGTCGAGAAAACGTTCTATTTTTGCGATTGTGGTAACGAAAGGGGTACCTTTTTCGTGAAAAACGGTGTATAAAAGGGTAAGGGGTTGAACCTCGGGGCGGAGCCTCCCCCTATAAACATTTGTTGACTACCCCCACTTCCCCCGGGGGAGTCATTATGGCTCTTGCGCTGACCAAGCGAGAGGCCTCAAAGTCTAGACTTCAATTAAATCCTGACTATTTAACTAAGTAACTAACTAACTACAAAGGCATATTTTCTTCTTTAAGGTAAAAATGTTTAGTACGTGTGCAGCTACTACAGCTACTACAGATAGTACAGACGACTACATCAACAACGCCTACTTCTAATCTACAGTTGCAACTGGGCAGTCTTACATCAATAGTAGTAGGCAGCAAGCTCGGGACATTTTGGGCAGTCTTACACCAAGTACTACCCGTGACGATACTGAATTTTTTTGTTTTATTTTCTGATATTTTCTCAAAAACTAAAAGGTACAATTTTATTCATGTTTATTGTGATTGATATCAGTTACTAAAAATCGGGTCCTTTCAGTATCCTTATTCAAGCGATTTTTGACCAGTCTGGTCTTTTTTCAGTTTCTGACAATTATCTGTAGTTATCTGTAGCTAGACATTAGTCACGTTAATTTAATTAATAATAATAATTTTATTGATTTGTATTGCGCAAATATCAATCCAGGGAAAGAAATTTTCATCTGCGCATAACATTGACTCAACAAAATCCTAAAATCCTAGTACATATTCCAAAAAAAAAAAAAAAAAAAAAAAAAAAATTTACAGATCCTTCCTAAAAATTAGTAAAAATAACAATTTAAAAACAAAAATTAATCTTTAAAATCCTATATACGTTCAGCTAAATTAATTAATGGTTAATTGTTTTTTTGAAATGGAAACCTAAAAATTAGTAAAAATAACAATTTAAAAACAAAAATTAATCTTTAAAATCCTATATACGTTCAGCTAAATTAATTAATGGTTAATTGTTTTTTTGAAATGGAAACCTTCAGCAACATTCAAAGAGCCACCAACTCGCTCAATATTTCAAGAGTGGAGAACTGTCCTCAAGTTGAATTCTTAGAGCGTGGTTTCATGAGCTATTGTAGGAAAAGTTGTTAAAGGATACTACAACTTTCAGATTATCGCTTTCTGACAAGCAAGTTATGAAGCAGAATTTCACATCAGTTAACAGTTTACTTTCTTCAAGTACCAGCAATAAGGAAATAGTAGACAGCGAAGTCCCCAGCCTCGCTAACGCTTTGTTCAACTGATCATGACCTCTAAATCAGTTTACTCTAGTCACCAAATTTTTAAACTATCAGGACTAGCTAAGCGTAAAAATCAACTCACAGCCACCGAAAGAAGTTGTGATGTGCAGACTTGCTGTTTTCAGTCATTCACAACTACTAAAAAAAATCAATGATTCACCGCATTAAAAAATGAAACAAAACCAAGTTTAGTAACTTCCGCTTTAGGAACAGGATGTTGAAAGGTCATGTGACAGAATAATCGACTCCGTTTGTAGGGACTTGAACAATCGCGGATTAAGTGAAATTGTGTTGGCCGAACACTGTAGCCCGTGTCGCTTCGAGGTAAGTACAAACAATAACACTCCATATTCTACTGGTTAGAGTTGACTAGGTAAAGAATAGGACGGTTTTTTTTGCTGTGGAGACAGGAGACTAGTGCCAATAGTAGCAGCCCTCCTCCACCACAGTCGATCAAACGTCTTGGGTGTAGTTTCGTTTCATTTGGCGGGATTTCATTTGCCGCTAAGTGGAAACATGGTTAAGAATACTTGGAGGGATATATAAAATAGTTCTTTGAAGTAAACATCTTTTCATTTCTGCAAAACAATGACCTTTATGTTAAAAACATTTTGCCCTCGAGCGAAATTAAGTCGGTCAATGGCGCGGACAATGCTGCAGTTTCAGTTTTCATACAAATTAATTTTTATAGGTTAATTAAATTAACAGTGTATTGGTAAAGAATTAGCATTAAGCAGCTGAAGTGACTTCCTTTGATAATTTGAAGTTATTTTGCTTAGTTTTAATGATCATTTTCTCGTTTGACGTCGATCAAGGTGAGTGAACCAGTGATATCATATTGATTAAAGATATCAAAATACATGCCAATCAATAACTTAACGCAGGGACTTTTAATGATCGAGGATAAGATAACATAAAATTCATTTTGCTGAAATGTTAGTGACAAGCCGGTACGTTCTCATTAAAGAAGGAACGATCAGCTATAGCTACATTTAATAAAAGTTACATGGAAGCACATGTTAACAAGAATCGTGACGCTACTTTCCTGTCACTGGTTTGGATTAGTCAGGAAAATACAGGATTTTTTATTTGTAGTACAAATTTTGAGCCTTAATTTTAAACCTGTAAAGAAATTCCCCCTTAATGTCTTCTGGTCTTTTACAAAAAGATAATTTTAAAGGAAAGTGAAGTTTGATGAAACGGTTCAGTTTCAAACAAAATTATTGTCACGCTTGTCACCCAACGTTTGCCGTTTTCTTCCCTCTCCCGTCCTTTTGCGTACTGTTCACTAATTATTTTAAGAAACGAAACACCTGCTATGTGCACCAGGAGTTCAGCTAATCAAAGCTTTGGGCGCGTCCTGAAGCTCCAAAAATGAGCAGCTAGAGTAATCCTTAATGCCCCCCCTCTAGCACCATCAGTTCCCTTGTTTAATCGGCTGAAATAGTTGCCTTTTTATAAAGACGCTTTAACATAATATCTAAATGTATCATTGCTTATAAGCGATTACAAGGTGACGTCCCTATTTATCTAAACGATCTACTTAAATTAAACAGTAATATCCACAGTAGACAAACCAGGTACTGTAATTTTATCCTAACCTCTCCGAGGTATAATCGCGAAACAGAAGGAGGCAGAACGTTTACCGTAACAACTTGCAAAGCATGGAACAGCTTATCTTTGCCTGCAAGGCAAAGGGACTCAGTTGACTGTTTTAAAAAAGCATAGTGGAATGAATTTTTTAAACAACAGCAGAATCTTGATCATTTTTCTATTTACGTTACTTGATGAATTGTGACATGATTATAATGCTATATTTTATCTTTTAAATAATTTAGTAGATTCTATAGTATCTGTATTCTTTGGTTTTTACCTTGTATTTTTTATAGCTTAGTATACTCCTTTATTATTTTATTATTTATTTATTTATATATTTATTTATTTATTTATATATTTATTTATATATTTATTATTTAGAGGGCTACAAGTTTATTAGCCCCGGCTATTTCGTGCTAACCCTCATAAAATAGAGTCTTTACTTACTTACTTACTATCATCCACGCCTTCACTTCATCAAAAAAGGAGCGTTCCTGATGTTTCCTTCTAAAATCGGTTTATTTTAAACTTTTTGTTGAACATTAAAGAATGGTTATGTGTAGTTTTATGATAAGAAGATGACCAAGAACCCGTGAAGCTTCGTTATGCTGGCGGTGACCTTGTTTTGTTACAAACCTTCCCGCATTTCATGTGCAAATCGTGGTATTCTCATGCTAACAAGCCCGTGAACATGATCATTTACACATGAAAAACAAGGTTCATAACAAAACAAGGTCACCGTTAGCCTCGCTTCTATTCAAAGGCCAGGACACGGAGCACACAACTGTTAAATGGCCTATTTTCTGAAATAATTCATCTTGAAATTCTCTCTTTTATTTATCAGTGGTACCATAAATTGATCCCTTCTTGTTTTGTCGATAGTTTTAATTCCAGAATCTTCCACCATTCCTATTATACACGTCAATCAGAATGATGATCTGTTTGTTAAATCGGTTGATACAACTCAATACGGCATTCGTTGACATTCTATTGATGTTAAGAGAGCCTTTCATGCTTTTTTTCCAACGAAATTGGTCTCCGTTGTTTTTTATTTCTTGCTCTTGACTAGCTCTTTCTTTGTTATCCACGTTAATCGTTCATCGAATCATTAGTTCATGCTTTTATCACCAGTAGAATAGATTATTGTAACAGTCTACTATACGGCCTCCCGAATTCACATATCATGAAACTCCAACGGATACAGAATGCCGCGGCTCGGTTGGTCACCGGAACACCTAGATTCTGTCATGTTACACCATTGCTTTTCCACCTTCATTGGCTTCCAATAAGTTACCGTATAAAGTTTAAGATTCTACTTTTAACATTTAAGTGCTTATATGGTCAAGCTCCTAATTATCTAATTGATTTTATTACTATCAAAAAGCAATCCAGGTACTCTCTAAGGTCAAATGAGTCTATATTCCTCGAGTTACCAGGCATTAAGACCCATCCAACTCTTGGCGATCGTGTGCATTCCAGTCAGCTGCACCTTATCTCTGGAATGCATTACCTTCGGCAATTCGCAACATGAAGACATTGGACACTTTTAAGGCTGCTGTTAAAACTCATTTTTCAATTTAGCTTTTAAATAGATTTAACTGTTGGCTTTTATAATAGGGTTTATTATTATTATTATTATTATTATTGCTATTATTATTTATTTATTTATTTTATTTATAGTTTTTAATACTTTTTATTGTAGTTTTTAATAGTTTCTCATGCTTTAGTCACCTTTAACATAAATTTGATATAACAATATTGTAAAGCGCAACCGAATATATTCATATAGAGGTTTGCGCTATATAAATGTAAATTATTATTATTATTATTATTATTATTATTATTATTGTTAATGTAGACATTAAAATTTAGTCGAGAGGAAGACTCGGCTTTGTTGTTGCTGTTGTTTTTTTTTCTTTCTAAAAGTCCGGGACCCTCGGCACTACAGAGCACCGTAGCAGACATATACGCTGATGATACTACGATTAGTTATTCTACTTATTACAAAGTACCACCTCAGGCTATCAGTCTCCAATCAGATTTGGATAGATTGCAAAAATCAGGGTCAGATAACAACAAAATGACTCTCAGTGAAACGAAGACCAAAGCAGTGAATGTAAATGGATCGAGAAAAGAATGAATAACCAGCAGTTGCAAGTTAAATAAAATGCCACCGAACTTCAACAAGTGAGCTCACAAAAACTCACATATTTTCCCTGATGAAGGTAGCGTTGCCGTAACTTCGGAGTTTTATTTGCAATTATGAGCGTTTAACTTACCACCTTCCCACTTTTAGTACACACAAACGCTACGCAGGAACCTCCTTTATTTGTAGCTCACAAAAACTCTTAGGTGTCACAATTGATCACAAACTCTCTTTTGATGACCATATCGAGGAACTCTGTAATAAGCTCTGTCAGCGAATTGCCGTGCTGAGAAGGATTAAGAGATTTCTTCCTCTGGAACAGAGGAAAGCGTACTACAACGTCATGATTAAGCTAACAATACTGTATACCTCCACTGTATGGTCCGCGTGCTCCACTGGGAATTTGCAGAGGGTTTTCCGTCTCCATAAGCGAAGTGCACGCGTTATCCTTGACGTCGACACGCTCGCGAACAGTGTTGAACTATTTATGAAATTAAACTGGCTTCCACTTCACCTCTAGATGAAAGTAAACATTTGTATTCAAAATTACAAGCGTGTTAATGGACATAGCCCAAGATACCACATGAAAGATCGACTTCTCGTTTTAAATTCGGACATTAATGATCGGAATAGCCGAAATAGCTCCTTGAATTTAGTCTGCCCTTGCTTTAAACGTGAAACCGAAGAGTGGCGTACATTTATTATGAGGGCAGCAAAATTATGCAATCAATACCAAATTCTTTAAAAAGATTGAACGTGTACATAGTTTTAAAAGGGCCTTAATTGACTTTTAAGCATCTTCTTAATTTTCTTTGTTGTCATTTTTTGTTAATTGATATAACTCTCTATTTACAAATTTTTAAATTGTATTTTTTTTTCTATTTTTAATTGTAATTTCAGTTTATTCCATGTTTATTTTTAATTGCACCGTAATTGTTAACTGTTGCATAATGACGGCAGCAGGTTTGCCAGTTTACCTTTTAGCGTTACCCTCTTTACAGCTATTTCGGATAGCACGTGACCTGAGTTGTCAAAAACGTTTCAGGATTTTGGGAAAATTTCTGCGACGTCAATCAGTCCGCTACCGTAGCATCCACTGTGTTTGTCAAATAAAGGCGGCAATATTAAAAACGAGCAGAAGCTGCAAAAGTTAACGTTGGCAGGAACGTACCGATTCGTTTTCACCCTCCCATACATGTGTTTTTTCTGGATTTGGAAGCTCTATTGCTGGTTTTCAGTGTCACGCCATTCAAAATAGATCAAAATAAAAATCAAAACCTTATCAATAGATAATGTCAGAAATCTGGGATGTGAAAAGAGGTAAATATTTACCAAGTTCCTCGCCAAGATTCAGGTCAGAAGAATATTCCGTATACGAGATATCCGAAGAAATGTCTTACCCAAGTTTATAGAGATTTGTATGGAAACGCCATGCTGGTGCCCACCTGGATGGGCACCAACATGGCGGACGGAAACCAACAAAAACATCTGTTACCGAGTTTTGGTACAAAAGCGTGAATTTATTCCTTGAGGAACTCATAAACATTAAAGTAATACTCTTTCAGCTTCTTTCTAATCCATGAACTGTTTAGATAGCAAAATTTCCCGAAATACGTCACTTTTTTAACCTACATGACAGCTCTCTCGGCCTTCATGTAAATACCACGTCACGCAAAAGCTTAGAAATTCAAGCGTACTCTATCACAAAACCAAGAACCCTTTTGAAGCGAAAATTTGGATGAAAATTAGTTTTCAGCTGCTCTAATACATCATGAAAGTAAAATATCAGTAGGATAGATAGTTTTGTAGTTTGAATTTTAGTGACGTCAAGGGAAAACCAACTATAGGAACAATTCCACCTTGGGAATCTAAAGTTGTCAATGTTTCAGTATAAAGAAGGTAAAAACAACTTAGAGCCAAGGTAAAACTTACTGCGCTTTTCAAAAACACGCCTCTTCAAAAGCAACGAACCTTGAAACACAGAAACACACAAAACGGATCGAAATCCACCAGTCACAAATCACAAACCATTACCTTTTGTTTCCTAAGAGGTCAGCTGGGATGTAAAGGCAACTAAGATTTTGATTGACGTCACAGAAAAGCCCAAAATCCAAAGACGTTTTTGACATCGCAGGTCGCGTGTTATCCGAAACAGCTCTAAATAAAGTTGATACATGCATACATACATACATACATACAAAACGCTCGGGGTGCTTGAAATGCAAAATTTCACCCCAGATTACGTGAATGGGTGGACGTAGGTACGTACGGACGTATGTACGTACGGTCCATTTTGTTAGAACCAATATTCTTTGATGCATAGATAACCAAATTTTCTTACCCATGGTGCTCCGCTAAAAACACCATCTAAATCGGTGTACTTGTAGCTTTTTCACTGAACTATACTTCTTTTTGCCTGCTCCGCCAATAAATAATTATGTTTACTTATTAGTAAGAATGATAAGGCCTATGAAATGCTTTGTCAGGCGTGTACATAATTACCGATGGGTAATAAAGTGCATTACTTAGGAACTAACAAACCGCATTTCAATTCATTTTAATTTTCGTTTCATTTTATTTTGCTGTTGTTTTAATTCAGTCACACTTAAGAAAAACACTGTCATGGACAACGCGGTCGACGTTTTAGAAGCTCTTCTTATTGGCTTTCTGGTCGCTAGGTTCCTCCTCAATTCCACTCATGTGCTGACAGCCGTGGAGTTATTCAGGGAATGTTTGATCCTCCTCAACCACAAAGCTCTGAAAAATGAAACTGGATTGGCTAAAGCTGAAATCAAAGAGCGGATACATTACGGACTGTTTCTAGGGTACTTTCTGATAAATGATTACTCGCGTGCGATAGAATATGGAAGAGAAGTTCTGGTCTCGGCCCGAAGGCTTGGTAACAGAGATGTAGAAGGAAGTGTTACCTTTACAATGGCCAAATTGCATCATTACAAAGGCATATACCAAGAAGCAAAAGAGCTTTACTCCAAAGCGCTCAGCTTTATGGTAGATACTGGTGAAAAGGCGTTGGAACTTAGTTGTTACGGAAATATGGGGACTTTGCATTGGTCAATGGGGAAGTATTCCGAGGCGAAAGAGCATTTGGGAAAAGCACTTGCCATAGCTTTAGAAATCGGCGACCGGAGCGAAGAATCTTGGTGTTACTTATTGCTCGGAAAATTGGTTCACTTACTTGGTGAATACGCAATTGCTGAAAAATACCAGGAAAAAGCACTGGCAATTGCAAAAGAAATAGGTGACAGGAAGAATGAAGGCTTGTGCTATATCAATCTGGGAACTGTGTTTCAGTCTCTTGGTAAATATACAACAGCTAAAGAACACCTTCTAAACGCAATTGAGATTGCAAAAGAACTCGGTGATAGGGAAAATGAGGCCTCTTGCCTCGCGAACTTAGGAACTTTGTTTCATTCTGTTGGTGATTATTCCAAAGCTAAAGAACATCTTAAAACAGCAATCGCGATTACAGTGGAAATCGGTGACAAGAAAAATGGGGCCTTGTATCACGGAAAACTTGGACGGGTGTTTGTCTCCACCTTTGAATATGCCAAGGCAAAGGAATGTCACGAAACGGCACTTGCAATCACAAAAGAATTGGGCAATAAGGAAAGTGAGCCGGCGGACTACACCAACCTGGGAATGGTTTTGGAGGCCATGGGGGAATTTGTAAAGGCTAAAGAATATTACGAGAAAGCACTTGCTATCACAAAAGAGATTGGCGATAGAAGAAATGAATCCTCGTGTAACGTCAACTTAGGAAATTTTTGTCGTTCTGTTTGTCAATATGCCAAGGCTAAAATATATTATGAAAAAGCACTTGAGATCGCAAAGGAGATTGGCCTCAGGGAGAATGAAATCTGGTGTTACAGAAATCTTGGAACTGTATTGCAGCCTGTCGGCGAGTTTGCCAAGGCTATTGAATATCACGAGCAAGCACTTGCGATCGCGAAAGAAACTGGCGACACGAACAAAGAAGCCATGCTGTATGCAGAGCTAGGAAAAGTGTTCGAGTCTTGGGGTGATTATGTTAGAGCCAGAGATTATCACGAAAAAGCACTGGCAATTAGTAAAGACATGGGTGACAAAGAAAGCGAGGCCTTATGTCACTTCGGCCTGGGAACTGTGTATTATTCTTTCGGTAAATTTGCTAAAAGTAAAGAATGTCTTGAAAAAGCGATTGCAATCGCTAGAGCAATTGGAGACAAGAGGAGAAAAGCCCAATGTTATGGGGTTTTGGGAGCTCTGTTGGAGTCTCTCGGTGAATATTCCCAATCTAAAACATATCTTGAAGAATCATTAAAAGTCACAGAAACGATAGGTGACAGGGAACTCAAAGGTGCATGTTATCAAAATCTCGGTACTTTATTCCACTCCATGGGAAAATGTGTCAAGGCGAAAGATTATCACGAAAACGCTCTTGCAATAACTAAAGAAATTGGCAACAGGAAAGAAGAAGCCTCGTGTTTGCGATGCCTAGGAGTGGTGTTTTACACTCTCGGTGAACATGCCAAGGCTGAAGAATATCATGAAAAATCACTTGTAATCACCAAAGAAATATGTGACAAACGGGGAGAAGCAGAAAGTTACGGAAACCTTGGAATTGTGTGTCATTCTCTCGGAGAGTACGCTAGGGCAAAAGAATATCATGAAAAAGCACTGGAAATAAGTAAAAACATTGGCGACATTAAAAACGAGTTTGCTACCCAACAAAACCTTGCAACGCTCATGCTGTTAGAAGGAAAGGTACGTGAAGCTAAATCCTACCTACTGGCCAGCATAGATGCTTTTCAGAAAATGGGAATGTTCTTGACGGATAATGACCACTTAAAGATATCGTTACTTGAGAAGCACGTTATTATTTACCAGATACTAAGCTATCTGTTTTGTAGAACTAAAAATCCTGAGCAAGCCCTTTGTGTGACGGAGCTTGGACGAGCCAGAGCCCTGGCAGACTTGATGTCCTCACAGTACTCAGTCCAAAAACAAATTTCAGACAATCCAGAGACTTGGGTGGGCATTGGTGCCATCATGAAGAATGAAAGAAATTGCACCTGTCTATACATTTCCTATTTTAAGAATGAAATCCATTTTTGGATCCTCAAAGCTGACACACCCACACACTTCCAATACGTAGATGTAAATGATTTCTTCATGGGAGAAGCAAAAAGAGAGGTGGATGAAGTTCTGGGAAGCAAAATCTTCCGGCGGGTGCATACATTACCTCCAGATCAGTGCGAAGATCGATGCTGGGTTCCTTCAAAAGATAACAGTACAAAAGGTACTAAACCAACCCAAGAAAAAGGCTGTGGTAGTTGGCGCCTTATAGAGGAGGATGAAGACGTAAACCAAGTACTTGAACTTACTCTTGCTGATTGTTACAAAATAATCGTAGCTCCTGTGGCAGAGTTGCTTAAAGAGTCTGAAATCATCATTGTTCCTGATCGCTCATTGTTCAAAGTTCCATTTGCAGCATTAGAGGACGAAAGGGGAAAGTTTTTATCGGAGTCTTGCAGAATCCGCATCGTTCCGTCTTTGACGACTCTCAAGCTGATTCATGACAGCCCATCAGACTATCACAGTCAGACTGGTGCACTCATAGTGGGGGACCCTCAAGTTGGTGAGGTGCTTTACAACGGGTGTCTTACACTCAAACCACCCTTGCATTTTGCAAGAGAGGAAGCAGAGATGATAGGCCAACTGATCGGCGTTTATCCTTTGCTAGGAAAGCAAGCGACCAAGCAGGCTGTTCTTGAAAGCATTAACTCCGTCAGCCTCATACATTTTGCTGCTCATGGAAATGCTGAAAGAGGAGAAATTGTTCTTGCCCCTGTACGTACCACTAAAACGACGCCAGAAGAAAAAGACTATTTATTGACAATGGCTGATATCTCACAAGTTCGATTAAGAGCCAAACTGGTGGTGCTTAGCTGCTGTCACAGTGCAAATGGGGAAATTCGAGCGGAGGGAGTGGTTGGAATTGCACGAGCCTTTTTAGGATCCGGTGCACGCTCAGTGTTGGTGGCATTGTGGGCCATAGAGGACGAAGCAACGAAGCAGTTTATGAGTCGTTTTTACGAGCACCTTGTTCGTGGTGAAAGTGCCAGTGAATCTCTTCACCAGGCCATGAAGTGGATGAGAGAAAACGGCTTCTCTGAGGTGGAGCAGTGGGCGCCATTTATGTTGATTGGAGATAACGTCTCGTTTGAATTTGGAAATAAAAGGCAAAAAATTGCTTGTGCAGGGGGAAAGTCGTAAGAGAAATCAATCTATTTCTACCAGTTAAAACTAGTAATTGCAATTTTGTTCATAGCCTGTAGTGTAAGGAATTTTTTTTTGGAGAGTGAGAGCTTCGTATCATTGTCAGAGACACCATCTTGGATTTTAAAAGCACGAGAAAGAGTAGGGTGTGTAATCAGTAGACTAGGCATCTCCTTCGCCACCCATTTAGTGGACTGTAGTCTGATATACTCTCTAAGAAGGCTCTCGGCTTCGGTGAGGTGTCTGTTACTGGGGGTTTGACTGTCGTTCTCAAAATCCATACACTAAAAACATAGACGTAATTTTAAAATAAGTGAAAATGTGTTTACCACACAAGTGCAAATTGAGGACACTATTTTTTAAGTTTCCAAGAGGGAACGGGACTGATCCTCGAAGTCTAGCCGTGTTTTAAGACCTTGAATCAATAGCGAGATTAAGATTCACGTTTACGCCAAACGGCAGACGTGAATTTGTAACACGTGACCAAGTTTTCCCCTAATTTTCCGTTTACTCTTTATTGCTTCTACACAAAAATAAGTAGTTTTATGCCAGTTTTAACCATAGGAATCGTTCGGGACTGTTTTTATCTGTTTACTCTCTATTCTGAGAAATTCTCAACTTGAGTCTGAAGTTTGCCGTTTGCGGTAAACGTGAATCTTAATCTCTCTAATATGCAACCTCCCACTCTGCAGGCCAGCGCTCTACCGAATGAGTTAATACTGCCGCGGTCAAGAGTGACATAACAATAAGAGGCCCTTTATTTGCAGCTGGAGTCACGGGGCTTTAAAGGGGCTGTGTCACAGCAGTCCAGTTCATTTTGTTTAATTTTGCCAATTACTCGCCCTCAATCGCTATGGAACTTAAAGTAAGCAAAGAATTACATGTAAATGGCAAAATTAGAGATCCGAGACAAACAAATATGTCTCCTGAGTATTCTTTTTGAAGTTGCAAGCAGCAGGGGTAAACTTTGAAAAACTGTTAGGCTGAACAGTTTTCAAAAACCCTAATTTCAATCCGTTTCAATCTTCAAGTTTTGCCCATCCGTGGCATCTGTTGTTTCTGTTATGTTACTTTAACCTTCCTTTAAAGTTTTAAGCGGTTATTTTTATGTTTCTGTTAATTTAAAGGGCATTTTGTAATTTCCTAATCTGGCTGAATTTCGTGACACAGCTCCTTTAAGTGAAAGAAAGTTGGGAATTTATGGTTATGGTGTAACGTGGCACGAAAGCCTAAAATGATCAGAAAAACTAGCATTTCCCCCATTTTTGTGAAAAAATGATGTAAGAGGTTGATAAGTAATTTTTTTCTGTACATTCGAAATATCAGATCATAATTTGCAACTTGCTTCCGGAAGTGTCTTAATTTGATACTTTTTAATGGAGCCCTAAATCAGTTTTTTCTATTTTTTTTTTCATCAAATTTTTAGCGCGGCGTTAGGTTTAATCCTCTCATATGTTAGGAATAGGAACATTATATATTTGTGATTTGCCCCAATAAACAAGGTGTTTCAACAGCAACCCCGCAATGTACCGACATTCTCTTCAAAAACAGTGGCTAGGTGGGGCTAAATCAGATTTGTGTACATGCCACATAAACCGTTCCAAGTTTGTTCAGCTTGTAATGACAATGGTCTTAAGCAACTTTCCCATAACAAATTTTAAAATGTCTTCCAATATTCAAATCATACTATGCCTGTAGCTTTTGACTCGAGGTAACATGTCCGCCCCTAAAACCGCTTGCCTTATGTATTGCTGATTTTCACTGTTCCTCTGTGCCCTCTGTTCCTCTGTGCCCACTGTTCCTCTGTTCCTACTGTTCCTCTGTGCCTACTGTTCCTCTGTGCCCTCTGTTCCTCTGTGCCCACTGTTCCTCTGTTCCTACTGTTCCTCTGTGCCCACTGTTCCTCTGTTCCTACTGTTCCTCTGTGCCTACTGTTCCTCTGTGTCCACTGTTCCTCTGTGCCCACTGTTCCTCTGTGCCCACTGTTCCTCTGTGCTCACTGTTCCTCTGTGCCCACTGTTCCTCTGTGCCTACTGTTCCTCTGTGCTCACTGTTCCTCTGTGCCCACTGTTCCTCTGTGCCCTCTGTTCCTACTGATCCTACTGTTCCTCTGTGCCGACTGTTCCTCTGTGCCCTCTGTTCCTACTGATCCTATGTTCCTCTGTGCCCTCTGTTCCTCTGTGCCCACTGTTCCCCTGCCCCCCCCCCCCCCAACTCGGTATATGAATGATTAACTATTTCAACTCTTGGTATATGAATGATTAACGATTTCAACTTTCGGTATATGAGGAACAACCCAAGCTAAATACATTGACACTAAAATAAACTTATTACTAGTAACAGTTGATACTACAGCTGCCCCCGTTCTGTATATTGTCGGTCAATAGTGTTCTTGCTCGTTGTGTAGCCAGTGTGTAGCTCTTTGAAATATGCCGATTCACAATGAAGATTTTCACACATATTCCATACAATAGGTGAGATAAATACAGGAAACGCAAGGTTCCATGCACAGTTTCAGCTCGATTTACACAGCTTTGATCAAACATTCTCAGTTTCGAGAATAGGTTATTCTAAACCATAAGAAAAGATTTAATTAGAAGTTTGAGTTTTCGCTATTTCTCTCTCACGTTTTGTATTCAGTTCATTTTATTTGCCGGAAAGTAAGCCTTAGAAATTAAAAGGACGTTTTATCGACTCACGCTCGCGCATTCAGGTTTTTCTAACGGAAGGACGTCTGTGAGCAGGGAATAAGTCAGCACAGAATTTGATTGTCGGCGAATTTCTGTAATTGTCCATCGTTCTGCTAGTGAGAAGCTAGCCGTTGTTCACTCGTCTTCCTCGTCTTATTCCGGTCGAAGAGAGAGAAAGAGTGGCAAGGTTTCCAATATAAATCAAAGATTTGTGAACTCGTGTCTGGCAAACTCTCCAAGTGTTTATATAAACACAGTTAAACGCACCTTATAACCTCATCAGCGCTTAACGACGGTCTTTTGGTCCATAACTTTCAAAACAACTGCTCCACAGAATGTCACTGCGTAAAGCAAAAGAGTATCGAAGTATGACTGTACAATAAATGTCACAAAATCTACCTAAGCGGTCCCTTGGGGATGTTCTGTCTTTACGTCCGTCCTCACCATTCGTACTTGTCATACTTGCGGGCGCAAACAATAGAAACGTCATCATTACCTATCGATTCCTGGCGGCCCCTGTTCAAGCAAATCGAGATTGTTTCTATATTGATTGTATGACTGTATACTTCAACTGTAAGTACTTTCCTTAATATACGCGCAAGTTTCTAGAGTGCGTCCTCGGGGTTTCGCCTCCTGGGCGAAATTCTGGGCGAAATCCCTGCGAGGGCAATTATAATTATAACTAGGGTATCTAAAAGATAGTAGGGACTTTAAGATCTGGGACGCGACGACTTCTAGGACGCGGTGGCTGATAAAGGACTGGAACTAGAACGCCGTCGTTTGCGCGCGAAAAGTAAAGTTAAGATCTCCGTCGCGATGCAAGACGACGCGGCTGCAAACCGCTCTTTATCAGTGTGATTCTTCGGCAATTCTTTCGCAGAAATAGCCATGGCATCATTTAAGAAAGTCCAAGAAATGCTTTGTTTGTGCTTTGTTCGATAGCATCACCTCCACTTCTTCGTTGACGCTTCGGTTTGTCATCGCTTTCATCCGCTGATGAACCTCTTTTCTTCGTCTCTGACAGCTTCTCCATCGCTTTAAGTCTAACATCTTCCGCTTTAGCCCGATCGTATTGACTTTTTTTGCTAGCTGTTCCCTGTGTTTCCTGTAATTCCGCTTCGCCACTTTCCTCCAACGCGATGATCATATCCAATAGGTTTTCTAGTTCCGTTGGCTCATCGGGAGTTATCCCAGTTGCTTTTTCCTCCGCTAGAAGTTTCTTCTAATGCTTGTAAACAAGGATTCCCACGTGGTCTCGGACTGATCGCTTATCAACCCTGAATTTCGGTACAGTGTATTTGTTCAAGGTGTCTGCTATTTTTTCCCACATACTGCTTCTTCGTGTTGACCCTTTCTTAGTTGTGTAAGGATTTACATTGTCGACTTCTCTGCATAGAATGGCTTCATGATCATGTGTCCAAAACATTACCGAACTAAAGGGAAGCATAAAAACACACGCAGTTTAATGAAATTAAATTAAATAATACAGGCTTAAAATTCGCTTTTAGCGGCAGGAACGCAATAAATGGAGAATTGCAACGGTACAAGAGACGAGAAGAGTATGCAGAAGACTCCTTCATTCACTATTTGCAGTTTTAGTTCGTGACTTACTTGCAAGCCTTGCTCGAAGTCGAAGTCGAAGTCGAAGGCGCTGCTATTTTATAAGCTTCGTACACCTGAAAGAAATTTAAAAATAATCAAAATCCTTCCATCTCTGCGATCTGAAATGTCGCCAGAAATTACGTCCAATGATCCTAGAGTGCTGATTTTCCATGTTTAGAGGAATATATCATCATTTAATTTAAGCACAGGAACAAATATACTCACGTTTTGTACAGACCGTCACACTCGCAAAGTCCACGTTCTCGACGCGACGTGCTGACACCAGGTGGACGGCTTGAGCGTGCGCAACATGTCTCCTCTTTGAAAATTTACTTCCTGTCGCGTCTTACAGCCGTCGCGTCTCGGATCTTAAAGTCCCTAGTAATGCTGCGGCACATTCTGTTGATACTGGCATTAGTTAGGCAGTGGGACTTAAAAGAATCGAAAATGACATTGAATGTCCTTTTTACATGTTGGAAAGAACTAGAATAATTACTATCAGTCTATAGGAAGAACTCGTGGGAACGTTGTTTAGAAAATGATCAAGTGGTTATCAACTCTGGTTTTACCACAGTAAATTGTAGGAAATGATAGAAATTCAGATTGTTTACCCATATATTTAATAGAAAAGATAGTACGGTGTACTATCTTTTCTCTGGAAACACGATACTTTTCTTGCTGTTTATTGCACTTTATTAATTAACAGCAACAGTTATTTAGCTATATATTTATAGAAAACAGCAACACAAAAAACGGAAAAAAAAAGAAAGAAGGAAAAAAAGAATTTGGTAGGACTCGAACCCGGCACAATAGGCTCGACGCGACTACACCTAACCACTACACCACAGAAACTGATTACGTAATTTTGGGAAAAGTCTTTAATTTAATGCCTTTTCCATGAAACTTCCGCCGGCAAGATGATCGCCAGCCGCGTTAATCGAGCTATTAACAGTAAAAAAGCAATGTAAATGCATATTCCATGGCAATGAATGAATGAAAGAACATAATTATGCTTTTCAAAACGCCGATACACGTCCTCTTCTGCAACACAGGACACAAAACATATGGTTTGTTATCTCGATTTCCGCTGTTATTTTGAAGCGAATGGTCACAATCACATCCATTTGCGGCTCATACAGGTTCTTAAGAACAGCATGGCATGACATTCTCTCATTTTCACATCACCTTCTAGCAAGCTGGAATTTGTATATCCCCGTGTTGCGGAGTCGAAGAGCAAATGCTCATCTTCTCATCAGGTTTAACACCTGGACGAGTCAAAGGCTCTTGAATTGAAATCCAATCCCCTAGTTAACCATCGTACTCATCTGAAAGACTCTTGCGTGTCTTAAATTTGGTAAGACCTCAAACCGTGCTGTAGAAAATTTGCTACAAAGAAAACTCTTGAGTCTGAGCAGCAAACGATGCGAACTTCCCCCTGTTTTAATTGAGTTGTTCGTGGCGCAATGCACTCTGGTTAAATGCAATGCATTGTGGTAAAAAGTGATGAATTCGAGAATTCGTCGCCCCTTATATATTTCCCTTAAATCCTGATTATGTTGCTGCTCGCTCCCTACGGTCGCTCTGCAGCAATTATTATTATCACTAGGGTATCTAAAAGATAGTAATGCTGCGGCACATTCTGTTGATACTGGCATTAGTTAGGCAGTGGAACTTAAAAGAATCGAACATGACATTGAATGTCCTATTTACATGTTGGAAAGTACTTGAATAATTACTAACAGTCTATAGAAAGAACTCGTGGGAACGTTGTTTAGAAAATGATCAAGTGGTTATCAACTCTGGTTTTACCACAGTAAATTGTAGGAAATGATAGAAATTAAGATTGTTTATCCATATATTTAATATATGGTATACTATCTTTTCCCTGGAAACACGAAACTTTTCTTGCTGTTTATTGCACTTTATTAAGTAACAGCTATTTAGCTATATATTTATAGAAAACAACAACACAAAAAACGGAAAAAAAAAGAAAGAAGGAAAAAAAGAGTTTGATAGGACTCGAACCCGACACCGTCGGCTCGACGCGACTACACCTAACCACTACACCACAGAGACTGATTACGTAATTTTGGAAAGGCTTTAATTTAATGCCTTTTCCATGAAACTTCCGCCGGCAAGATGATCGCCAGCCGCATTAATCGAGCTATTAACAGTAAAGAAAACAATGTAAACGCATATTCCATGGCATTGAATGAATGAAAGAGCATAATTATGCTTTTCAAAACGCCGATACACGTCCTCGTCTGCAACGTAGGACACAAAATATATGTTTTGTTATCTCGATTTCCGCTGTTATTTTGAAGCGAATGGTCAAAATGACATCCATTTTCAGCTCATACAGTTTCTTAAGAATAGCATGGCATTACATTTTCTCAATTTCACATCACCTTCTAGCAAGCTGGAATTTGTATATCCCCGTGTTGCGGAGTCGAAGAGCAAATGCTCATCTTCTCGTCAGGTTTAACACCTGGACGAGTCAAAGGCACTTGAATTGAAATCCAATCCCAAAGTTAACCATCGTACTCATCTGAAAGGCTCCTGCGTGTCTTAAATTTGGTAAGACCTCTAACCGTGCTGTAGAAAATTTGCTACAAAGAAAACTCTGAGTCAAGGCAGCGAACCATGTAAACTTCCCCGTGTTTTTATTTGAGTTGTTCGTGGCGCAATGCACTCTGGTTAAATGCAATGCATTGTGGTAAAAAGTGTGGTTAAATGCAATGCATTGTGGTAAAAAGTGATGAATTCGAGAATTCGTCGCCCCTTATATATTTCCCTTAAATCCTGACTATGTTGCTGCTCGCTCCCTACGGTCGCTCCGCAGCAACTAGTAACAGTTGACACTACAGCTGCCTCCGCTCTGTATACTGTCGGTCAATAGTATTCTTGCGCGTTGTGTAGCTCTTTGAAATATACCGATTCATAATGAAGATGTTCACACATATTCCATACAATAGGTGAGATAAATTACAGGAAATAAACGCAAGGTCCATGCACACTTTCGGTTCGATTTTCACAGCTTTTATCAAAACATTCTCAGTTTCTAGAATAGTTTATTCTAAACCATAAGAAAAGATTTAATTAGAAGTTTGAGTTTTCGCTATTTCTATTTCACTTCTCACATTTAGTTCATTTCATTTGCCGGAAAGTAAGCTTTAGAAATTAAAAGGACGTTTGATCAATTCACGCTCGCGCATTCTAGTCTTATTTTAAACTTTATAGCAGAAGGACATCTGTGAGCAGGGAATAAGTCAGCACAGAATTTGATGGTCGGCGAATTTTTGTAATCGTCCATCGTTTTGCTAGTGATAAGCTAGCCGTTGAATCATTCACTCGTCTTGCTTGTTTTGGGCCGAGTCTTAATTCCGGTCAAAGAAAGAGAAAGAGTGTCTGGCAAGGTTCACCTTAAGGTTTCCAATCAAAGATTCGTGAACTCGTGTCTGGCAAACTCACTTAGTGTTAAAATATACACTCTTCTACGCACCTTATAACTTCATCTGCGCTTAACGAGTGTCTTTTGGTCCATAACTTTCATAAAAACTGCTCCACAGAATGTCACTGATAACACGTAACGCAAAAGAGTATCGAAGTATGACTGTTCAATTCATGTCACAAAATCTACCTATTGTAAGCTGTTCCTTCGGGATTTTTTTGCGTTTTATGTCATCCTAACCATTTCGTTCTTGCGGCCGCAAACAATAGAAACGTCATCATTACCTACCGATTCCTCACGGCCCCTGTTCAAGCAAATCGAGATTGTTTCTATATTGATTGTATGACTGTATATTTCAACTGTAAATACTTTCCTTAATACACGCGCGAGTTTCCAGAGTGCCTCCTCGGGATTTCGCCTTCTGGGCGAAATCCCTGCGGGGGCAATTATTATAATTATTATTAATTTACGGTTCAAACGAAAACAAAAATCAGCTGGAGATACTGTCGGTTTGCAGAACTAAGCAAGTAACAGGCAGGCGATCGAACATTGCGAATATTCACTTAGGTGAACTGGTGTACACTGGAAAGCAATTATAACTGTGGAAAATCTCGGAATAATATTAATCTACGTGTTCTGCTAAAAGAACATTTTCATTACATGGAGTGTCTTAAGGGCTATTTTTTTATCTTTTTAAGATTCTGTGTTCTTTTCGGTTCGTAGGGAAGCAAAATATCTTTTTTCATTCTTTTGTACCAAGAACGTTTTTATAAATTTTCACTCAGTTTATATTTCAAATACAAAAGCAATGTATTTGATACTGATGCGCTGATACTTCGATCTTGTTACAAAAAATTTTGCAATTTCTATGCTAAGATGCATATGCATCGACACTATGTTTTTGTCTTTCTTATTGCGATGCTTTTAATTTTTTGACCCATCTGTTCATGGCAAAACTAGATAAGTTTGAGATTGGTAACCGATTGCGATTCCGACCGGCTTTTTTTTTTTTCAACTTGTCTCGTAGCCGTTATTAGAATATTATTTCCTTATCGCTACTCTTGGGATAAATTCAAACGATAATAAATCGTCAAAAGTGTGATCGGCCATGTTCAACTAAGCCATCTCTGCATGTGAATGTTAAAGTTCCCAATCATGGTTCAGATAAGACTAAAAAAGATTCTAAAATTTCTTTAAGTATGTGAGTGTAACAAAATTAACATTTGTAATAAAGTACTGATTAAGCATTAGGGTTAGTTCGTCACGTTTCGACTTTAACTTTTACTTTTGATGTCTTTAATGTCGTCGAATACATTAATAGTACCATAGACATTTAATACTTTTAATGTAGGTAATGTAATGCATGAAAATGTATCTCACACTCGTACCGCTACATTTTTTCACATGAATTCTCTGCTTTTCTTTCTCTTCTTTTCTTACTATTCTATTCTTCTTCTCTTCTTTTCGTACTATTCTTTCTCATGAATTTACTACTGGGCGGGAAACTTGGCAAATTTGCTCTGCATCACTTTAATTTGAAACGAGTCGGATGCAGGATAGTTTAGAAATATCAAATTTAGCCTTTCTGTGGTGATTCGGGTTAGAACATTCGAATGCACCACAGGGTCCAGAGGAGATGTGTTTGTCGTTAGAACATCAAAACCCGTCGAAAACCTCTGAAAAAAACGGGTTATTTTGATCGCGTTACCGTTTCGTTACACATTCTATAGACCGCAAACCAAGAGACAGAGGGCTCGGAAGATCGGCTTCCAGTATAAAGTACGGAAAGGGAGGAAACAAATTTGGGGCCGATTTTCGAATCCCTGAAACTCAAATGGAATTGAATGAAATCGCCTGATTTTACTAACCTGATCTAGAATTCTTATGTATTTGCCAAATACTGTAGGAAAACGGCATAAAAAAGCGTTCAAATTCATTTTCGGCGACCGAAAATTAACGGCTTCGAGATAGCGCTTTCGTTCGCTGTGCACCGCAACGGATGGTGACGGAAATGACGTAGTAAAGTAAACGTGCTCAAGAACGGAGCAATAAAAGGGAAGCCTACACGACCTTTGCCTCATGCCAAAATGCTGCTCGTTCCAATAACGTTTTTTTCCTCTGCTGGGTAGATTATGCTCGGGAAGGTTCTACAGTAAATGTGATTTTAGCGGGGATTTTAGCCGCATGTTTCACACTGAGAAGTCATGACACATATCGATTTACTGTGGTTATTGTTTCTGGTCGGCAGGATTTGCCCTTCGATCAGGGTCTTAACGAGGTATATGGGATCAGGAATCACAGCGCCAGGATCTGGGATCACAAGCTGTGAGATCGGGTTTAGTAGTACTGTAAGGGGATCAGGGATCCGGTTCCTCTCTCGGACATGACAACCAAGACCACAAAATTCTGAAATGGGCCTTAATTGGAGGGACCTGCCAACGTTTTAAAATTCAGTTATATTTTTGCTGTAACTTTTGGATCAGGTACTAAACTGTATGTAATCTGATCTAGCCGAATCGTCCAAAATCCAGGAAACAAAATCCGCATAAATCTGGAAATAAATTGATGCAAAATTCTGAAGCCATATTCCTTTTAAATTTCTTGTCGCTACACCTTTTCAATTTTATACTAGCATTGTAAGCCGTTGTTGCTCATACGCCTGTTGTGATGGGGATTCTCTTATCATCATGGTCTTGTAGAATTCTGTAGCTACTTTGATCGCTGATCAAGCCAATCTTTGCCCAAAGAGATCTCATTTTGCTGGAGCAGGAGCTTCTGAGGTGCGTAGCGTCTATATACGCAGATGCGCCAGTACAGCTAAGATAAGAAAATACATTGGTGTAAAAATTGTTTCCTGAAAAAGCATTTTTATCGCTTGAAAATCGGGATGACTGATACCTCGTTCTTACTATGTTGGTGACTTTGTGTTAGTGATTGCTCAGTTATCCTTTTATTATTCCACAATTCTGAGGGTGTCACTCGCCTTTTTTCGTGAAGAATGTACCTTACCGACAACTCTAGAGATAGCTAGGTAAAGTAAACAATAACTAACTAACTGCATTTTCCTGCGTATCAAATCACTGCAAAAAATGCTGGAAATAGCATTTCCGAGACCCTAAATTTGAACATTTTCCGGGGTAGCATGCCCCCTGACTCCCCTAGGCTGGGCCACCTTCGGTGCTGCAAATCTTCATCACCGCATCGTACACCTTCAAGATCTCAGGCTACGCCCCTGAAGCTACGCACACTAGTATGAGTAGTCTACAAAGCCTCACTCACAGACATTCTTAGGGGTCTACAAGGATACATGTGGTTATTAGATGGTGATGCACGACTAGAGGTGTCTAGTTTTCTGTAGTTTTTATATGATATGCAGCTAATCCAACCCAGATTGAATCCAGGGATCAAAAAAATTTCATGGGGTCAGGGATCAAGATTTGCAGCAATTTTGGGATCAGGGGCCCGTTTCTCGAAAGTCCGGATAATTAACGGGCCCGGTTAGCTTTCTCCGTTTACATTAAAGATCGAGGTTTCAACAGTTTTGTATCTAGCATGATAAAACTATCAGTTAGTGAAACAAAATGTAGTAGTTTGCTAGCCAGGACCCGCGCTCTTATTCTTTATATTTCGATTTGAATATTTGATTTCGCGCCCGAAAAGTTACCGAGAAACGGGCGCCAGGGATCAAAATTTAAGGTCGAAATGTAGGATCAGGCAGGAGAAAATATACCCCGTTACGACCCTGCTCTGATGCAAGCGCATTTTCTTTGACCTTTTTTGAAGCGTAAAGCTTTTTGTTACGGCTGAACAAGGGTTCCAATTTTCTCCAAAGTGCCTTCTGGATCTGAATAACTAAGCGATTTTCTTTAGTCCGTGAATGTAATGTTTTTCTTCAATGCTGTATCACGCTGGGCCCAGCTTGTTAGTTTTGTTTGGAGAATGTTAAATTATTACGGATAGTGATTTACGGGTCGTGTGTACTCTTGCAATAAAAAGTGACACTGAGTAGAGCGGACGTACAAGGCAACTGTAATATCATTACGACTGTGCCATTCTTCGGTGGTCCAACTATATTACTTCTTGGGTCTTTGGCTGTGGGTTTTGCGACTACTGGGAAGCCTTCGCACAAGCAAAACCTGCTTAAGACATCGAAGACTGTTGAAACGTAAAACAAATGCCCAGTCTTGAAAGATCTCCACTTCTATTAAAACTCTGTTGCTTTCGCATAGAGAACCTTTTGAGAACTCTGAGAACTTTAAAACTCTCTCCGCAGCTGATGTTTTGGTTCTCGAATTAGCAGCGGTCTGTTGCTTTTGCGTTTCCGGTCTCATTCCCTTCCGTCACCGAGTGATGCGGTTCACAGCGAAGGAAGTCACGTGGTACAAGTTTCCTCCCTTGTCCTTTCTTTTACTCGGCACTTCGTGCCTCGGTCGCCATCGGGCGACGTGCCGTGCGCCAGCGAGGATATGGCTTGCGGTTATTGATTTTCAAAAGTCGATCTGGGTCAGATAAGAAGCGAAGAAATCGTTCACAGTAGATTTATAAAGATCCCATCGGGCTAATTAATCGTGCTAAGCGACAGGTATAGACATTTTTCAAGGTAAGTAATTCATTTATTCACACGGAACTCCTCTGGACCCTGTGAATGCACTTACAATCCCAGATTTTTTGTTGGTTTTTAACAAGCCTAATTCAAGATATGAACAAAAGGGAGAAGAAAATGAATATAATGTATAAGAAAGTCGAAACAATCTATCAACAAAATAATGATCTGTTGCAGAATACTATTTTAAGACAAAGTAGCTTAAAATATCTCTAGCTATCCTATAAATATTTATTTAATTTTCGCTTGAACGTTTATCTTTTTCCAGAAGAACTTTGACATCGTCATGGTCGAAGTGCAAGAGGCGCTTGTCATTGGCTATCTTGTTGCTACTTTCCTTCTTAACTCTAGTCGTATTCGTAAAGGTATCCATAGCGATATTCAAAGAATTCTTGATTCTCCTCAAAGACAAAGCTTTAAAAGGGGAAACGGAACTGGTTAAATTAATGTACGAA
>OZ037997.1:13542047-13572047 GCA_964035705.1 Porites rus | reverse complement strand
GAGAAAAGTATTTATCAGATTCCTTCAGGATCCACATCATTCCCTCATTGTTGACTATTAAGCTCATTCAGGACAGTCCATGAGACTATCACAGTCAGACTGGAGCACTGATTATAGGAGGGCCCTATGTTGGTCTGGTGCGCTATGGGGACCATGAAATCCAGGCAAAGCCACTGTCTCGTGCTAGAAAAAAAGCAGAGAGAATTGGCAAACAACTCCAACGGCCATTTTGGGTGTCAGCCCCAGGGTCGACCAGAGTTTAACTTGGGTATACAGTATATTAGGTTGTAAGGTGTACAGTGTCTTTCAGATCTTTCGGCTGGAATAAATAATAACTTCGTGTAAACCCTTCGTTCTGTTTTGAGTATACTCAATTTGATTCTAGAAAATTAGGAGTCAATTCAATAGACCTTTCCCGTATTTCTTTAAGCCTGGATGGACAAAATACAGTGAAATTGTCAACCCGAACCTCGACCTCATTTCGTTATGTTTGTTCACTGGAGCGGAATGCGCTGAAGGTCTATTGCATGCTGCGCTTGCATTTCCTTGGTCAAACCCGGCAAACCTTTTGAGTTTTTTTTGTTTCCTTAAAATTCATTAAACCCCCCTTGATGAAACATTTACAAGTTATTAAGATTTATTTCTGAAAAAAAAAAAAAAACAAACAAAGAGCTGGTCGAGTGAAAAAAATCATCACGTCAAAATACCTAAAGCAATCCCAATGCGGAAGCAGTGATAAAGAAAACGGGGTACAATGAGCGTACCGTCGAATCTTGCCTAGTCCCTGTGCAACATCTTCCCAGGCCTTCTCGGTCAATGCATTTCACCGGGTGACGTCTTAAAAACTCTCTCGGACCACGTGACCCGAAACTCGTCGACTGCGCGCAATAATGAGGCCTAGGACTTAGGCAACGTCTTACCCAGGTTTGTCGGTCAGTAGATGACTATTTCAAGCTACTAAAGTTGATTAATTCGGATTCAAAACGATCATTTTTTTACTTCTTCACATTCTATATCATTTAGACGTCCAACGTAGACTGAATCATCACTTGTCCAAATTTAATAATAATAATAATAATAATAATAATCAGTTTATTAAACCCTTTGGTAGTGTATAACACTAAATTACAAGGGAGGTCAAGAATACGCAGAACACATAATTACACCCCCACATGGCAAGAAGGCAAAAACAATTAAATCCTATGGTAACTGGGGGTAACAAAATTACTAAGGCGATCCGTTCTGACAAAGCGGAATTCAGAACGGGAAAAACCCGACCTCAACCCGTAAATTTGTAGTAGACAACGATTATCTGTCTAGATAAGTCATCCATTTATAGAGGAAAATTCAACTGATTGGAGAGACGCGAGACAAATGTAGAGAAAAATTATTCGAGAAGATTAGGCGCTAATCAGAAAATGGTATTTCTGACAGTGTAGTAAAATGGGACAGACAGAATAGCTATTCTGCCGGCACGGACCAGAGGACTGGGCCGGTTAGGAGGAATTGTGGCTAGCTTTCCGAGATTTGCACGTAGCCTGTGTACAGACGTCCCTACTCCCTCAGGAAAAATCGGGAGAGGTCTGCTCTCCCGATTTTTCGTGAGGGAGGGGGACGTCTGTGCACAGGCTAATTTGTACGTCGCAAATTTGAATCAGTTTATATTTAGGTCAGCATTCGTTAGAGCTCCTAACTTTTATTTTGTTCATCAGTTTTGTGAAATTTTTTTGTAGGCATTTGGCAGTCGTTAGCTTTGCGTACCTCTGCTTCAGAGTTGTCGGCACCCCATCTGATTTCAGCAGGCGGGGTAATACGTTCCTCCACAAAGTGGTTTTGTTTTTCGTATCTGGCGGTGTCGTACCTGTTTTTTCAGAGGTGTATTTTTCGTCATAGAGTGTTTTGCAGTTAAGTGCGGTCTTGTAATCTTAATTACAGTTTAACTGCAAATTAAATTATAAATTTTTTTGTAATTTTGCAATAAACTGGCTTTTAGGTCCATGCTGACCTGCAGGCCCCTGTATCTATCTTGTGTGGGTGTCTTTCTGGGTAGTAAAGGCAAAATCGTAATTACTTCGGTCAAGAGCCATTGCTTCGGTGTCCTGTGTTAGCCAAACAGATCTCTACCCTCCGTCACTTCACCGTCTCAAATTCTCATTCGGCCTCTTATTCACCTGTGACGCAAAAAAGAGTTTGTAGACTTGTTATTCGATGCCAATCTTTAAGTTGTCGTTTTTGAAAATATATACGTCCGACATAAATGGGTAGCCAGTCTGATTCGCAAACTGGCCTGCGTTACAGACCGCGAACTTTATCGAGGCGGCTCGCACCTCTTGTAACAAATCCTAGCAGTATTGGCTGAGAAAACCAAGAAACAGACAAAATTAAACAAAGAATGAACCCTAACCCTGAAACAATACTAGCAGTGCAAGCTATGTATGGTTCATGGAAAGCCAGTAAAATAAGAGGTTACTGAGAGGTGCGTGGCTACTATTTTTATCCCTATACACTTGCGTTTAATAAACATGAGCCAGTTGTACCAAAAGCCGATTGACTTTCAAGTGTTAATGTATGAAACTAATTTTGTCAAATATAGAGCCCAGATGTTATTTACAACATCATTTGCTGTAAATGTTATCTTTTTTGACCGCTTAAACAATTGCTTGTTTTTGATAAGATCCTTCAGTTTTACTGAATTTAAAAGTAAAAGCACTTCTCATGCAAATAGTGTTACTCATCCGTATAATCAAAGTTAGCCAAAAGAAATTGCTGTTTTCCCGGAATTTGAGGAAGGCTAATTAAAAATTGATTTCAATTTCTTCTCATATTGGAAGGTGCTGTAAATGTTATCTTTTTTTTGTCATTTAAACATTTGTTTGATTTTGATAAAATCCTGCAGTTTTTTTTTTTTCAAAGTAAAGGCACTTCTCATGCAAACAGTGTTACTCGTCCGTATAATCAAAGTTAGCCAAAAGAAATTGCTATTTTCCCGGAATTTGAGAAAGGCTAGTTAAAAATTGATTTCAATTTCTTCTCATATTGGAAAGTGCTGTAAATGTTATCTTTTTTTGTCATTTAAACATTTGTTTGATTTTGATAAAATCCTGCAGTTTTTTTTTTTCATACTCATCCGTATAATCAAAGTTAGCCAAAAGAAATTGCTGTTTTCCTAGAATTTGAGGAAGGCTTATTAAAAATTGATTTCAATTTCTTCTCCTATTGGAAAGTGAAAGACGTTGATGGTTAGTCGGTTATTCAAGCGAAGTCTATAACATAGGCTGCTGTTTAAGAAAACGTTGGACCTTCAGATTTCTTTCCTGGTGGGTTAAACTAAAAAAATAAGTGCTGTTTTAGTTAAAACAAAATGCCTTATTGAAATTTTTCATAAGAGGGACTTTAAGGGCCTGTTTACATGGAGTGGGGGACCCCGGTCTAGTGGGGTTGGTTTCTTTTGTTTTCACGCTCTGGGGAACACAAAACAAAAGAAACTTACCCCACTAGACCGGGGTCCCCCACTCCATGTAAACAGGGTCTAAGATTCAAAGACGCGGACGGCAACGAGAACGTCAAAAAAAACAAACAAAAGGTTTGATTAACAAAACAACAACTTCGCACGTGCATCACACTTTTTTGTGCATTTCTTTCCCGTTTTTTGCACGACTACGACGTGAAAATGCCTAATTTCGCGTTTTATGGAGGACGTAAACAAGCAACGACGAAATTTTATTTCTCTTTCTGAGCTTGAATGTGGTCCCTTGAAATTCACTTTCAGGAGGGTTCGCCTACATTTGACAAAGTAAGTGGTTAGGAATAATCGCTATAAAGACTGAAAGAACGCAAATTCACTTTTCAAGCGACGTTCTCGTCGCCGTCGCGTCGTTGGATCTTAAAGTCCCTAATAGCTCAGAACGCGGCCGTGTGTTAAATACGTACGGGTTCAACTCTGTTTGAATAATCGGCTCTAACAGTTCACTAATTAATAAATAAATTTAACTTGCTCGCTAGCTGCTAGTTCGGCACAAGCACGGCAGAAACACAGCGCTTGAATCAGTGTTTTGAAGTCGCTTTGACAGTAGCAATTAAGTTCAACGAGCTCTGCCGTGCACCACGACACTGGCACAGTAGCGATTCAAACGAAGTATTATAATATGCCGCGTCGAACTTGACAGTTTTATGAATTTCGGAATTATATTTTTGGCAGGATTTGTGGTGTGGCCAAACTTTTTAGTTCTATTTAATACCACTGGCTCAACTTAACATAGTTAGACCCCATTAATACCGATAATAAGGAAGCCATACATGATCGGGAGTGTCCGTTATTTAAATCAAAAGTACTCCTCAGCTACTTGAACAAAATACAAAAGAAATATAACAGGACATCAGTATCGTCAAATCATATAGTTAGTGGAAAAGACTGGTTATGGGAACCGGTAGACATCAGACTTTAAAACAACGGTGCTTTAGTTTATGTTGGAAGTTCCCTAACCGTGCACAATCCTTTGTTTTTTGTTCACAACTTATGACTGAATAAATTAATGCGATGTTGGTCAGTAAGTTCAAAATGATAGGAATGCTTTTGAACGTTGTGCGCGGTCAGGTCCAAAAAAGCAAATAAAAACATGCAACTAAAGAGTCTAATGGGTTTCATAACCATTCCACTTAAATAACTAGCTATGGCTCCTCCTCACCAAACACACACACCCTCCCTTGATACGTTTGAAGCCAAGGCCCGGGCCACTCGATCGTGGTAATGTACGAGAATATTGGAGACCTTCTTTCAAAGATGCTCATTAGCGATTCAGACGTAGTATTATTTTGCTGTGTCGAACTTAACAACTTCATAAATTTCGGAACTATATTTTTCGCCGAATTTGTGGTATGGCCAAACTTTTTTGTTCCATTTAATATCACTGACTCGACTTAACTGTTAAACCCCGTTAATACGGATCATAAGGAAGTCATACATGAATGTCCACATTAACGGAGTGTCTGTATTAAGCGCGGGTTGAATTCCGAGAAAATGTAAGTGCTTTAACAAGGGACTTAGAAACCTGTCCGTGGATGGTGGGTGTATTAGTAACGTAATCTGAATTGAAGTGGTGCTTCTGTCGTGATTCCGTAGAGCTGAGCTCACTCAAGTAAGTGCGAACATCCACAAGTTTTCTTGGACAGTAGAATTCGCCCCATGAACTGTAATTAAAGCAATCCGGGAAGTTTTTGTTCGTGAAATCTTGAATCTGAAAGTTTGAATTGTGGAATCCGGAATCCTGAGCTTTGGAATCTGGAATACAGCTCAAGGAATCCGGAATCCCACTTATGATTGAGATCCGGAATCCAAGTTTCACTGTAAAAAAATCCAGAATCCAGTGCCTGGAATCCATGGCGTGTAATCCAGAATCCTAGACTTACTGTCTTAGATTCCCTTACATGGGTATAGTAGAATAGAGCCGGATTTGGGGATTCCCCTCTGCAAGTATGCGGTTTTCGTTTCTATTGACTTTTATCGCGGTTTCTCCGTATTCAGGAAGATCCTTTTTGATGTTTTGCGGTTTTCAGTGTTCCCGAAGGGTTAAAAATAGTTTATTGCGACCACTGATCATCAATAAGTCTGTTATATTTTGAGTTCATTACTCATCTTAGTCCAATTTATAGCGACCGCTATAAATCGACATCACTTTAGGATCACTACTCAACGAACTCTCAGTCTGCAAATTAACAGCTGTTGTGGTAAGCAAAAACTGTAAGCTATAACTTGTAACTGGCGGAGACTGTGGACTCACCGGTGATTTTTTGTCTTGTTAATTCTGTGGCAAAGTGCATTTGCATTTATCTAATCATGTCTTTTTATTGACCCATGCATGAGTGACAAGAAACTAGATTTCGGCATCGAGTTAAAATATCATAAAAGTGTTTATTTTCTTTCTTCTCTCTATAGACCGCCGGTAATAACGTCCTTCCTGTTCTTACGGATTGCTGTGCCCGGGCTATATTTAGTTGCTGTTGACTAAGGTAATTTCTTTGCGATTCTGAACTGCTATTAATTCCATTTGTCTATACGACAAATTTTCACTTCTCATGTTGAAGCTGAATAAAGTCCTTAAGAATTCAACTCCAGGGGAAGTCGCGTACATTTTATGAATTCAGCGGGTGCAAATACACGCGATAAAGTTTGAAAGGACGCAACCTTAGCGACGTTTTCACTACAATCGTCGTCATCGCGATTTACCAATTGTATTTAAAAGCAACCCTCCTAATATAAAATTCCATCATTCCACAATGTCTCTGTAAAATTTTATCTAAATCACCTCTAAAATAGCCGTATTGTAAAAGTTTTAAAAGATGTAGCACAAGAAAAATTTTGCCTTGTTTTATTCACAGATAGGTGTCCCCCGCGGCCTTGAGTTCCCTGTTTTCCCGGAATTTAAGGACGGCCAAATATTTAATACTTAGGGGCCACTCTAAATGCTCTGGGTGAGAATGGCAAGGCTAAGGATTATCTTTTAAAGGCACTTGCAATCTCAAAAAATGTTGAGGCCAGACGAGGAGAAGCCGTCTGTTATGGAAACTTGGGAAATGTATTCGCCTCTCTCGGTGAATATGCCAAGGCTAAAGAAAATTACGAGAAGGGGATTGCCGTCCGCCAGGAAATCGGCTACAGGGAAAACGAAGCTTTATGTTACACAGGCTTAGGAATGTGTTTATTTCCCTTGGTCAATATGACAAGGCCAAAGAACATCTCGAAAAGGGACTTAAAATCGCAGAAGATAGTGGTGACAGGAAAACGCAAGCCCATTGTTACAGAGACCTGGGAGGTTTGTTGAACGACAATGTCAAGGCTAAAGAATATTTTGAAAAGGCACTTGCAATCACAAAAGAGATTGGAGACAAGGAAAATGAAACCGCGTGTTATTGTAATTTGGGAACTGTGTTATATAATCTCGGTAAACTGGCAAAATCTAAAGAATATACCGAAAAAGCCCTCGCAACGGCAAAGGACATTGGCAACAGGGAAATAGAAGTCTCGTGTTACGGAAACTTAGGAACGGTTTTACAGGACCTCGGTGAATATTCAAAGGCTAAAGATTATCTCGAAAAAGCGCTTGCAATTGCAAAAGAAATGGGCGACATGAAAAGCGTGGCCACATCCTCTTTATCTCTAGGAATTTTGTTTAAACGTCTCGGTGACTACTCCAAGGCTAAAGAACATTTAAGAGAAGCACTTAGAGTGACCAAAAAAATTGGCTGCCGGAATGAGGAAGCATTATGTCATGGTTACCTGGGAACATTGCTTTGTCGTGCCTGTGAGAAGGCTCAGAAACACTACGAAAACCAATTACAGATCGCAAAAGAAATTGGTTGTAGGGTAACAGAAGCGTCAGGTTATCTAAACCTTGGAGAGTTGTCACGCGACCTTGGGGACTATGCCAAGGCTAAAGAGTATCTCGAAAAAGCGGTTTCTATCACTGAAGAAATTGCTGACAAAAATGGAAGAGCTCTTTGTGGTGGAATACTTGGAACCGTGCTTCATTTTCTTGGTGATTATTCAAAGGCTAGAGAATATCACAAAAAAGCACTTTGCATGAGTCAAGAGGCTGGAAACATTTCCGTTGAATTAGATGTCGTTTCTGAAATCGCAATGACAATGGTGTTGGAAGGCAAAACGAAGGAAGCTAGCTCCTATCTTTTGGATTGTATTGCCAAATTCGAGGATGTAAGAAGTTCCCTGAAAGATGACATCGAAAGCCAGTTAAAGATAACATTATTTGACCAGCATATTCTCGAATACCGCGTTTTAAGTTCCTTGTTTTGCATTACAGGGAAACCTGTCGAAGGCCTTCACGTTGAAGAGCTTGGACGAGCCAGAGCCCTTGCAGATTTAATGTCAGTTCAGTACTCCTTAAAAAGCGAAGTATCAGCATTTGAACGATTTTGGGCTGATTTTGAAAAGTGCATGATCAATAAAAGCAACTCTGCGTTTTTGTACATTTCCTACTTTGTCAATTCTCTATTTTTGTGGCTTTTCAATGGGGCAGGCGAACTGATTCGCTTCCAAGAAGTCGATGTCAATAAATGTCTCGCCAACAATGCACCGGAAGTTAACAAACCAACACGATTGGTGGACGACGTTTTTGAAACTATATGGGTTGGAAAGTTCCGTGCAGAAGACCACCAAGAGAATGGCCAGCTGCAACCCAATCCTACTCTTGCTGAGTGTTACAAGATGTTTGTCGAACCCGTAGCTAACTGCCTTGATGCAGCTGAAATCATTATTGTTCCCGATCGCTGCTTGTTTAAAGTTCCGTTTGCAGCTTTGGAGGATGAAAGAGGTAAATACTTATCCGAGTCCTTCAGGATCCGCATCATTCCCTCTCTGTTGACCCTCAAGCTCGTTCAAGACACCCCGGCAGACAATCACAACCAAACTGGAGCACTGATTGTAGGAGACCCTGATGTGGGTCTGGTGCGCAACAAGCGAGGCAAAAAAATCCAGCCACATCCACTTCCTCGTGCAAGGGAGGAAGCAGAGATAATTGGTAAGCTACTCCAAGTTCAACCTTTGCTAGGAGAGAAGGCAACCAAGCAGGCGGTTATTCAAAGCATTAATTCTGTCAGCCTTATTCATTTCGCTTGTCATGGTGACGAACAACTTGGAGAAATCATTCTTGCTCCTCTACACCCTGTTTATTCGAAATCAGGAGAAGAGAAAAAACCAAGAGAAGAAGAGATACCGAGAGAGGAAGACTACATATTGACAATGGCCGACATCTCACAAGTTCGACTTCAAGCAAAATTGGTTGTCCTTAGCTGTTGCCACAGTGCAAGTGGACACGTCAGTGCCGAGGGAGTTGTTGGAATTGCTCATGCGTTCCTGGGATCTGGTGCACGTTCAGTGTTGGTGGCACTGTGGGCCATAGACGACGAAGCAACAAAACAGTTCATGAGTCGTTTCTACGAGCACCTTGTTAGTGGGGAAAGTGCCAGTGAATCTCTTCACCAGGCCATGAAGTGGATGAGAGAAAACGGCTCCTCTGACATTAGGAAATGGGCGCCATTTATGCTGATTGGAGATAACGTAACACTTGATTTCAGAAAATAAGGGTAAGAAAGGATTGAGCCTTTCAGTTTATATTTAGCGATGCATTTACGGCGTAGCTCCGAAGGAAAAGTTAAAAAAGCGTAGCTTTGTTGCTTGCTTTTTTGTTTATTGCTCATTGTGGACCACCATAGATCTCTTAATCCGACGCAAACCTTACTTTTTTTTCTGAGTGTATTCTTAATACTTGTGTATTTATCCACTTGTCGTCGCGTAGCAAAGAAAAACTAGAGTGAAAAAAATCCAATTCCGGTAGACGCCCTCTTCCTTTTTTAGAAGGTGGCTGACAAGCTTGATGAGCTTACATTCAGAAACCGGTGAGAAGCTTGAAACATCTCTTAGATCGTTTGCAGTCCCCTATTTTTCGTAACTCCAGCATTGCCGCGCTCCAGCGTTTAGTATAACAGGCAGCCATCTTGGCTTCAAACATACCAAGGAAGGGTGTGTGTGTGTGTGTCTGTGGTTCTGTGTATGGATGGGGGGTGGGGAGAAGCAGTCTAAAATAGTGGTTTTGTTTCTCTTGTAGGTGTTGTGTCTAGCCTGAGAAATAAATCATGGAATTTATCAGTTACCAAGCTTGAGGCGTTTGAGAAAACATTTCATAACAAACCGATTCATGTACAGCTGTATATATCTAACGGAATTTTTTTAAAGCCAACCTAACGAAATATGCAGTCATGCAAGTGAAAAGGCGTCAAAAGCCAGACGTTTCTTAAGGCCGAGAAGCTCCAAGACCACAGTAACGAAGGAAAAGGAGGGAGAAAAAGAAAGAGTGAGGAAAAGGAAAGGAGGGAGAGAGAAAAAAGCAATGGTGGCACTCTTCTTTTTTATAATAGCTACTTTGGAGATAGTTTTTGCCCGAAAATAACTGTTGGACGCAGAAAGGTCGATTTGGCGATAACGTTTTAAAAAATCTGGCTAGATATATAATAATATTATATAATTCGTATATGTTGTGGTTAATTTTTTATATTAGGTAATTTTAGTTTTTCTTGTGTTTTTTGGTATGGTAATGTATGTCAATGAAAGTGAAACAAAAGAACAAGCTAAGAAAAATTACGTGAGATAAAAAATTAACAACAACATGCATATATCAATAAGTTAGTGTGTAGCTATTGACCGTCAGTGTAGTGTGTGCTCAATCTGACGGGAAATTAGGGACTCATAGGCTATGTTTACACTATATCGGAATGCTTTTTATCACGCCACAAAAAAAGCTATCTGGAATATTATGAACAGCAACGACCCAGGGAGGCGCAAGTCGTTCACACGCATCGAACATTGTGCCAGCGCGATTGGCCGAGAGGGTTTTGTGCGCTCAATTCCAGTCCTCACTCCTGAATATTTGCCTCCGTCTCAGAGGGTTCCAGGCCTCGCTCCTAGATACTTAATTACTTCCTCGACGGTCCGAGTAGGTGTTCACACTTCACCAGAGTATGACTCAAAACCTATCTGATACTTTCAAGATCGGCGCGGCGCAGCTTTCCTACGTCACAGAAATCGCGCCGCCACTACCGTTCTTGTGTGCGAACAGAGGCCCTATCGGATAAGATTTTCGTGGCGGCGCCAAAGCTATCCGGGAAAATGTGAAAAGAGCCTTAAAGCACCTCTTGGCTATAACCAGAGACGGAGTTATCAAAGATACGAAATGATTGAGTACGGATTCTACATCTCGAGTTTTATTTTTGTGTTTCCTTTTTGCTTGATTTTTCTTCATTTTTTATAGTAAAAAATTCTTCAGAAAAGGAAAACACATTTATATTGCGTGGAAATGATATGAATAAGTTATGATGCAGTTCTCACCCATCAGGGTAATCATACTATAAGTTTTGAATTAGTAGATTTCTTTCTTGTTATAATATTTTTTTTAAGTATAATGAAAACATGGTAGTAGTGGCCTATTTTGATGAAGTTGGAGCAACGTGGTTAATTAGGACTTATCGTCTTATTACGACACTGTTATATAAATAGAGGATATTACACGGTGGCGCGAAGATATGAATTTTATTTTCGAGTGGCAGAACAATAGTGAGTAAAATATTGTTTTTGCCACGAGAAAATAAAATTCATATCTTCAAGCCGCCGTGTAATGTTCTTTTTATTATATAGACAAAAAGACATCGATAAAATAATAGAGGGAAATTATCGAAATTACGTCATCGATAAACTCACGTGTGAGATTATGGAAACTAAACCAGTCGGGTCCCGGATGTAGTTTTTATGAATTTTACGAGTGGTACATTTTCCAGTAAGACACTCTTGTCTATATAATTTATATAGACAAGAGTGTTTTACTGGAAAATGTACCACTCGTAAAATTCATAAAAACTACATCCGGAACCCGAGTGGTTTATTTTCCATAAGCTGTATATTAACTGTACAGTAAACCTTATATTTGTCTTGAATTTCGTTCAGTGATAAAGTTATGTTCAAATCTTTTTTGTTAATTAATTGAAGAGTAAGAACGTTTTATAGAAAGAGTAGGGATAACACATGGAGATATGAAGCTTTAATTTGTAATTTGATGATTGAGAACGTTTTTGAGTAATTCACTAGTGTTTGGAATAAATTTAGTAGATTGTTTTCAATAACAAGAAGATGTGACTATTATATTTGTAAGATTGTAATAACAATTAAAGTTTTCATTGCTTTCATTTTTTTCCTTTGCTTCAAATTTTACGAAACTCGCAAGAAAAGTAAGGGGAACGAACACAAAATCTGAAAACTATGGAATGACATGATTTTGCATTTTTCTCTTTGAGCTTGCAGTAGTTAGATTGAGTTGGGAGATCTTAACTCTAGTATGGCCTCACGAAATCAGAACCACAGCTGTTAAAAGAGTTTAAGTTAAATGAAATAATAAGCTTCATAGTAAATAACATCATGAACATGAATTTTAGCTCTACCTCGCCAAAACGGGAGAGTGAAATGTTTTTCGTACATAGGTAGCTGGCGGCTCCTTCCTTCAAAGGTGTTTGTAAACAATCTTGAAATTTGATTTAATTTTTTATTAATTCATTTTTTAACTTTTTTCTCAAGAATCGACATCATTTTGATGAAGACGAACTTAACGTTACGGTTAGAAAATAGAAAAATCGGCGAACCGACGAGTTCCGCTTTCTATATCAAACTGACGTCAACTTTTGGGTTATTTTTGCAATAGCAGTTCAGCTTATATTTAAAAAAATGATAAATTTCAAATAGTGAGATATTACGCTTCAAAATAAGAAAGGAAACAAATCAGTAGTTATTTTAAAAAATAAATCGTTTCGCCGTTACCCAGTTCAGAAGCGTTTTTTCTAGCAACCTCGTCTTTTCTAGCTTTGACTCAGTATAACTGAACGATTTGTCTGGTTGTTTGTTTTGTCTAATATATATCACTTCAAATTTAATCTTTGTTCCCCCACTTTTCAATTACCTCTTTTATATTTAGAAAGACTGTCTTGTAGCGGCGGCGCTAAAACGGTGCACGACAAGTAGATAAACAACGCTACTGATTGCGTCAACACTCACTGCTCACCTTACACTGAATTTAAATCTTCGTAAATGACTCAGGGTATATTCAGGTTTTGAAAGAGCGTGTTGTGACAGAGGTGGTTACGCCAAAACATGGTTCTTTTGGGGGGGGGGAGGGGGCAAGGGTGGGAGTTTAGAAGGCAAAGACACACAGGTTTTTTCTCCAGCTCGTCGAATGAAGGTTTTTAAGAAAACCCTCCTCTATTAGTAAGGCTCATTTTATTTGTATTAACAGTGCTTTGTTCTTAAGTTTAGAGCAAGTTAGTAAAGCCGAAAGACCAATCATATAGATTTTACATTAATGACACTTTTGCCAACAAAAAAAAGGTGTGGCTGAGAAATTGAAATCTCTTTCTGCGATGCTGATCAAGCGTGATCAATATGTTTCAACATCATCCATCGGGACCCGAAAAAAAAAGTTGGATGACAGTAAAAGTTTGAACTAGTTAAAATTTGATCGAACAAATCCTATGACCCCTCATTTGCATGATATCGTCATTTTACTATTACTGCGCCAGAGTTCATTTCGTTTTCCTTTCATATTTAAATTTAGTGATCTCAACGAGGTGTAAATAACAAAAGCCCTGCTAATAATTTGCACAAGAAAGCAAAACCCTCAAAGATCTTCGTAGTAGGTATACTGACATCATCGTGATCATGGCCTATTTTTATGAAGTTAGACCGACATGCTGGATCAAGACTTTTTATATAATCAAGTGTGTTTATTCCAGAAAACCGTCTCATCCCTAAACTTTAATTTAAAAACGAAATTAAAGCCTGCACACTTTTCGGAATGATACATTGGAGAATAGCGATTCTCTTTCCGTTTGATTACATCAAGGTGAATTTTGTTTCTTTAAAAACATGCGGTTTCTGATTGAAAGGTAAAACAGAAATATTCTGTACCCTTTTTTATTTCAGCAAAACGTCATAAAACATGTTTTCTAAATTCAAATATCCTAACTGCGTAATGTCCTAAGATTTTTCCAGTTTAATTGGAATGACACATTTTACTTTCAGAAGGATGGCATAGGCTAATTATCATCTTATTGCATCACGACGTTTTGATCACGTGACTATATCCCAAGACCATATATTCACTTGAAGGGCCTTCCGCATCATCAAATAAAGGTGTGATTTAGAGAAACAAGTGAATTCAAACGTCATTTTTTCATCGCGAATTCAGGTAGGCTAAATAATCGACTTTGCTAACTGCTGTTATTCTAGATTGCTTATTCATTCAATTATGTAAATTACGGAGGGTGTTTTCCCCCTCTGCCGATAACACCCTCCTCGATCTGCATAATTCTTCAGATTATAAGAAAGCCGAATTAAATAATTTCTAAATATTCTTTTTACTTATTTTATTTTTTATTAAAGCTGTATTTGTTGAGCATAATGGTGCAATTGACCCTAACACTGGTTGTCACCCTTTGCTGCTTCCTGGCGATCTCAGAATGCTTGATCAAAAATAAAGAATGGGAGGAATGGCAACAGCTCCACAACAAGAAATACCAATCAGATGAGGAGGAGAGATTTCCCTACACCATTTGGATTGACAACCGTAAAATGATTGAAAGACACAACTCAGATAAAAACAGCACTTTCAAGGTGGAAATGAACCAATTTGGAGACATGGTGCTCTTTTTGAAGTGGTTATCAAAACCTGCCTTCTAGCTCACCTCAACCCTACTATTTCCCGATTATCCCTGCAGTCTTATCCCCTGTCATCTGTCGTTAAATTTTTCCTGGTTATTTTCTGTCATTTATTTTGTACTCTTACACCCACCTCAAAATTAGAATTTAGGGTTAAAGGACAAACGATGATAATCAGAACTTAGACATAAATAATCGGGCACTGTTTAAACGGTGCATTCACCTACTGTTTTGTGTCATTTCAGCACATAAATTTTTATTGATAATTTTCTGTCAATTATTAGTGTGTTTAAAATCAATTAAGTTTGAAATTATTTTTACTGTTTATTTTCTGTCATATATTTCTGGCTCAAAATTTATTAATCCTTAAAAACTTATAAAAATAATCCCGAAAATTGGTATGAAAATATGACAAATAATAAGGCTCGCTTCGCTCGCGGGATAATCAGAAAAATACTATGGTTGAGGTGAGCTGGAAGTCAGGTTTTGATAACCACTCAGAAATAATGTATTAATCTAAATCCAGAGTCAGAAAAACAAAATTGATTTTTTTAAAAAAGATAAAGATTTTGTACATTTATAAAAAGATGCCATTTAATTACTACGCAATGGAAAGTAATGCTAAAGATGAAGAAAAACGATATAATTTATTAACTTATAACTTGCCTTATACAGATAAAAGTATCAATAAAGCATTTGATGAATATTTTGAGAGAAAACTTAATGAAAAAATGTATGGTTATCCATTTATAGAAATAGAAGTTCTTAAAAATAATAACGGAGAGTATTTACTTTATGACCCAGCTGAATCAAGATTTGTAAAAGATACAATTGCATGTATTCCTGATGCGGTTGGTGGGCCACACTGAATTTTAACACGGATTGGGTTAAGAAAATTGATATTAAACGATATAAATCTGATGTAGAAACAACATTGGATACAATTTTTAAGAAATCTTTATATGAAAAATATCAAATATTAAAATCATTGAATTATTATTTGGATAATGTTAGTCGTTATGTTGAAATTAATTATGATTAAAATAATGTTTAGTTTTATATCATTATTTTGATATAAGACTTTATATACAGATTCAGAAAAATAAAATTGATTTTTTAAAAAATGAGGCTTAAAGAAAATGTGACCATAGTATTAGAAGCATGAGCTCTCTAAATTTAAACAACTTATCTCTAAAAGAGTTACAAAATCTTGTTAAAAAAGAATATAATAAAAAAAAAATTAAGGAAAGATAAAAAGAAAAAGAAACTTATAGCAGTATATCAAAAGCTACAAAAGGAAAATGAAAAATTGCGACAAGAAAAACCTAAAATAAAATCTAAACAAAAAATAAACCTAAAACAAAATCTTTTGATGAATATTTTCAGGAATGTATTAAAAACCAAAAAATTCCAAAAGATACTCCTCCTTATCTTAAAAAAGCTCTTGAACGTGCTTTGAAAGAATATAATGTTGGTATTAAACATGAGAAATAAGTCCTTGACGCTTGATAATTTTGCTGAAAAGTATGTAATTGATGGAAAACCTGGATATTAATGCTCTTAACCCATAACCCCTTAGATAAAAGCAAGTAACTAGACCAGAATTTTTGTGGGGATGAGGGGTAAGGGATGAAGTACTCCAAATGTGGACAGCAGGTCATATATTACGTATTACATATTGGGGTTAGACGAATACGTAACATATTGGTGTAACAGTCCGAAATCTACAAGGGGAGAGGTGATAATCCTCCCTAGGGGTTGATAATCCCCCAGGATTGTGAGAGAGGATAATCCTCTGTAGGAGGTGATAATTCCCCAGGTTAGTGAGAGGTGATAATCCTCTCTAAGGGGTGATAATCCCCCACGATAGTGAGAGGTGATAATTCTGAGTCTCTCTGGGGGTTAATAATCCCCCAAGGTTGTGAGTGGAGGTGATAATACCCTTGGGTACTGGAGAGGTGGAAAGACCTCTCTAGATGTCTAATTCCCCGGTTTAAGGAGTAACAAGAGTCTATGGGGCAAAGTGTGACCTGGATGGGCGTACTTCATCCCGAACCCATGTTTATTAATTGCCAACAACTCTCAATACAGATATCATTGCTAACTTAAGTTAGAATTGCGTGCCTGCTGCCCGTCAGGAAAAACCCTCAATTATTTTCGAGGGAAACCTGAACCCTCCCGAACGCAGAGCCAGACACTTAACATAAACCTCGAGGGAGAGAGGTTAGACAAAAATATATTAATAAAAGTTGTAAGCAAATGACAATTAAACTTTTATCAACTTAATAATCAAAATAAGGCCAAAGTAACTAAGCGCACAAGCATGTTGGGATGCCTGGTAGAATGATTCCCCTCAGTAGAAACCCCACCTCTTTTCTGCAATATCTTCTTGATAATTGCCAATTGATTCAAAGTGTAAACAACAAAGATCAGTAGTTCTTATGACTGCAAAAAGTATAAGGAGCTTCTTAAATTTGAAGCAAGAGAAAAAACTTCATTTATAAAACCTTACGAAAACCAGCAGAGAGAATCAAGCAGTGATAAGGGAGGGTGGGATGGGAGTTTGTTCCACGAAGAAAAGAATATGAAGTGCTATTTTGCTGAGCTAGGCGCGAAAATAAAGGCATCAACTGTACATGTGATAGCTGGCACCTAATTTACCAACTAGCATCAAATGCTCTTTTATATTTTAGAATCAGCAATGCATCTTGAAGCACAATTCATTCAAAAGAAAATAATAGTTGCAGCGTCAAATAATATTTACTTTTAAGTGTTAAGTTGAAGGAGAGTCTATTACTTCCTGGTGCTATTTGTTCAAACGGCGGACGGATAACGCTATCCACTGGAAAAAATCTTTATCCAGGGGATACCTATCGCAATTGGTTTCCCAAAATGTATCTGCTGGACAGTGATTTATCCGGGGAATAGCTATATCTAGCCTTTAAACAACCGGTGCCTGAACTCTAAGGGTTGTCCAGTACTAACTTTGGTGGTCTTTGTTTCGCATGTAGGGTTCTCTCGCCCGTGCGAGTAGAGGTTTCTCTCTTAGCCCTGATGTTCCCTTCATAGATCAAGGAAGGAGGCGTATGCACCCATTTGCTAGGCTCTTCTTCCGAGGGTTCAAAGAACGATACATGTAAATGTGTGGCGTTCTTGCTTTGCAGCACTTTGTCTTGTTTCACGGATTAAGAAAGAACATACATTATACTCGTGTACTTTCCTTGTTTCACAGGGCTCTTGTGAACATGGCTTTAGCGTGTTTGTTTCGACTCATGGCTTTAAGCGTGCCTGTCTCGAATTCGACTCGAGTTAGGACCCGGGGGACTCAGGGCTTTAAAAACGAGTTATGTTACGTATATGGCGTGCTTGTTTCGACTTAAGGCTTTAAGAACGAGTTATGTCATAAACGTAGGCTCCGAGATGGTAAAGTAATTCAGTTTTCAATTTGTTTTGTTCTTTGATAGTTTATTTGCACTGCTTTCAAGTATCAATATCTTGAAAATGACTGTAGACTTAACTACACTGCTTTTACAACCGGGTAAAAACGGAGAAATTCGATAAAAAGCCGGCCTCTAGACATATTCGTATTATTACCATGCATGATCATTTCTATTCATTTATCACTTAAATTAAATTTATTTGTTTATTTATTTACCTCCAACACGGATTTCTTAGCGCAGGGGGAACTTGGCATGGTTACTATACCTGGCCTGGTTTTATGTATTGCGGGTGGACTGGGTTGCCGAGCAAAAACCTAACGACAAAACAAAATGGAAACCCTGATCTGTTTATTTTTTTTTTGGTGGCCAAAATCTGAAGTTCACTCTGATTGGTCCATAAACAAATACGAAAGAAACAGTTCCGTTTTCGACTAGCAGAAGATAGCCATTAAATTGCGAAAGTGACGTTCAAAAAATGGCGCTAATTCCCGAAAGTAAGGACAGAATGCTTCGTGAATTACGCTACGTTTGAATAATGGTCTACAATAATTCTGTATTGTGACCTGTGGCTGCAGGTACCCTTGCTCCTTATTGGAACAAGGGAAGAATAATGGAGCAAGCGCAAAATGAAAATAGGCGAAGAGCTGGACGATTATTTGCGCAGCTGTTCACTCTGCCTATAGGCCCCACTGCATGCTATGTGCTCAAAGAAGAAGTGCTCCAGAGCGTGCGCGCTCTCGTGGAGGAGGAACGGAGCGAGTCTTTTTTTCTATAACATTAACGAAACGAATTACGTATACAGGGCTCAAAGAACTGAGAAAAGACCTGGAGGAACCTGTCGGTCAACTACTGACAACAAGTTCTATACATGAAGGGCCCAACCCTGTGACAACCATTTAAAAGAAAGATTTCTTTCCCTTTTGTTTTTGTTTGTTTGTTTTTATTTGCCATCCGCATTCCTCGTTTTCTCCTTCTTAATTATTGTTTTCTTGCTATCCGCATTTTTTTCCATCCTCATTTTTTCATCCGCAGGTGTGCGGTACGCGTTTTACAGACACTCCCTGACTGGATGGAATGGTAAAACAACTACAACAACAACAAGCACAAGGCTGGACAAGAACAAGAAAGAATGGAACGCTTAAAGTTTATTTCTTTTTTAGCTCTCTATTCGCAAGTTAAGCTCTCGCGGGATGTTTACACTTCACGCCTCTAAATAATTAAGCTGACAGCATTTTTGAACTTCTATGCCAAGAATAATATACTTGTCCCTAAAAAAACAAGACGGTGATATGCCTTTTAATTCCGTTAGATATGCTTGCAGTATAATGTATTTACAGTTAAAAATTGTTCGATATCAACAAGGCAAGATTTCTCCTTGAAAGCACGTTTGTCAAGGATGAATTACCGGCTTGAAAGCAAAGAAAACCAACTCGATCAACAGAAGACTTGCCTTAATGTTCCTTTTACAGCTTGCCTTACTTCTCTGATCTTCCAACAGTACAGTAAAGGGTTTAAGGATGAGTTCAAATAGACTAAAGTAAGAGTCCAACGAAGAGCAAGGTGAACGGATAAAGAGATCCCTCTTTGATTTGCTAAAATAAACACTATACCATGTGGCAGATAACAAAGAACCAATGTTACCTGCACCCACAGTGCACTGTACACCGCCTTTCTGTATCGAGCTATGTTCAATGGAACTGTTTGGCGCGGTTGTCCTTGAGCAACATGGTTCTGAAAATGAATATGATGACGCAGAGTGAAGAAGATTTTTGTGTAAGCGAAGATTGTGGTGACTAGACACAAAGCTAAACCTATGTATTGATACCATTCGGTTATAATTGGATTCCAAATGTTAGTAGATGTTCCGGCGATGGACAAAATCCAAAAACCAATCACAGTTAAACGTGTTTTTTTCAAAGTTACAACTTGTCTGTATCTGAGTCCCAACAACAAGGCGAGAAGTCTGTCCAAGCTTATTACAGTCAATGTTAATAAAGATACTGAACACAAAACAGTGGCTGAAAAATGTTGTCCTCGTATTCAGTTGTGTAGTAGCAAATATCCCATCTTTCTTTCACCACAGAAATCGAATAAGTCACAAATAAGGGCTCCGAAATGATACCAACACAAAGATCAGTTATCGCTAGGTTACTATACAGGAGTTTGGACGGCGGATAAAGTGAAGTTTCCTTGTGTAGAGCAAGTAGGATCAGAGTGTTCCCCAGAAATGCAGTGATGGAAAGAAAAATATATAGAGCTGAAAGGAGTATAAGTTCGCTCTCTACACCACTGAAAAATTCAGCGGAGCAGAACAGTTCTTGGACAGTTTTATGGTTTTCGACTTCAGTGAAATTTTTTAGGGCCATTTTCCTCTTCTCCTCTTCGGCGCAATGACCTGGAAGTGAGAGTTTTATTTATATAGACTATTTTAATTTGGATGAAAGCTGATATCATTTCGACATCTCTACAGTCAATTAAGACTATTTACCTTGTCGCGTATTAGTAAATAATGATCAGAAGTAAATTATAAAGTCATAAACGTGCAAAAACTATTAACTAAACGTAAAAAAAGCTCACAGGGCCAAGAAAGGTCGCGCAAAGTTGTCTCCGTACTTTTTAAATCTAACGTACTGACCGAACTAAGATGAGCCAGGTGTTATGTCACAGGTGAAACTTAATTCCTATTTTAACTGGCTTTTCCTTTTTTCATGTCCCCTTTATCATTTTTCTAAGACATGTTCATTGCAATCTGGTGTATATGCGCCACGTACTGATTACGCGTATGGTTCATTTCAAGAAGATGACTTTAAAAGGATATCTACATGTTTACAACAATTAGCACTCAATTAGGGTAAAGGGAAATCGCACGAAAACGTCATCGGCCATCTCAGTGCAAGTGCTTTGAGGCGAACATTTTATTGGCTAATTCTTCGGTAATCACGCCTGTAATTATCCGACGATCCGTGGTTCAAACAAAAACAAAAGAGATGAGCTTTTTTTGTTCTTCAAAGCTTTAGTCAGGGTTCAGCAAAAACAATGTAGTCAATGACAGGCTGACACCGAACTTTAATATGCCTGTTAAAACTAACTCACTGACAATTTTAATGAGTAGTTTTCAGTAATAAAGGAAGTCCTAATAGTCGGCAAACACATCCAACTGTGTGGGCGGTGGTAATTTTCTTGTCTGTTATTTATGTTGTTTATAAACTGAGATGTAAAATGATAACTTCACCACTAACAACAACACTCGTTTCTTATAGCTATATGACGGACATATTAATTCCGATACAGATACAGTCGAAGCTCTCCTTGCGACCACTCTCATCTCACAAGCGGCCAGCTCTAGGTACGATCAACTTTGTAAAACCCCATTTGAAATGTGACTTAAAACTTTGTAATGAAAAGCTCTCTTAAGCGACCACTCCCGCAAGCGTCCGTGAGCACTTTTAGGATTAGGTACCCAACAAGACTTTTCCTCGTAAGCGACCACTCAGAGTCTTATTCACAAAAATCAACACTAAATGAAACTGCAGACAGCGCTAATGTTTCGTTGATAAAGATCTTGTACAGTGCAGTATTTGTAAAAGTTCAAGGTCATTTCCTTAGCGAGTTTCTGAAGCTCTCGTAAGCAACCACCCTCTATTGTTTTACCATTCGTTCGCTTACCTGAGCTTCGACTGTCATCTACTCTTAAATCTGGTAAATACGACGGCGACAGCTGCGTTGAAAATTAAAGAATGCATTCGTGCTGTACGTTTCAAGGCCAACTCCATCGCTCTTGTTCTATCTCGTTCAATTTTTCAATTGTGTAAAAAGCCAATTTTTCTGTTTTGGAGTAATTATCTAAGTTCCGAAAAATAGCGAAATGTTCTCTATAAAACGTGAAATTAGGACGTTTTACGTCGTACTCGTGCAGCGTCAAGGTAAAGAAATGTTCAAGCAAAGTTGTTGTTTTGGTAATCTAAGCCTATTAATTACTTAGTTGCCATTCTCGTTGCCGTCGTCGTTCGGCTTAAGCTTTCTAATTATATAAGGGAGCTTTGGCAACGACGACAGGGTACCCGATAAAGATTCCTGGTAGTAGGCAATGTATTATAATCATTGTACGAATTCTCCTTACAACTAAGGCTCCTTCCCCTGGTTAAGGAACTAGCCATTATGAGGAAACGGATCTCGTTTTATTGAGCTCAGTCTAAAAACAACCGAGTGTCGGAAGACTGAAAAATAGAGACTGTTTGAAATGTCCTTCGCAAAGGGTGAGATATCATAGAAACTGAATGATAGTTTTCGCGGGAAAAATGATGATCACTGCATTAAGAACAAGCAAATGAATAAGAATCGCGATCGACGAAGCAAGGGTAGGAGGGGAGGTGGGGTTGGGAGAGTTCTTGCGTAGCATATATTTTTTTGGTTCTATTTGCATGTTTTTCCCCAGTTTTTCCTTGGGTTGCATCCTACAGCCTCTTCCGGTAGTACGCAAGTTTTTTGTGTGGAATTTACATTGATAGACTTTTTCCCGTTCCCCCGTTCTACGTTAGTCATCATCCCTTCTGGCGTATATTACAAAGTAGAATGGTTACTTTTTTTGCAAAACTGATATTATGGGCTCATGAAGTGAATTTTTGCTATCGCTTGCATGACACCTGTGTTAGGCCTCCTGGTTAGACAAAATACAAAAGTTAAGGTGTATTTAATGCCCAGTTTATCTTCTTAGATACAAGCATTCCTAATTTTTTAAAAGGCAATATTTTTGCCCTTCAAAATGGTACTTCAAACTGGACTGACGACCGATGTGCTATTAATATAACCTTGGTTCTTACCCAGAATGGCCACCTGTCATTTCTCTCAATGCTTTTTCGTCGCTATTACTTCCGGTGTATAAACAACAACTGATGTACAAGGCAGCAATATACCGATTACTTTAAGCTTTTGGTAGCCTTACTACTCAGTTACAATTTATACTGGCGCTAGACTTAACCTCAAGTAAAGAAACGACTGAAAGCCAAACGAGAGCACCAAAAATGAGATTGCGACCAACCGAATACTGATTGTAATGAATAGCGACATGAGTATACAGGGTCGGCCAGAGGGATAATGGAATACCAAAATACCCGAAAGAAACCTTCCGATATACCAAAAAATAAACTAAAACTTGTGTAAAATACCAAAATGAAGAAAACTATGGTATACTTTATACCCAAAATTGGTCAAGAGCGATGAAGTTAGGAGTGCGAGGCCTAGCTTTTAGCACTCCAACACCTGTGGTGCAACGAGCCATGTTTTGGGATTCGAGACAACCATTAGAGCTCATCAGTCATTCAGGGAGAGAGATTTTTTTTTTCTCCTCGATATGAATATATGATTTCGGGCCCGAAAAGTTTTTTTTTTCTTTTTTAATTTCGCACACACAAAAAAATTACAATACATTACATTTACAATTCATTACAGGTAACTGTTATCGTTTACAAAAAGGAAATAAAAAGAAAAAAAAAAAGAGAAAGTCCACAAAAATACTATAGTTTTTACATTAACAATTAAGAGAAGGCTGCCTGCCTTATAGACCCGAAAAGTTACCGGGACTTTCGAGAAATGGGCCCTGGGACAGGAATAAAAGTCAACGATTTTGTAGCCTGGTATCAGGCTCAGCAGTGGGGGGAAAAGGTAAAAAACGGGGTCACATGGGAAAAACATCGGCGAGCGAAACGGGCCTAGCAATACTTTTCCCTTTCCAGGCTACCTCTTGCCCCCAATGCGAAGCCTCGTCCCAGGTTACGATTTTTGGACAAGGGATGGCCAAGAGTGTTACCCCTGAACATGTTTTAAAGGGTCCTCTATAAATTATAAAGTGCGAACTACGTATTATTCAATCGCCTCAAGGTTTTAAAAATCTATAGAAACAGGTTCCCCTCCAAAGAGTCCCTAAACAGTAACAGTAACAGCAACAGTGTGTCGATATTATTTTTTTGCCTTACTCTCCGATTGAAGGTATTGTTGTAAGTCAATAAGGCTTTTTAAATATTACTTATGGCAAAAGGATTGGTGTGGCTACAAACTAATGGCTCTATTATGACTATCATTTTAACTAGTATTACCTTATTTATTCGATTAAACGCCGTGGCGTTTATTTAACTTTCAGGGTTTCCTATGCGGCGTTTATTCGAGGGCGGCGTTTGTTTCGAAATCACTTTTCTTAAATCACTGACAACAGTTACTTTAAATCGTTTTTAAATCTTATGAACTTTAAAGGTTCCAATGTCTCTCTTATTTTGCTGAGATAGATCAGAATCGTAATTGTCTGGATGGTGAAGATTACCAAGTTGTACCGAATTTTTTCTTATTAGAGACCTTAAGATGGAGGTTTGGTCATTTTACTGCAAACTACAAACTGTGGTTTGCGGTCAACGGTTTCACTTTACCCGTCTGCCCATATTTGGGACTCAAGATTCGCGGGTGGTAGCTCGCAGCTGCCATGTTTGTTTTCATTCATCCACTTACTTCTATTTCAGCCGAGAAATTGTCTTCAAAATTACGTTTTGGAAATAGAATTCGATGAGCAAAAGAGTTCTAAAAAGTCGTATTTCTTCTCAAACGTGGGATTGTGATGTTTTAAGGCGCAAAACTTACCTCTAGAGCGTGGTCTAGCCGTACAAACGTGAACCACAAACCTGACGGCAAGGGCCTGGTCAGGTGACTTCTTGACCGTCGCGGTTCGCAGGAAATGCCTAAAAACCTCAATCTTATGGTCTCTGTTATCCTCGAATATTGATTAGGTGTTTACTTTCATGATCGTAAGAACCGTTATACAGAAACTCATATATACATATATTAAAAGAATAACAATAATGATAAGCTGAATAATACTAAACTGTTAGCCTTCATAAAAATAACAAAGAATCAATGGAAACTCATTAAACATAAGATACAGTTGAATTAAATCAAATTGAATCAACTGCACAATGTGTTAATTGTCGCTTAACATTCACGGGCACCTAACGACCGAAAGTTTCTAAATACCTCAGACTTGTCTCAAATGGTTTACTCTACGCTTTAGAACCATGTTAAGTAAATTTGGAGCTGTCCTAAAAACTATTCATCTGTTCGAATGTCTTTGGGGAACTTTGGTCATCTCGAAAGTTGTTTCGCCTCATCCGCTGAACTCGCGTGTTAATGAGGTACAAGGTTCGAAAGTTCCAAAACATGGATGCTCATCCGTACTTTTATCAAGATTCTATTGGACGCTTCGCCGTTATACCGAATTTCTCAATAATCGCAACATCTTGGGAATAAATTATGAAAATTAAGCACAACCTCCGAAAATTGTAGATACGTTTGTAGAGACACTCCAAATATCTTAGACGAGTGGAAGGAAGTGTTTAGCCTTCAGCGAGCTTTAGAAACTTCCAGACAAATAGTTCTTTTGCAGAATAACGTCGTTGGGTGCCCCTGAATACTTGGCTATGGCTCGTAAATCGAAAGATGAAGTGGTGAAATTTATCATGATCAACTATATGTTTAGATCATAATTATTTGAGTTTATCAGAGTTTCCGTTGATTTCATGATAATTGTGTTTGGAAAAGGATAACTGTTTACTTTTCACTCCTTTTCCGAGTAACCCATGGTAGTTGCTTCGTAGGATGGAGGCGGTTCTTCTGCTGGCAGATCGCACACCTCGGAATAGCATGGAGGAGGGTCGCGATAGAGCGACATTATCGAAATAGAATTTGCCCTGTTTGTGTATTCGCCGTTTGGAACAATCTGAGGTTCAATATTTAGAAAAATCATTGAATTTTGCTGCGGATAAATACCTTCATTGCTACCATCAGTATATAGCGCTTCACTGTTTGTATTGGTGCTGTCGTTTCTTGAGCTCGCTTCTCGTCCATTTTGTCGGCTTTCCTTCCATTTCTCCCGAAGAATCCTTAAGACAGTACCACAAACAAGAAACGATGGACAAACAACACCAACTGCGATCACGATCGACCAACCAAACCAAGCTATTCTAGAGACAGTTCCGTTGTCTTTCTTGGTCTTATGACAGCTGTTGTTTCTGCAAACATACCAAGTTTTGCAGTCTCGATAATCTAAACATCTTGTTGTACAGCCATCTGGAGAGGATTCCCTCGTCTCTTGAGGAAAACAGTCACTGAACGTAAGACAAGACGTTTGCTGACAATATGTGCAGTTCACACAAAGGCCATCGATCCGAACCCCATCCTTATAGCGAGCACAACATCTTGAGTTAAAGCTACATTGTGCATGATCACTCTCACAACCTGAGGATAAGCAAAGGCTAAAGAAACTAACCAGGATTGACAAAAATAAGGTAGCCAACATCGATGAACTTCCTTCTCATCGGTTATCTGGTTGTCTGACCTATCAAAAACCAGCAGATAATCAGAAATGGGCCTTGGGGAAGTCTATAGCCGAAATCAAACGGAAACACTTCTGCGTTCGCAGGCTTAAGGAAGGGTCGACAACAGGGTTCTCAAATTCCCCCTTTCCGTTTGTTTTTTCTTCTTAATCCCGCTATCCCGCCTGTTTTTACGTCCGAATCCCGATCGCGCCCTATTTTTTTTTTACGAGTTTCTTACTTTCATTATACAATGTTTAAGACTAACCTTCTTGCAACAGGGAGCTTTGATGTTTAAGGAGGGGGGCCTTGGGATTTTCGGTTTTGCGGTTTTGGCTATTTTTTAGATCGGTTTTTCGGTTTTGGTGGTCATTGCGGTTTGCGGATTTTTCGTTTTTTAGCATCTGGTTTTCGGTTTTCGTGAAAAATATTAGCGGTTTTTCGGTTTTGGTACCCGATGTGGGTTCCGGTTTCTGTTCGATTTGAGCAGCACTTAATCTCGAATAGCCGCGAAACGCCAAAGTTATTTAGAGGAATGCGTGACAAAATAAATGTCATGGTAGGGGATCAAGCGTCTCCCTCGACCCCTTGACGCCCGGCGAGCCTTTGACCTCGCAGACCAGGACGACCATTTGGTCAGTTTGCGAGCTATGGCTTCCAACGTGCCTCCCGCGCCAGCAACGGAAGAAGCAATTGTGGATTGTGTTGCTTTTTTTTACGAGGAGGGGAGTTATCAAATGGTAATGTTCGATTAGAGATTTTCGATTGAAGTTTCCAGAGCTATAGCTTTTTGCGACTGCAAAATTGCAATTCTAAAGAGGACTTGTGTGCAAATTCTCCTAAGTTAACTAGGCTCTATAACTAGCGGCTTTTCGGAAATTGAGCTGCAAAGTCTGGGCTCGAGAGAGCGGCAGAAACAAAGCCTATGATTTAAGCAGACACAAAAAGATACGAAGGCTTCAGACAAAGTCCATGACATTCACAAATACTTTGGTGAAATTAGTGTTAGTTTAGTTTGCTCTGTATGCCCCACTTGTCACCATTGTATCGGTTTTTGACGGTTTTGTATGCGGTTTTCGGTTTCGGCCGAATTTTTTTTGCGGTTTTGCGGTTTTGGATGATTTTTTTTCTTCGGTTTTGCGGTTTCTAATGGCCCCAATGCCTCCCTCTTTAAGGTTCTCAGGACTATAGCAATTAGCGACCGTGACTTTATTTTCTGTTTTGCTAATTTATTTATTTATTTATTTATTTATTTCTGAGCGCATCAATACAGAAAAAAAGGTTTACTTCGATCTGATTTCTGGCCATTTGGAAACAGCCTGTTGAGTTGGGTAGATGGATGTTTCGATTGCTTTACTGCTAGATTCCATTAGGGGATGAAGCCAATCGTCTACGCTGACTACGGGTCATGGAAAATGTGTATGAGCACACTGGTTGCACAGATTGATAAAATGTTCTCTTTTGTACGAAACATAAACCTGGCATGAAATCGAACAGCACAGCCAAATGCAAACAACCCCATGCAGAAAGTTTACTTTTCCACCCTTGCTGGACTTGGTCCTCGATTCCTGTTTAAACTCTCTTTATTTTCTTCCATTCTTAAATCCGCACAAAAATAGGTTTCGTATGACACGCAATAGTTTGTAAAACAGTTTTTTTTCCTCACAATCGGTTTTAAAAGGTGCCAAACGCGGGCGAAGACTGTGTAAAATTAACCGCGTATTTTTCTGCTCTCTGACTAGTCTAATTAGTTTCTTGGCCTCACTCCAGACCTCTTCTTTGACCGTTCGAGCACACCGTACCTTCTTTACCAAGTACCGGAATAAGACGAAAACTCCCAAAGGTGATAATGGATAAATTTGGTGGGCTTCATTTCCTTGGCGACTAGTACAAAGGCGGTGTACACAAAAGAGTCAAAATGTAGTCACAATAAAACTTTTAAGTTTTCTCGTGACTATATTTTTAAAATTCCCCTATCCCGGTACTTTTCCCTTACGATTCCCGCATCTTAACCCAATAAAAATAGGAAATCCCGCTCCCGCTCATTATCAAAATTCCCGCTTCCCGCCCCTTCTTTTAGCTCGCATCCCGAGTATCACCACAAAAAAATAGCCAAATCCCGCATCCCGCCAAACCTATTGTGAACCCTCTTAAGGGTTGATTTCCACTGTCGCGTAATTTTTACGTGCGTGTGCACACACGTAAATTCTCATCACGTAAATATGGCTCTTGCGTAAATAGAATAGAGGCAAGATATATAATGTTGAGCTTAAACGTGTAGTTGAGCGAGGTTCAACTTTTACGTACGTGCCATTGTCTGTTTTATTTTCGAACGTAAATACATGTGGAGGGGGGTACTCAACAAATTTTTATTCGGGGAGGCTCCGCCCCGAGGTCCAACCCCGTATCCTTTTATATACCATTTTTCACGAAAAAGGTACCACTTTCGTTTACCTTCTGTTAAAACAAATGATGCCTCTTTCACATACCTCGTTTGGCATCCCTTTTAACTGCTGGTAAATGCATTGTCATTTAAATAGGAATCAATAGAGCATTTTCCCGACTTTATAAAGCCATAAAATTCATCTGTTCGGACCTTTGGGCCCTTTCACAGACCCAAATGACAGATTACCCTACCCTTTCATATGCTTCAACGTGTAAAATGCCTACCCTTTCATGTACCTGAAGCCTGAAAAAGATACCTCTTTCGAGCGGAGCCTCCCCGTATAGTCCACTAAGGGAGTTTCCCCCGGGCGTCAATATTACGCACGTATAAAAATATAATTAGTAATAGGTGACACTACAGCTGCCTCCTCTTTGTATGTTCAAGTATGTTGTCGGTCAATAGTATTCTTGGTCACTGTGTAGCTCTTTCAAACATACCGATTAATGATGAAGATTTCCACACATATCAAGTTGGAATTTTTCGCTATTTCTCTTTTATTTTTAACGTACAGTTCATTTTATTAGCCGGAAAATAAGCCTTAGAAATTAAAACGTTTTTTCAATTCACGCTCGCACTTTTTATTCAACTTTATAAAAGGACATCTGTGAGCAGAGAATACGTCAGCACAGAATTTGATTGTTGGTGAATTTCTGTAATCGTCCATCGTTCTGTTAGTGATAAGCTAGCCGTTGATTCACTCGTCCTGCTTGTTTGTGGACTGAGTCTTATTTCCGCAAAGAGAGAGAAAGAGTGTCTGACAATTGTTTCCAATCAAAGATTTGTAAATAAAAAACTCTTCCAAGTGTTTATACATACACAGTTATACACACCTTATATATAACTTCATCCGCTCTTAACGAGTGTCTTGATCCATTATACAGCTGCTCGACAGGTCACTGATAACACGCCGTGAACACAAAAGAGTATCGAAGTAGGACTGTACAATACAAGTGTCACAAAATCAACGTACGCGCCCTCGGGGATATTCTTTTTTACGTCATCCTAACCATCTCTTATTTGTATTTGAGGTGTGAGGGGGGATTTTTTCGGGCATACTGACTGTATTTTTCAACTTTAATTACTTTTTTATATTTACGCGCGAGCTACTTAGGATGCCTCCCCGGGATTTTCCCTTTTCTGTGCGAAATCCCTGAAGAACATAGCGTAACAATGAACAGAAGGGGCAATAGAATGGTCTATTGAAAAATGTTGAGTCTCACCAAATATTAATCGATCGAGTCTCGAACTTTGTTGACATTTGTAATTATAAATTTTGAAATTCAGAGCTAGGCTAATGACACGTCCTAGCCCATCCCCTTAACCAAATAAAGGACCACTTTCCTGGAGATTATTTTTAGAAACTGAAAGATTCTAAGTTTCTAAAGTTTTTTTTTCAGATGAAAAACATCTTTAAATATTGGGAATTAGGGTGCCGATATGTTAGTTTTTGATGCAGATGTATGTCTGTTCAGGAAAATAAAAGACTGAACTGAAATGCAA
>OZ037997.1:13422047-13537047 GCA_964035705.1 Porites rus | reverse complement strand
ATTGACTTCATTTGAGGCTTAAGACGCATTCTAATTCAATTCGACTGATCTATTCCGAATCATATTAGGTACAAAAGGGTGAAAAAGTGCGATTGTCACTGAGGCTTTCTTTATCTAAGAAAGAGCAATTTTTCTTTATTAACTACCATGCCTAGCAGTTGCCGTTAGAGAAAGACTATAAGGGCAATGAAAAGAGCTCAGAATAGATAAAGCTATTATTAAATTGTTTTTTTTTTATCCTTGCTTATACAGAGAATTATATGACCTGGGATACTTCCATTTACATGGGAAAACCGGGAATCCCAGATAACTTGGTCTGAGTGCAGTATTTCCACTCTTTTTAGTCTGTAATATTTGTACATACTTTGTCTGCGTCCCAGACGAAATTTACCTCGATTAGCAAGGCGTCTGCGAAGCTGGGCCGAAATCCTTGTTCTTGGCCCCAACAGAGTAAACGAATTACCGGATTTTGTGTTTCGAATTTCCTTTCAACCTGACTGGCAAATCGGCAATTGCATCTTTAACAGGCTAATCATGGTGCGTACTCAAATCCTCAGTTAGCCTAGGCAGTTAGGCGTTTTCTTTGGGCGCGCGAATAGCAGTTGGTCGCGAAAGCGCCGTGTCGAAACTCGAAAAGAGAGGAGAAAATGAGGCGAGTCAAAAGGAGCGGGGTAGCCCTAGCACCTACCCTAAGGGTTACTATTTTTACTCTCCCTAATCCTTCTCCGTCATAGCATCAAAGATGGCGGTTATAACAGTACGAACATTAGCGAGCAGCTTTCGCCCGCCCAAAATACGCCTGCATTGCAGGCTAATCCTCAATGCTACACAGCTGGGGGACTCAGAACAAGGATTTCAGCGCGGCTTTTTCGCAGGCGGACCTAACCAGAGTTTAGTTTCGTCTGTGGTGTAGGCTAGTCGTTTTCCCACCTCGTCAAATTTTACAGTTTTATATGTTCATGCACAAGATTTCCACGCGGATGGTTTGTGTTAATGATAGGCACCCCATCTGGGAAACTGCCCACCTACCCCTCCCTTAAGTCAACATTAACACTTAGTTCTCACTTAGAGCAAAGTGTTGGCTTAGGGGAGGGGTAGGTGGGCAGTTTCCCTGAAACGTATAATAATCCGAACATGGGAGACCTGGATGAGATGTGGAGGGTGGGGGTTTTGCGGAATAAGCCACATAAGTTGACAGGGTTCCCTTTTATTTTTTTCGAAAGACGCCGAAAAATCATGCTGCCCTCGACCAAGCGGAATTTGGTGCTAGGAATCTTCCTAGTGATTGTCACTCTCGTAGTACTGTACTCATACTGTAATGGCAGCTCTGTTTGCTACACGTTTCCTTTCTTCAGTGGACTGGAACGGGACAGGCTGGTTAAACCGGAAGTAGTGGTGACTTCCGTTATTGTACAGACCAAGCGGCCATTTGATATAGGAAGATTTTCTGAAAAGTCAAAAGGTATGAGGTTGTTTATGTGTAGAAAGCCTGTGGTCACAGCAGCTTTTCTTCTACCCCTCGGACCTTAAGCTACTGTAAAATGGGTGATAACACGTGCAATTTAATTTGCAACCGCTGTAAAACGAGTTGAGAACTGTGATCTTGCTCTTTTTACCACCGGACCCTCGTTCAAACCTGTCTTGCAACAATTCAGGTCGTTGTAAGTTGCTGGAATACTGATTTCTGATTTGCTTAAATTACGCGGGAGTCACTTCATACACGGGATTTACGTCACTTGCTTGGACCAGTAAAATATGTACAGATTTTGTTGCAAAAAGGAGAACTACTTTCCTACTTCCTGCAACAACTTGATTTGTATCAGGACAGGTGTGATTCGTGTGTGGTAAAACGCACAACATCGCTATTCCACTCGTTATTCAACAGTTGTAATATTTGCACTTTCTGTCAAACCGATTTACCGTACCTTTAGCTGAGAGGAGGCAATGTTGTAGTAATTTTATTATCTCAGATAAATCTTCACCATTCTTTAAATGTGTCCAATTCTAAGATATATTTTATTTTATTCACATATTTATTTTATTTTTATTCATTATTATTGTTGTTATTGCGCTTTTTGTGAAGATGAACTAGATAGAGTTAACCTCACTATCTCCTTTTCACTTGAAAATAAACGGTTATTGAGATTGTTATTGTCGGCTCCAAGCCGACAATAACAATCTCAATGATTGAATTGTGGGAGGAGGAGGAGCGTTCGTAGACGCTTTCAAAAGTAATATAAAGCAGTTCAGTCTGTCTTTTAAGATATTCTTGCTAACAGAAGCGCATCACCAAAACTTTCGCAGGTAAACATGGCGAGTCCAACGTAAAACAAAGTGAGCAGTTCATTGAGGAATTTCATATCAACGACGAGAAAAAGACGAAGAACGTGACAGAGGAAGCGGAGAAGCTTCATTTCGATCACAACAAAACCTTTGTTATTCAAGAGGAAAGAAAAAATAAAACACAGGAAAAGACAACTTCTGAACGCCAAAAACACCTCCTTCCACCTTCAGACATTGTGGGAAAGGTAGCGGAAGAAATTCTACGGAGGGCAAACGTTTCAGAAGAGGAAGCCAATAGAGAACTTATTCGAGTGGAGAAAGTCGACGAAATTGTTGACAATAAAAGGCATAGACAAGAGAATGCTTTGCTAAGAAAAGTGAAGGAGTCGAGGAGGGCGGGCGGGAATAAAGCGGAGAAAAAACTAGTGCGAGTTGAAAGAGTTGACTTAACTGATGAAGAAGAACAGGAATATAAATATCAATCAGAAAAAGGAGTCACAGAATCTTATAATACATCTGTTGATAGTGCCGCTACAAGATTGAGAAGAAAAGAATTCATTACGGAACCAAAATACGAGAATCTGGAATTAGCTCATGCAAGAAGATTAGGGATTTTAAATGCAACAAGCAATATTCCAAGTTTGCAGAGTGAGAAAAACAAAACTCGCAATTTTTCAACTAACACCGCAGCCGCTAATGAGTCTCTTAGCACGCCTCCGCCATTCTTTGCGAATTTCTTGAATATAAGCGCAAGAGAAAGAGAAATGTTTGTTCTCCTTCATAACTTCACGAAGGAGAGTAAGCCGCTTGAGCCTCTTGATGGACGAGAGAATAAAATTGTTCTTCATGAGAATGGTGCCGAAAAAGAAAACCTCACAGTGATAGGAGACATGAAGACATCATCTGCGCATGTACAGAACGTTGATGTTCGCGAGAAAAGGAATCTTGGGGAAGCCAGTCTACTTGATACTCTAGTGGCAAAGCTGCTCAATATTTCAAGTGAAAGGCAAACTATTCCAAGAGAACAAAACACGTCTGAAATACCTGACGAATCATTAAATTTAACTGCAATTCTGGCCAAAATAACTGGCAAAGGTCTTGAGACCAAATACAGAGACAAACCAGTTTCAGATAACACTGCGCTCTTGGTCAAATTTCTAAAGGAGGGCAGTCGTTATCGACTACGCATGCCCCATAATGTCACTGTTGGAAAGTTAGACGATGACAGCAGTCAAATTGCTACTAAGCTACAAAGCGATAAAAAAGAGTCGAAAGAGTCTTCTTTTGATCTGAAAAACGTTCTTTTAGATTTAACAAAGAAAATAAACTTGAACTTTCGTAGTAATCTCTCTGAAATGACAAAGGACAAAGACCATAAAGCTGATCTTGAGATGTTAAAACTACTGTTACACCGTAGTGACTCGCAAGATCTTGGCACTTTCAACTTGAGCAAAGTGTTAAAAGAAATAGCGAGCAATTCCCTCAAGAACATCTTAGCTGCTCTGCAACCAATTAAAGTCAGGCGTGACAAAGATGACGATGATCTGGAGACGAGTGGGAACCAGTCTGATGTGGAAATATTTAGACCTACTACAGATGAACTGGAATCTAGTACAAAAGAGCATAGCCGTTCAGATGGTAATAAACAACCGTCTTCAACACATGCGTTATTAAACACGACGAGCTCTTTGACAAGTTTTGGCGAGGAATCTAGAAAAAAGGGTCTTTCGTTTATAAGAGGGGCGGAAGAATTTGAGGGCGAAACATCTGAAAAAAGGTTTGTTTGAATTTTCTTAAAATCTCGCTCTTTCCCGGGGAGGAACTCCCATATGAGAGGGGCTGGGTTGCTCTGCGTCTCGCCTAGTGGTGTAATTTTCGGATTTTGGTCTCACTTAGGGTGTTCTGGTCAAAACACCATTATATTTAGCCGTAAAGGTCTCTTTTAGGATTGCGCGCGAAAAAAAAAATTAAAAAATTATATATTGTCAGTTCGTTTTATTTACTCGATTCATGTAATCAAAGTTTAGAATGGTCGTTTTTAAGGGTCAAAAGAAGGTTGGGCCACGCCTAGATTGGTCTCCTTTAAGGGTTTAATTCAAAATTTCTGACGAGCATCCCCGCCCATTTCATATGGGAGTCCCCCCGGTGCTCTTTATTGTAGCACGTACATACCACAAAAAAATCAAAGAAACTTGTACAGAACATGAAATATGAACGTTCACATATACCTCACATATTGATTGAATCACTGCTGCTGGAAGATTGTTTATTCAACACTAAGACATACAAATAAGACATAATGATCGAGTGGACATAACAAACAAAAACAGTTTATCTACGGTCTTTTTATAGAACGAAAAAGCGGACCATTTGTTTTAAATTCAAATTTTATTTTTCATTGAAACAAACTTAAGTTGCAAATGTTAAGAAAGGCAACACCAAGAGAAAGAGGTAGAAAGAAACAAACTCCAAGGACCAAGTGCGTCGTAAAACCTGTTAATACAAATCCAACGTTAGTACTACAACATCTGACATGAGACCGAACGTAAACGACGATAGAAACAAACTTTTGAGCGACCAAAACTAAAATATTTTTCAGTAGTAAGCCTGCATGTCTTTATTTTCGTTACAGTCAAGGGTCAGAGGACAAAAAGAACCAAATTGTTCCATCAAAGCCGAAGAAACAACGCGAGCGATTGAAACGGGCAACAAATGGACTTTTGAAGTTTGATAAAGTCGGTTGTCAGGAACTGGATCCAAAAGTCTTACTGTATAATCGTATTTTCAAGACTGGAAGTTCCACTACTGAATCTATTATTATAAACTCGAGTTTAGCTATGAATTATGGCTACAAAATAGGTGAGATTAATGCAAAGTCAAAGCAGAAAAAAATCACAAAAAAATTTTCTAATCACGACGCAGCTAATATATCGACAAATAATCAGCTTGAAAACAAACCTAACCTACCGAACCTACGGGCTTTTAACAACTAACCAATCTTCTTACCTAAAGCAAGAAATTAAATCGAAGAGAAACTTAATTGGCACTGATTCATTCATTTATTCACTTTTTCATTCATTCATGTCATTCATTCATGCATTCATTCATTTCTTCCTTCCTTCCTTTCTTCCTTCATCTATTCGTTCGTTTGTTTATTCGTCCTTCACCCCCGCTCTCATTCCCTTTTCTCTCTAATATGCAGACATGCTTTCATATATTTCTTGCTTATTTCTTAACAAATCTTTATGACTTGTTTAACCAAAGAATTTCAAACTTATTTTTTACCAAACATTCACTAACCTCCTAAGGATAAACTATTAATAGTACAGCAAAATTAATAACAGTATTACCAGAAACTGGAGTTTTAGAACACTTCGATCCTAATGGTGAAATAAGGGGATGGAGGAGAGAAAAGGAAAAGAAGACTGAGTCCTTAGTTCTTTGCTGAAGCGAGAGAGCGGTGCAAGTCGCACAGTCAAATTTTGTCCTCCCTTTATGTAAGTATCGAGGTCAGTATTAGCCTGCGAATACAACTTTCTTTCCTCGCTCTTTGCCACCCACCAAACATTCCTAGCGGCGAGGAGCGAGAAGGGACGGCTGCATTAACAGGCGAAAAAGTATTGAAGGATAATAAAAAGTTGTCGCTATGTTAATCTAGCAACATCTCTTGTTTACAAGGAACGACAGAGGACTGGTACGACAAAGGTGAGTCTGGCCCGTATCCTGGACTTATCATAAGAAAAGCCAATAAGAAACTCCTCAAACACCCGCGCATGGCTTTCGTGGCACACTTTTACTTTAGAAGCAACTTAAACTTACCACAGGCTCACACATATATAAATCAAGTCAGAGACCCTATAAGACGACTGGTGTCCCATTATCATTATATGAGGAGTACAAACAGACCCACAGACAGAATAAAAGAATTTCTTAACTCTGGGGAAAGGGACGAATCTCTTAAGCAGTGCTTTAGACGACAGCACAAAGGATGCAGGAACAACGTAATGACAAGGTTTTTCTGCGGGAGACATTCTTACTGTCTTCGAGGAAACTGGAGGTCTTTGCAGAAGGCGAAGCATAATATAAAACGGTATTACGCGGCAGTGGGTCTATTGGAACACTATGAGGTTTATCTTCAGATTCTTTACAGGCGTTTGCCAAAGTTCTTTCATGAAGTATCCAGTTATGACATTGGTAAATATAACCCTACTTACAGTTTTGACAATGTTCCTAAAGATCTCATCAGCGAGATCACTAAGGCCAACTGGGCCGATGCAAGGCTTTATTCGTTTGTGAAGAAACGCTTCTGGCAGCAAGCTAAAGTCTGCGGTTTCAAATAATTAAGCTTTTATTTAATTTTAATAGCTATAGTTAGGTACTTGAAGCGATGCAATTTTCCTGTAAATAGTGGCTCTCGATTCTGTGCATAAAACCACTTATTTTGAAAGGCAATTTTTCTCTCCCTACTTGAGTTTTCCTGTATTTGAAGATATGGTCCGTGAAATGTCTTATTCAAAATATTATGTCATCATATGAGCCCCCTCCCCTCCCCCCCTCCGACGATCTCAAATACTAGTCCTAAGTTGTTCTTATTTAGCATAACCTTCATAAGAAAAGAAAAGAGGTTTGTAGCAAAACAAGATCAACCTCAGCCTCACATTCACTTCCATTGTCTTCTTTTGTTCATTTGTAGCTATTTTGCACCAGTTGTTACTAACTGTTTCATGAGTCAAGTAAAATCGCTTTAACTGTAAAATGGCCTATTCGTCTCATGGTGCGCCTTAATTACCTTATTTACTTTTCTTTAATTTATTACAATCCTGCCAGGCACGATTTTTTGTTGGAGACGCATTTATCAGCTATCTGTTTTCTTACGTTTTCCGTGAGGGTGCAGGAAAGGCGCAAAAAGCCATTCAGGTTTCAACGGACTGCACGAAAGAATGCGCGCGCGTTCACACTCACCACAAAAAAACAAGCGAATAGAGCGCTCTTCACTGAGATAAAGGTGCTAATTATCAACACATCACTGCGTCTGCGTAAGATTGACTTGCATCTTAAGATTGTGAGCAAAGCTTTAGCTCGACAAACCTTGCATTTTCTGACAAACGCAACAATGACAGAAAGGGCCACGTTCTCACTGATTTCCCGCCACTTTAATTTCAACGCAAGAGGAAAAACTGTGAGTATTCAGTTCTAAAAATTGCAACTTTTTGTAACACTAGCTATTTCAAATTAAGCACTGTTCAAACAGATCGGCCAAGTTGGATGATTCTGCAGTGGTATTATTCATTTTAGTTAAAACTTTTATCCGACATGTTTTTTTACATTTCCTTAGATTTGTTCTCGAGTGAGACGGGCCATGTTGCGCGTTGTCGACGTTCGAACAGCTATCGTAGGATGCGCTGGCGTAATTTATTCCTAGTTGTGCTAGTTTACGCGGTGTTTTATAACCATCACGAAGAACCTGCTCAGATCTTAACTGGGCCCATAATGTTTAGGAGGCAAACAACATGTTGGGCGGAACACCTGATCAAACCTTTAGCTAATTGAAGGGGGAGCGACTATAAACGATTGCTGGTCTTGTACATATCTAAGGGCCTGTTTACATTAGACTGCGAGCAGTCTCTTTTTTTCTTCAGGCTTAGTGAGAACAATCACGCGCCCGGGAGATTGCCCGGGAGCGGTGAAGCTGCAAGACGCGCGAAACGAGGGCGGCAGCCTCTCTTGTCTCGCGCCATCAGTCACGCGCGTGGCCATTTGCGGCTCGCGCTTTGCTCGACGGACTACAGAAAAAAGAGAGACTGCTCGTAGTCTAGTTTACATGGAGGTGGTGGACCCCAGAAAGGTGAGGTTACATGAGGCAGGTCACCCCACTTAACATGGAAACGTAATCAAATTAAAATAAGAGATTATATGGACAGGCGGGTTACCCACCTAAGCGGGTTACCTCACCTACCTGGGGTCCCCATAAGCATTGTTTTCAGTTTCTCTTGGGGCCATTTTAACTCCCAAGAGAAACTGAAGACAATACTTATGCAAAATTGTGGGGTGACAAACAAAGAGCATCATGCTATGTTATGGTATATTCTGGAGTGGTCAATCAGCTGTAGCTTGTTTGCAACTAAAGTACCACTGACGTCACTCCCTGGTTGATTAGAAGTAAAGCGTTCCCTTCCGCTGGCAACTATTTTTTGTTTTTACGGGAAATTCTGCGAAAAAAAAAATTGTATCGTTTTCACCACCAGCATTAAACCTTTTTGTCTCGTGGTTGCAAACCAAGAATTATTCAAGCCTTCGAATTTGCAATGCAAATAAGCTTATTAAATGATCATTATTGGAACAGCAGAGGTCATTATTTTTATTTATGACCTCCTTTTGCATTTTCTCCTGTTGCCGCTGGTTCAAAATCAGTGGAAAAGTGTGTTAATTGGACAACGCCTTCGGTCCTCGGCCATGTTTAAAATGGTGACCGAGCGCGTAGCATATCCAACACCGCCCCGGAATGGTCTTGGATTCGTTTGAATGGGCCTTCAAGCACCCAGGATACAGTTATTTGCCTTGAATTTGAAAATTTTCCGAGAAAAACGTGTTCCTGTATTTAATACAACCGCCTGAAAAACTGTATAAAACCGCCGGAATGAGCACGCTCAGTAAAACAGACGAGAAAAAAACGCAAAAAAGGAGAAAAGTTGATCAGAAAATTTCAGTGAAAATCTTGTTCCACCACCCACCCTTACTTTTTTTAGCCGAGACGATCTGGACGACTGGGATGATTGGTGCCATATAATCGTCTCGTTCGCCTCAAAAACAAGAGGAGAGTGGTGGTTAAAGATGTTTTTGGGTCAGATAATAGAATTTTTGCTCGTGTTTTGTAAACAAAGGTGTCCGCCTTACACAGTAGAGTGTCAATGACTTAAAACGGCAAGCATTCCGCCTTTTAGAGAGTCCAAGCAAATGACTGAAAAATAGCCCCTAAGGGAGGTCTCAGTCTTTAAGGAAGTAAAAAAAAAAAATGACTGGAAAGTACCAAGGACCAACTCTACATGTAGGCATCTATTTTAAGGAGATGTCCATTAATATTTGTTAATGATGACCATTATCCTCATAAAACAAAAGGGAAAAAAATCTACACGCAAAATTCAATAAAATGTTCTCTGTAATATTTTATTTTTCTTTAAATAATGATTTTAAGCTACCAGCCTACGTTTACAACTCGACATTCAAGATCTTCAATTAACGCTTTTTTTTAAAAAAAAACTGAATTCCCCGAAATCGGATTTTAGAGAGACTCTAGGCAATGAATGACAACCTTTTTATTAACAAACTTAAACGTCAACAATTATTATTAAAACTAGCTATTTTAATATCCCCTGTTGCACAAGTTTAGGCAATGGGAAGTTCAGTTAAGCAAAGGGGTTTTTCAGCTACGCATGGCAACCGGAAGCGAACCCCTTTCCTTTTAATTTGCCATAACGCTTCCAAATTTTCATTGCTAAGTGCATGTCTTTAGTAAGTCTGCTACACAGCCGTTTTTAGTGTCGTCACGCAACGCTAGTGGGGAGGAGCGTTGCGTGACGATACTAAAAACGGCTGTGTAGCAGACTGGCCTTTAGTCTGAGAAAGACGATTTGACCAAAAATTTGGGCAAAATCATTGGCCAAGAATGAAGGCATTTCACTTCCGGTTGAAGTTCGACGCTCAAAAGCGTCCTTGCTTGAGCTCACTATTCACTTTTACCACTTGTTCACGGCCAACTGCCGTAAATGATGTAATAAACATCCGGGGAGTCTATTTAATTCTAGGGGTCCAAACAGGGGCGTTTAAAAGATAGGGAGCGTTTATTCTCGTAACTGTAACGTTTATTTGGGAGTGGATGTTTATTTAGTAATTTACAGTAAGTCCACACGGGCAACTTTGTTGCAACCGCACATTATCATAGTTATTTGAATTCACATAAATACCCAGCTGACCACGTACATTCACGCACAGAGCTCAAAGGAGAATCAAAGCACGTTTTTTTTACTCTGCTACCCTTGCCACGAACACAATTTCACAGTCGAAGCCGGACTTCATTAACCAAAAAGGTCTTTCAAGTCATTTCCACTATTCGTGGATGGTTGATTCGGTGGAGACTGGTACAGATACTGCTGTCCACGCATTTCACCAATTGGTGGCTGTTGTTGCATCGAGAACATTCCGGATGATGACGTCATCATACCGCCGCCATATTGTTGCGGGATCATGGGTCTGCTTCCCATCGAACCTAAACGAACCAGAAAAATATTTGGCTGGAGCTTACAAAAAGGTTTTACAATCGTAGTCAAAAAGTGTTCGAATTTTGCACTTTCTTACCCACAGAACGCCTATCCCGCGGATCTGGTACCACTAAGGCCCCTCCCCTAACCCACCCTGGTCAAAGTTGTTTAGTCGGGATCAGAAATGTAGTTGCCAGAGCCTTCAAGAGCTTTATCTTGAAACTAGACTCAACAAAAACGCATAGAACTATGTACCTTGATTCATGCCACCGTGCTGCCCTTGTTGCGCTTGCAGAGCGCTCATCGATGGTTTACTCTTGTTTTGTAAATGTCCTAACTCAGGAGCAAATAACGAGTCAAGCGCCGACGATCCACCCGCGTTTTTAGACTGGCTTCCCGCGAATGATCCCGTAGCTGAATACTTAGGTGTGGATCCCGCGGGATTCATCCCCATTGATCCTGAATTTAGACCTGATAATCCAGACGTACCCGAGTTCATTCCATACATCGATAATCCCGACATACCAGGATTCATTCCGGACATTCCCGTATAACCAGTCATTCCGGATCCCATTCCTGTATTACCAGTATTTAATCCCGCCATTCCGTAAGAGGGTGTTGACGACATGGCCATTGAGGAACCGAAGCTGGAGGTCCCAGACTGCGAAAAAGAGGAAGCAGCCATTGGTCGAGATGGTACAGAAAAGGACGAGCTTGAAGCTAAGGTCTTTTGCGGGGAGAACTGAAAAGCAAAAAGTTAATTGTCGGCTCATTCTGTTATCATGTCTCACATACATTGTATCCTGGGAATTATGGGTTTTAAGTGGCAGTTGGGTTATGATGTCAATAGGGACCTTCAAATTCGAGGAAGAGAACGACTACGGGAACGAGATGTTACTTTAAGTGTTTTTTGCGTATTCTCAAAAATTTGAACCCCGGAAAGGTTCATAGTAGTTTTTTTCAACAAAAAAGCCAACACGGTTATTTTTATTGGAGGAGGATAAGCCCTCTTCCAATTGCAAAATAATAAAACCTCTAACCGCTGATAATTTGTTTCCGCCACTAAGACATTCTCGCTAAAACCTATGGTAGAATGACGGCGGCTACTACAATTTCCAGCCAAAATGACGTAGGTTCACGCTCGTGCGCTACCTAGTATTGGGAAAAATCTCATCCTCAAAGTCGTCCCCGTACTACTAAGTACTGCTAAAGAGGTCTTCACATTTGATGGTCACACTTTAGGATTTCATCCACAGACTCAAAAGGTAGAAACACGTTAAATGTATAATAAACAGCGCCACAGGAATGTATTGCTCAGTAGATTTAATTTGTAAAGTAATACTATAAAATAACGTCCACAGTCTTGGGGATGGAGCCAAATGCCCCCATTATTGAATCAAGATCAGTCAGCAAATAAAGGTAGAAACAAATAACAGTTCAGTTGAAACGAACCACACCTTTTGAGTTGGTTTATTTGATTGTATATCCTGACTCGGCTGTTTGGTTGGCTGTAACATCGCAAACTCATCGACACCTAACAGATTTCCGTTTAGAGATGCGCCTTTTGACCGTGACGGATTCTCTGGCAAACCAAACGTTCTGTTGAACTAGGAAGAGAAATTAATGAGCTGCAACTCTTAACTTCATTTAACTTCTCTTGAAAAGAAAAAACAAAGCGTTGTCACTCACGCGGCCACTATCTATGCAAATTCATTGGAACAAAAGAAAGCGTTTACAGAAGAAAAGAGCTCAACTACCAAAGGACTGGTTTGGGACCCCGACGTGAGCGTCGTTCATTGGTTAGGAACATGAATATGGCCGCCGTGACGTCATGCGACTCCATAGCCTGCCTCGGAGAAGGATCGATAAAAAAGGAAACTGGGCACTGTGTAGTGCTCCTGATAGGTTGGTGTTTCATCCAATCAGACGCACTACCCATATCTGGGTAGTGGGGTGTCATCAGTATGGAATTTCTGCGCCCGTTTCCCGGACGTCAGTTCGCGAAGAAATCAGTGGTGGAGTCGCGAAATGTCGGCTGTTTTCTCAGGCTACTCATGATCGGGTCGCATTTTCTTAGGGTGCGTTGGATCGACCGTATTCTAGAATATGAATGCATAAAATAATCCGGAATATTCGTTGAATTGACCTGCTATGCTCCAGAAAGCAGAATGATTGGAATAAAAGGAAATAATGACGTCATTGGTCACAACAAAACAACAACAACAACAAAAGAGGTGGACGTCGCCGGTGACAATCGAATAAACGACATTTGAACGAGCAAAATGAGGAACTCCGCAGAAAATGCTACCATTGGAAAAACTCTTTAGCATTTTCCCTCACACTAGGAAAGCGAGAAAGCTACGGCACGAATTTCTCACTCGACTTACAGTCCCCGGCTGTAAAGCTCACAGTTTACCCACGCTAATTAAATCTCTTATGCGTAAAAAACACACAAGGCAAAATATCTTCATACGATTATTTTGCTCCCTTGAATTTTCCCCCTAGTTTTTCTTCGTAAGAAAAAAGAAAAACAAACAAACAATATTGCTTGCAGACGTGATATTTAGAAATTACCCACAAGTTTCGAACGCTCAAACAACCTAATTATGCAGCGGTTATTGTAACAATGAACCAGAGGCACTCAGGAAATAAATAAATTCCAGGGAGCTAACCATTTCAGAGTTTATTACTATTGGCTCCTTAATTAAGTCTCTGGAGATCAATAAACACAACAGAAACCCTGAACAAGAAGCCACGAGGTTAAAAGACATGTATAGAAAGGAAGAAAACCGACTGAAAGCTACTCACCTCTGCAGAATTAGTTGCACCCATTGATCTCGAGGATGAAGAACTACTCACTTTATCTTTAAATGAAACAAGAAAAAAATCATTTATTTTGCATTAACCAAGGACACCAACCGCATTCACTGTATAAGTTTGTAAGCCGAATTTTGAGTTGTAAGATGAGCTTTAAACGTATGCTGAAGTGTGACTATCCACATGAAAGCTACTGAGCAGTACTTTCCTCTGGTACTGTTTATTATGCTGCACAAGGTTGTTCTAACGTTTTGAGACTGTGGATGAAATTATAAAGTGTTGCCATTCAAATTCCCCGTGGTAGTGTGTATTATGTTGTACAGGGTGGTTCTAACTTTCGAGTCTGTGGATGAATCCTAAAGTGTGACCATTCATACAAAAGCTCGGAGCAGTACTTTCCAGTGATCTTCTTAATTACGCTATTCAAAGTGGTTTCTTACTTTTGAGTTGGTGGATGAAATCCTAAGGGTGAACCTTTTGAGTAGCACCATTAAGAAGTGCTGTTTTATATGCTGTAGAGTGGTTAAGGTGGTGCACCAAGACGGTGCTAATTGTTTAATTACCTGTACGTTCAGCGTCAGGGCTACTGCCGGTCATGAGGTTTTCTATTTTACCCATCAGATCATCCATAGCCTTTGCTTCTTGTACCTCCTGAGCAAACTTTAAGGACGTCCTGTGAGAGAGTTTTTTAAAAAAAGAGGCTTGTTTGTAGTGGAAAGTGCACTTAGCTTATCCAGCTAGTTTACAGGCACTCCACTCAAATACTTAGAAACATATCATTCAAATACTACAACATAACAGAATTAAAAACCCCAACTGGCAGGAGGCAACCAGTTGGCTATTTACAAGAATGGCCGAGGATTTGAACTCGGGACTAACCGAGGACAAATCCAGCAAGTAGCCACAGCGGGACTCGAACCCGGGACTGCCGGATTGGGAGTCCGACGCGCTGACCACTCGGCCACGCTGCCTCCTGGTAAAAAAACACAACCTGTGATACAGCGATAAGGAAAGTCCACGCTCAATTTATCTGACGCTGTTTTAACAGCCGCTGTCGAATTGCAAATCAGGTTGATGGGTATTTCGAAACGTATTTCCGACAATTTGTCAAGTTTTCGGGGCCTAGGACAAGGATATCAGTGCTGCTTCGCAGACGTTACTAACCGGAATTAGATCACGTCTGTGACACAGGCTGAATTCGCTTTGGAAAAGTAACCTATCCCAGTCTTACTTAGTTTGTTCCTGCATCTTGTTAAGTTGCTCCAGTTTCGTTCGGTGTTCCGTCTCCACTCTTCGCACCATCTCATTGATAAGTTTCATGTACTGACCAAACTGAGGAGAAGAGTTAGTTTAAATAAGAAGCTCTCCGTCTCCAGTCGGTAGAGCGTGTTGACTGCAGAGCGGGAGCCCGGGACCGGACCAATATTCAGAGTCTTAAAATAACTGAGAAATAAGAGAACTTCCTTTGCCCTGGAAGCTGCTAGACTGCCTTCGCGTGGCTCGGATGACCACGTAAAATGACGGTCCCTTCTCCAGTTGGAGACGTAAGAATAGTTTCCCAATTAGTACTTTCGTGCTAAATACCTTGACACTCAAATAAAGTGCATTCTTTATTACTTGGTCAATAGGACGTCGCTGTTATTTAGGCGAGTCACGCAAATTACCTGTGAAAGATTAAGTCCTGGTTCTACAGCTAGAGGAAACAGAAATGGAATAGCTTTTGTCGCCAGGTAGTCCTTATCCATGCCAAGCTTTTTGTGAATCATTGTTTGCTTGAATATTCCTAATGAGGAATAAAAACGCTGATTTAAAATGCTTAGGTTATACAACTTTCGTACCCTTTTTTGAACAAAAAGTTCATGGACTTTTCAAGGACACATTTCCCATTTTTCAAGGACTCTATTCGGAGCAAAAAAGAGCCTTGAGTCTATGCCTTTTTTTAGTTCTTTCTACAACAAGAGCAATTTTATCCTCAAGGTTTTTTTGGTGTTTGCTCCTTTTAGGCACTTGAGAATCTGGGTTGGATAAAGGTAGTACCAAAATTAAAGGACTTTCCAGCACCGACTGCAATTTTTAAATAATAGATGGGTTTCGGCTACCAAAATAGCGCTTTATCTACAGTAAATTTAGAGGCATCAAACAGTGAAAAAGGCAAGCCAGACTCGATTGATGAAAGGTAAAATCTGTAACAGTATTGTTGTTATAGAAGGTGTTTTCAGGTCTGGGGTATACTGTTTATCTGAGATCCCCACAGGGGTGGATGTGCTTACCTAGTATGGCCATAAGAGTGGGGGGTTCTCTGGATGGGATCTGATTCATCAGGGGTATGATGTCATCCAACACCGCATACTTATCCAAATTTTCCAACATCTTCCCCAAACAGACCAGAGCGTTCACTCGAATCTGATTTGAAAAAAGGCGATAGTTAGTTCCTGACCCCATTCTTTCTCACATTTACTAGAGCTTTATGTTAATGTTAATTAGAATCTAAAGCTCTTCACAGCAATAAGGAAGGTAGGGGATCTGCAGAGATCAACTCAAACCTGAGCAACACACAATTTCGTTGTATTCTAGACACCAACCCAATAGACCTTTGTCACGTGGAGGCCATTTTGTCTCAGCAGATTTAAAAAGCTTTGTTTATGCACGGCTATGGAGATAACAAGGCATAAACAAGGCTTTTAAAATCCCCTGAGACAAAATGGCCGCCACGTGACAAAGGTCTATTGACCCATTAGTGCGGCTCTCAACTATCACTAGCGCGGAGCTTTAGTAGAGTGACTTTACTTTATTACAACTGAGTTCATCGCCTCTTAATAAATTAGATTTTCGCCATTTGCAAAATTTTAGTGGGGCAAAGTAGTTGTATTAAGGGAGGTGTTCAAATGGCGAATCAATTTACTCCCACTTACAACCATGACGCCATTTTTAGAACAAGAAATTTTCATTAAAGCGAAACAACTGTACACTGTCCAAGGAACAATAATGAAGAAGTCAGACTCTAAAGGTGTTGCAGATGCCGTGTCAGCAGATTATAGACCCCGCTAAAGTTCTCGATTTCTTTTTCCTCTTTCCCTAAGGCTTGTACTCAGTGTGTAGCGCGCTTGTTTCTTCGCGTGGCTTATGTCGGATCTTTGCTTTAATGAACTAATGAGATGCATTTTCCACTGGACAGCTCTGTCTGTCGAGTCGGGACAACTTATCCACTCGTACGACTCGACAACTGATATGCATTTTCCACTCGACAACTTGTCCGCTCGTACAAATTGTGAAAAGTATTTTTCTGCTCGTATCATGTTGACAGGACATGACTGCTTTCTCTCTCTTACATTTTCTCTCCATGGCTATGATTTTCTCCTCCTCTCGGGGACGTTTCATATCAAAGAGAATAGGGGAAGAAAAACGGATTCTTCTGGTCTTTGGATTAACTTTGGGCACAGCTTTAACAACCAGACTGGAAAACAAATGATTTTACTGAGCTTAGAAAAAGGGAGAACGACGTCACTCAACGTTACACGTACAGTTAAAGATGTCGTATGAAGGCACAGGTTCTTGATGCGTGGAATGATGGAGTTCTTCATTGCAGAGTATTCAATCATGTTGGAAAATGAAGGAATGATGCTCAGAACCATTTCCTAGGATAAAAACATACACATAATTTGCAATTTGAATATCCATAGCAGAGTTGCAAAATAAAAAAGTACTGACAAATACATGTAAAACTTAATTCACTACCAAAGGTGATGATGAAGACAAAATAAACATGCAAATGTACGCTACCGGGCTCGGGTAGCTCGTATTTTCGTGTGGTACGGTTTATTATGCGGTATGAAGTAGTTCTAACTTTTAGTTTGTCGATAAAACCTCTTCTCTTCGACTCTCCTTTCACGGGGTACTATATATTTTTAACAGTTGTAAAAAGAGAACTTGACTAATATAATTACCTGCAGTTGTTCGGAAGGAGTCTCCAGAGCTTTACAGACCATGGGTAACACGTGGTCTCTTACGTCATCCTTCGGCGTTTTAGCGAGTAGTAAGTCCATCTTCTTAAGAAAGATAATCACAACCTATAAAAAAAGGGGAAAGGTCCCAATTTCAGAATCATTTTCTGCTCATACACTGAACAACAACTAAGGGATATGTCCTTTATCAGAATTAAAATCTAATTCACAGGACTTTCTCAGGAATTCAACAAGGGGAACTTTAAGTACACAATGAAACCTGTATTAAGCGGTAATCTTCTATTAAGCATTAACTGTAAAATTGTCCCATATTAAGCATTCACTGCTATCAGGTGTTTGCGGTCATCATTTCCTAGATCCCTTCATGTTATTTTCTTATGTCTTCAGCCAAGAGAATTGAAAACAAGTTTCGCCTGGAAGAGCACAAGGGTTGAAGAAGCGAGAGCGTCGCTTCTGAAATGACTGGCGAAATAACTTTACGAAAGGAAAATCAGGCGTCTTTATGTAATGACATTAACTTAAATTTTACTTATGTAATAATATTTCTTTAAAAAAAAATAAACCCTAACCCTCAGTTTCTCCTCCGTCCCGCCTAGATTAGCTTTTGCTTCCTGCGGGACAGTGTAATTAAAGTTGTGTTGTTGTTGTCTGGTTGTCCAGGACAAGTATATTTTCTTGCTGTGCAAATGAATTTTTCAGCTGACTTGCCCAATGGGTAAGTAACCTTGTAGCTAAAATCATTAACTACAATGTAAGACAAGCAAACAATGGTCCCCGTAGGCAAATTAACGTGAGAGCTGCCTGATCAAAGGAAAAGTTGGAATTAATTTTTTCGAGCCCTATCAATAGCTACTTTGTAAAAACGTCCCAAACTAGTGTGCTTTGTGTATGGCCTGCAATGGTCGCTTCTTTCTTTCCTTTTAAGAAAAGGATATGAAAAACTCCTTTGAGGTTACATTTGTATTGTGATGGATACTTTTTGTCAACATCACTTCTCTTAACCCTTTGAACCCTAATATCAAAATTTCAATTCTCATCTGTTGCCCCTAACCATTTCCTATAGAAATGGTGGGGAAAAATTGTAAGAGTATCAATCAAATTCATCTTGTGTGATCATTTCCTTAATTCTCGTGACCACTCTGTTTAATAAGGTTCTAATATAACAAGGGGAAATTCAATGCTGATCACTCTTAGGGCTTGAACAGTTCATCTATTTTTAAGATGGTCGGAATGTACTGAAAGTTTGATGGCTAAGACTGACTGCACACCAACCTGTATAGGTTCTTGTATTTTGAAGACTGGTTTTAGCTCTGGGAGAATAAGATCACTGAACTCTTGAGTGGTGCAGTCCTCAGCTATTAACAGAACATTAGGCAGCACAAATGGCACCATCTGATGGTTACTGAACTCTGCACACAACTGTGGCAATACTCTTTGTATAACCACTCTCTGTAGTGAGGAAATAAGAGCAGAATAATCATATCAAGTCCAGCTATTGATTTTTCTCATTAATAGGGAGCTTATGCAACCACAACGACAACGACAATGACAATGACAACGCCAAAAAATAATTGGTTCTATGAGCAAAACAACAGCTCTGCACGTGCATCACGTTTTTAACACATATCTTTGCCCTCCACTGTTCACCATTAATTAGAATAACAAATGATTGTCTGGTGTCAGTGAATGAGGTTGTGACAACCCCCTTGATGTCAAAGCTACTCAAACTGTGGTTTGATGCCTAGGATAAAACTTTAGTTGTGAAACTTATTGGTCAACTAGGTCACTACATGTAGGTTATTGATCATCTGCAGTTATAAGCCATGCATATGATGTTATTCACTGTGAAGATCTCAATGTACAGGTGTAGGTAATCCACTTTACTTTAAAATGTCTGGTTGAAAAATCCTTTACCTTTGGAAGTTTTGACATGACTTTATAGAGGCCTCTAAAAAACTGTGACTTAGCCATTTCGTCACGCTGCACCAAAGAGTCCAGGTATTGCAAGGTCATGGCTGCAACATTCTCAAAGAATGAAATCTGAGAAATAAAAATGTCATATTGAATTGATCACTGGCTGGTAATTGAAAACTTCAGGCATTTTTTTTCTTACAGGTAAAGATTTAGAGTTGTGGCAGAGCATTCTATTGTATCTTAGGGCCTTGGTAATGAACAGGGAGCTACATGTACTTATATAATATTATTATTGTACAACAGAAAGCTTCATGAAAGACTGAGTGAGTGAAAACTATGTTTACACTCTGTACCCAAAGTAGTTATAACTTCAGAATATGTTTTATCTAAAAGCCATGCTTAATAAATTAATTTACTGGAGCATATGTCACTCTTTACATTGTACCTAAAACTAAACTAGGAAAAACACTATTTAAACATAAAAAGGAAGAAAAACAATAAATCATGCTTGTGTAAAATCCAATATGTCTATAGTTTGTATGACCTGATCTTAGCTTAGCGATCTAGTCTCCTCCTTTAAACTAGAAGGGAATGAATTCCAGAGTTTAACACCCGTAAAAGCAGAAACTGTTCTTAAAATAGGTGGCTCTTCATTTTGGCAGTTGAAGTCCAAAAGTCATAAAGATTTTTGTTGTTGATACTGACATTTTCTTTAAGGGTATTTCTGTTTCACGACAGCTAATTAGACCTTCCAGTGGAATATGAAGGTAACTGGTTGAAGTGACTCTTTATTTTACTTTTGCACAACCAACCTACTTTGCTCATCTGATGAACATCTGGCCTAAGAGAAGGAGTGATGCTAAGTAGGTCCCTGACATGTTGTTGAACATCCTTAGGAACATTACCAAGAGCTGTTACACTGTTCTTCGACATCTATGAGAAAAACAATAAAAATAATATTCACAACATCCAGCCAAGGAAAATAATTGAAGAGAGAAAACTATTTTAAAACAATTATTTTCACTAAAAAAAATTAAACAATAATTATCAATCATCAAGTAATCTTTAGAGATAAACTTACACTGTACATGTTACAAGATTTCAGTGCAAGGTAGAGCATTGTCAAAAATGTTACATAGGTATTTTAAAATTGTTGTAACCTTTAAAAATGTGATACACTTTATTACACATGGCTGCCTGGTGATAACGGTCTATAGTACTGAGCAAACTAAGTAAATCGTAAAGCCATACTAGTAATAATAAATTAACATTGTAACACTGCAATAGAGAACATTTTTCCTCACACAAGGAAAGTGAGAAAGCCACTGAATTTCTCACTTGACGTAACCTACAATGCCCCCCTGGCATAACGCACACAGTTTGACTATGCTCTTGAAATCTCTATTCTTAAAAACACAAGGCAACTACCTTCATACGATTATTGTCCTCCCTTAAAATTTCCCTAATTTTTCTTCATAAAGAGAAAGAAAAACAAACAAATAAACAAACGCCACCACCACCAACAACAAAAAACAACGAAAAATATATTCCCGTGCCAACAAATTGTTTGCTGATGCTATATTTAGAGATTACCCTTAAGTTACAAAAGCTAGAACAACCTAGCTACATAGACGATATTGTAACAATGAACCAGAGGCTCTCAGGACATAAATAACTTCCAGCGAGCTAACCATTTCAGAGTTCTTTACTATTGGCTCCTTAATTAAGTCTCTAGTGATCAATAAACACAACAGAGACCCTGAACAAGAAGCCGTTTACTTTCCTATTTTTCATACTGACTGACTGTCTAATTATAAAATATGTGAAAATATTCTAATTTGGTCAACAAATGAATTTACCAAGGCAATGTTAACAAAATTTATTAATGTACCTAAAAATCTTGGATGGGTTCAAGGCTGCTGCCTAAGAAAAATTTTAGGGAGCCCTTCGGGCTCCTAAAGTTTAAAGTTAGGAGCCCGAGCCACATTGTTAGGAGCCCAGTTTGAAATCCATGTATTGTTTTTCCAAGATCATTACATAGGTTATAGAGGTTCTTGCACACTTTAATAAGAATTCGCCGGGCCTAATAAATAACACGTAAACAAGAATTAACCGAATTATTTACTTTCATACGTTGCAAACTGGTACATGAAATCGAACATCAAGCACGTCCAGTCGATAGCACGCAAGATAGCTTCCCATTCTCGCCACAAAAAAGTTATCAAATCGACGAAAACCCAAGCAAACGATGAACTGCACGAATGTCAACATAGGCAACAAACAGCCCATAATTTTGCTATTCCATATTTGGAAGTCAAATCTCAGACCCAGTCTTCAACTGCCATCCGGACTCGGAAACGATGGCTTCGTTCGTTTCGACAAAGCTTCACAGTTGAACACGTTAGGTTTACATAATTTACGGTTTATTTGTGGAAATTTTATACTGCCTAATCGCATCATCGCTAACCATATCAACAGTTCCACTGTTTAAAGTCCTACTCCAGCTAAAGGAATATAATGTACAAGGAGGTTAAGTCTAATGCCGTGTGTTAAGTCAGGCGCCCGCGCGGGCTCCTTGTACCGAAATTTGGTCGCCCATGCTCTTACCTTGGGCGCCTCTGGCGACCGGGCGCCCGTTAGGCAGCAGCCTTGGGGTTCTTACCTGTTCTACATTTCTCTTAAATGCTGTCATGTTGTTGTCGCAATCAAAGGGTGGTCTACCTTTGTTGTAAATTGAATGAATAAGCACCCCCAGTGAGAACATATCACTGGATACATCACATGATCTGGAAAGGATATACTCTGGTGCGGCATAGTTAAGGTCAGGTTGTGCCCATGGCCAAAGGCGTGGCTCCCACTGGCCTGCATTATACATGGACTGTAGAAAATAACGTAAGACAATAATTATTATTGTACTGTATAAGACACACTTCTGAATCAGTTACCATAAAGGTAAGGTAAAGGTGCACATGAACCAAAGGCCCAAATGGCCAGACCTTATCCCCGTTTCCTTAGCATGAAGCATGCTACATTGTACTTCCCCTGGACTGGATGCTAGTCCCACAGGGTTACCCCCAGCAGTACATGTATGTCGCTGCTACCCATTTATACACCTGGGTGAAGAGAAGTCTGTAGTAAACTTCCTTGTCTAAGGAAACAACACGATGGGTGAGGCTTGAACCCTGCACCTCCAGATCAGAAGTTTGAGGTGTTAACTGCTTGGCCACACACACCTTCACAGTTACTATAACTTCCACAGAAATTTCAATTGAGCATGAAGAGACTTTAATCTATTTAAAATTGTTTTCATTCAGCCTTTGTACAATCCAAGCTCTGTATGGAGCAACTCCCTAAAGTGACCATTCACTAATCCAGATCAATACCAAAGTCTGTTTATTCACTCAAGAGAAAAGCATACTCGGCGGGTCTAAAATACAGGCCACTTTTCCGCAGGTCAGAGAGTACTAAGCACATAGAGCTGATGCAAGCAAGGCTGACCATAGCACACTTGTCCCACCAAACTGACTGCAGACCAACAACAAGAGACAGTGCTCCTACTTGCTAGCTAAGTTAAACTTTATTTAACAAGCAACTTAGGTAAAACATTAAGACATTCCCTTGACTTACTGTAACTCGGGTTTAGCCTTAATTAACTTCTTTATAAGAATTCTTCCCACTTGGGCCTGGTAATGCCCATCCTACAAATACAGTGTAAGTGTGAAAGGTTATTGTACTTGCCTGAATGGGTAATCTTAGGTGTCCTTGTTCAAGGAACAGGATAGGACCTGAGCTGATCTGAGCTCTGTCATGGTCTTCCACAGTTCTCACAGTTTATTCTAATCATTTTCACCTTAAAACTGATGTCATGGATGACTTTGAAAAGGTTGTTTATTTTTAGCGTTAATTTTTTGCTTGTTTAACTCACGGTAACAACAGCTAGTATTCCTGTGAGTGAAAGTGGCCTATAATTTTAATTTATATTTCATTTTTTAAGTGATAAAACAATGAGCATTAGGGTGCTTATCAATCAGAATTTTATAACATGATTCAGCTGTTACCTGTCCATCAATGACAACTGGAGTTGAACTGAAGAAAAGCCCTGCAATTTTCCACTGTCCATTCTTTGTAATGACAATCATTTCAGAAGCAAGACTCCCTTGAAGAATCTTGGCATCATTATGGAGGAATGTTAAACCTTCTACAAGCTGAAAATAGTATCAGACAACACAAAGTAAAGTAAAATTAGTAAACACCACATACAACAGCTGGATTGTAAAGTACATATACACCAAACAAGCAAACAAAAATGTACATCCTATATGTACATTTTAACACAGAATTTTCCCAATCACAAATGTCTAAAACTAACCTGATATAATCCATAGACTCTTTCAACATCATACAGCTCAAATGTCTAAGCAAAAAATTAATTTTATGCTAGTTATAAGCTATATCAAGTACATGTTAACTAAACCACATTTAAATTGTCATGTCAATTAAATAATAATAAATTAATCAAGCAGATGTAAAGTTACATGTACACTTACTGTAACTGCGATCTCTCTACAATGGTCACTAGCTGTGTCCTTAAGATGGCACATTTAAATTAGAGAGGTCAGGGCTGTCACTCAGATTTCAAGTTATTGGTTTAAATTATTAAAGGAGGGAATTAAACAGCTACGATGTTCTTTGGTTCTATTTCCATTTGTTTCCTATGAAAGTAGCCAGAGGTCAAACTAAAAGTAGCTGAGGGTAATCCCTGGTCTCTGGCCTTTAATGACAGCCTAAAGGGCACATGGAATAAAATCTGGCAGTTGAAGCGAAGCCAATTGCGACTTTTTACCACACACCTCTTCAATAATATTATTATTGTAAAGAGATTTGATGGTTACAGTTACTGTATGGTACAAGAATTTGCCTCCCTGCTCACACTGAAGCTATGCATACTCATTCTTTACACACAACATGCACAAGACAAATGATAATTATGTCTACCTTAAATTCTGGAGAGATTTGAGAAGGCATGTTGTCATGTTTTCCCAGAATGTTTGCCAGACTTGCAAATATTGGTTCAGTCGCAAAAGCCAAGCAGTCCCTGAATGAGAGTAAATATTAATGTAGGCATAAGTCCAGGGTGCAAAGAAAGTGAGTTTTACAGCCTGCCATTTGGGCAAGCTGTAGATAGCATGTACTAGCCCATGAGTCATTTCAACTAGCCCCAAAACCCTTTTGAATTAGCGGGATTGATTGCAATCCTGTAATTTGAATTTCCCCAAAAAACAGCACTTGCCCGTTGGGCAAGTTAAGAACCAAAATCACTAGCCTAATAGCAAAATCCACTAGCCCTGGGCTATCGGACACGACTTTCTTTGCACGCTGAAGTCATTAATTTTGAAAGAAGACAATTCAGATTACATGTACATGTATCTCTCACATGCATTTTATCCCTAAGCAGAGTGTCATTATACAGTATTATCTTTAATAATGGGCAATCATAAGCAGCGAGCTATATTACAGCTGCTGCCTCGACAAACCCTGTTTGCATTTATAACTCCACTTACAAAAACAATTCTTGTATCAAGAGGGCCTACTACAGTTGCAGACACTTTTTCTGTTTCTGAAGGGTGTCAGTGTTACAGGTCAAATTTGATTTCAGGTTAATTTTGACTTAACTTAGTCTCTATTTCCTTTTTCTCCTAGCCCCAGAAGACAAAGGAAATTGAAAATCAAGACTGTAATAATTTTAACCTGGAATCAAATTTGACCCTTACCTTCAGCTTAAGGGAGTTTAGACTATGATCGAATTGCACACATTGAGATTAATCAAAATGTCTTACTTAGATTCTTCCAGAGGATGTTGAACAACTAACAGCCGAGGATGTCTTAATCTTGTGAGCTGTACGGGACCCTTCTTCATTGTGTCCATTACCAGATCTCTGTCTCGCTTGTCTACTCTGTCCAATAGCTTCTTCTCCAGAACAACCAAGGACACTTCCTGATTGCAATAAAAAGGACATTGACAATGTTTGTTGCAGGTATGAAAAATAATTCAAAATATAATAATAATGGTTTGTTTCAGTTTTGCTTTTATATTATATATGTATTGAAAAGCAAGTAAAACCAACCCTCTGTAAGATGAGGGGAGAATTGGACTCCGTCCCACAAAGATAAAAAAAGCTTCCCCCACCCCCGCCCATTTCCCCCACATCCACTTTATGTTAATCTTGGCTGAAAAATAGCCTGAGAAAACGCGAGGACTTTTTGCAATGCCACCATCAGTTTCCCCGCCAAGTAACGTCTAAGAAGAAAGCCCAGACATTAATTTTCATATTGATGATCCAGATCTGTGCAGTGCTTTTAAGACAAGATCTGGTGGTGATGGGTGATCAGTATGGAATTTCTGCACTTGTTTCTCAGATATCATTTTGCAGGGAAAATGATGTCATCACAAAAAGGCATAAGTTTCCCTATCAGGCTATTTTTCGCCATTGGTGGCATTGTGAAATGTTACAAGTGTGTTTTAGCAGGGTAGCTGAAAAATAGCCTCATGCAATATCATTGCCAAGGAGGTTTCATCTGATTGGTCACACCGATACATTTTGTCTACAGACTCAAAAGTTAGAGCCCTTATGAACCTCCATCATTCAATCTGGGAGAGAAAGGGTTGACAACAACATGAAATGTTGCACAATTATAAAAAATTCAGGGATGTCACTAACATTTCAAGCTGCCTGGTTAATATAACAAGAAGGCGGGGAATCAAACGGCTAGGGATTTCTTTTGGTTCTATTTTTCTTCTATTTTCCCGTGAAAGTACATGAAGCCATAGCCTGCAGTGCAGGCGTTTTCTTTGAGCGCGCAATTTACTCGCGAAAGCGCCATGTTGTAACTTCCCGAAGAGAGGAGGAAATGTGGCGAGTCAAAGGGAGCGGGGAGGGGGCGGGGAGAGAGAAGAGAAAACGCCTGCCCGAAAACACTGTGAAAATGAGAAACACCCCCTAATTAGACGCGCGTGACCGCTCTTCCGGAAAGCCGACAATAACAAAACAACCTAACAGTCGCTCCAGTCCAAAGACTTGCATTGTCTTAAGAAAAACAAGCTGGAGTTCATTGTTTTATCTTGACTGAGTCACAATGCAATTCTCCCCAGCTGATGAAGCTTCAGTTTAAGCTGGAATTCAGTCTTCTAAATTCATCTCTGTAAATCGCTATCCGTGAGAGTTTAACATCCTGCAAACAATTTAAAAAACTAACGAGCTGGGCCCAGCGTGATAAAACGTTGCAGGATAACATCACATGCTTGAAAAAAAATCGCTTTGTTATTCAGATCCTGAGGCACTTTGGACAAAAATAAAGAACCTAACAGCCTTATTTAGCGACAAAAAGAGCCTTACGCTTTAAAAGAGGTCGAAGAAAACGCTCTTGCATCAGAGGGCAAATCATGAAGACCAGAAATTCAAAAACCACAGAAAATCAATAAGCGTGCCATGACCTCTCAGTGTGAAACAAGCGGCTAAAAGCACATTTGCTCTGTCAAAACATAGAACCCTCTAGAGAGCATCACTCGCTAGAAAAAAAAAAACGTCTTGGAACAAGCAGCATTTTAGCATGAGGTAAAAGTGGTGTAGGTACTGCGAGCAAATCTTGTCCTGATGACCAGTGTAAAAATCGCTTTGACTTTCTCATTGCATAATACATGCGACATTCCCAGCCGCTCCAATTCCAAAAGACTGACAGAAACGGAATAAACAATATAGACTTACAGTTAATTGACAGGCATCAATCTACTTCCCTATGCCGCACCAATCAGGAGCTCCGTTTGCCAGCGTACGGTGTTTCCCAAAAGAACAATGATATCGGGCAGGCGTATTTTTTTTCTCCCCTCCCCCTCCCCCCTTTCCTTCTTTCACCCTTGCACCTACCGTAAGGGTTACTATTTCTACTCTCCCCAATCTTCCACTGTCATAAAATCAAAGATGGCGGCTACAACAATATTACGAACACGAACAAGGTTTCGCCCACCCAAAATACGCCTGCACTGCAGGCTAATGAAGCCAGGGACCACATTTGTAGCAGCAGGGGGAAATCCCAAGTCCCTGCCTCTTAATGACAGCTCTGAAATTATTTAAAACTCTTAATTAAGATGTCTCTTAATTTTTTCTTGACTGAAGTACACTCAAAGAAAAATATCATTCCAGTACAAGATAGGGATTATCATTAGCACATGCCTGTTTACGCAACATAACCTATTAATCAAATAAAGGGGTACCAAAGTGTAAAATTTGACAAGCCAAGAACCATGTCTAAAAGGCGTCACCCTCATGACACCTAAAATTCATTTCCTGGTTGTTCACACTGTTCAGGACCCTTGAAATTAATGTTTTTTCTCAAGGAGGTCCAAAGACTTCTCTAACGGAAGGGAAGTAATTCGCTCTTCCATATCTACATAGTGTGCCTCCAGGTGAGCTCCTTTTGATCTAATCTATATCCAAAGACTTAAATTTTTCCTCCTTTTTCTTTAAAATTTTGGGAGGAGCTCGACTTGCCATCCCTAAATGAACTGCAGGTAAGTTGCTCATCAATACAGTGGACTCTCTCTTAACGGACACTTCTATAAGATGGACACCTCGGTCCATAAAACAGACACCTGGAAAGTCAGGCCCAAAGCTGTCTGTCTGCGGGAGAGTTGACTGTAAAAGTGATCAAGAAATATTTTAGAAAGGGTGACATGTCGTTTCAGAGGATGATCATAAAGAAACATTGGGATGGAAAAGGGTCCTATATTCTTTTTGATTTAAGCAGTCATGAATTCTTATGGTTCAGTGAACACAGCAATAACCTGTTGCTCCACATCAATTAGCACTCAGGGAAGCTGGCTATTGCTTAATAATAACCTGCTTGAATCAATAAAATCACCATATGGAAAAACCTTTAAATTTAAGGGAATGACTGATGGAGGTTGCTGCACTGCAGCTCAGAATAATTATTTAATAATGGTCATTTTGACAGTATATTTCAAAGGACCTGCTAGCATCCTTCAAAACATACTGCTTCATGTTTGTCAACCAGAAACCAGTCCTTTGATACAAAGTCGTTTCGATACAAGCCGTTTCCCCGATGAACTAAAGCAGTGAAATTGTACAAGAATTTCTTTCACTTTGAATATAGTATGTGCGTGCACAAGAAAAACATTTTGGGTGAGTATTCTTCGTTCCTTAAGTCAAGCACGTGGAACTATTTACAACTTGACTGAGTAAACTTGTATCGAAACGACTTTGTATCGAAACGACCGGTACCCTGTCAACCAACTGATTTTATAAACACCAATTAAAATTAAGCGTAAATAAAAACAAGAATCACTTAGCCATTTATAAAAATAACTTTCAATGCAAAAGATTAAAAGTATGAGGTATGAGAACCTGTCCAGTTGTCTTCTTTTTCCCTTCGTATATCTTCCACGCTAAGTTTGGTCCAAAACTTGCCACATGTCTTCCAACATCGAAATCTTTGGTCAAGGGATTTCCAATCAGAGATCCTACAGCGCCAACAGCACTTACAGTGGCGGAAACAGCTGTTACCGTCGCATTTTTTGCTGCGCTTTTGATACGATCAAAGACCGCGGCTGAGTACGTGGTAACTTTGTTTAGATCCATGTTCAAATGAAGAAATTCTTGAATTATTTCTTAGCAAACTCTGACAGGTATTAGCCCAGCTCTTACGGAATCGGTCTATCCGGAACTCTTCCGAGGCATTACGTGGGATTAAAAGGTCGTTAAATGGCGGAATACCTAAGGGTGAGATATCCTGTGAGAACACTCCATTCCATCTGAAATCAATATAGAATTAACGTATACTTTTTATGAATCAAAATACTTCACCAAATCCAAGGCAACTTTAATTTGTCGCCATCTTTGTTTTCAAGGCAGTTATATTGCGCATGTCCGCTGTATCTCGCACCAGTCTTTTAGCCGCAATAGCGTGGAGGGCATGACTGTCGCATTTTGACCTTTTGAAGCACGTACAACATTGCGGATGAGTGAATTTGATATGGTTATTGTCGATATGATATTAGGCACGCTTTGGAATAATTATCATTATTCCTTTTGTTCATCCAATTTTGCACATAAAAGCGATTAAATTACCTGCTATAAATTGTCGTTCAAAGAAGTTACTCGGATGATTCGCTGCAGAAAAAGTTTGCGGCTGCTCGCTTGGCTCGAAACTTGGGAAGAATATTGGAGACGCCGTTTATAGCCCAAGGTTTGTTTATGGCCAATAATATCAAGGTGTTTGCTCGGTTAAAGCCCTCTAAAAATATCAAACAAGAGCTGTTCAAGCATGAAGATCAAGCGCTTTATATTGCATCTCATAACCAAGTTCCAACAGAAGATCACGATCCAAAGCGCTTTCTTCGATTTAACTTTTCGGACGTTTTCGGGGTTGACTCGTCACAAAAGCAAGTCTTTCAAGCGGCTGCAAAGGACATTATCGAGGCGTTCTTCAAAGGTTACAATGGCACAATATTTGCCTACGGGCAAACCAACGCTGGAAAGACGTACACTATTCAAGGACCTGCAGAAGGTTTACAAGATTATGATACCCACGGGTAAGCTAGAGTCGAAGTCGTTTAACTTTCCAACTTCTTCTAAAATTTATTACTTCCCATCAATAAGTGATTTGGCATTTGCTTAATAGCAGCTTTTATTTATGTTGGAAACTTATTAAGTCATTAGGTGTGGTTTTTGTTTTATTCACGTATAAAACCTTAACGTCAATTTATTTTTTGTATACGGAGTTCTTTGAACAGTGACAAACAAGTCTAGACATCGACATCTCGAGTTTCTTCCAGCTTAAAATTGGATGTCGTCATTGTAGGTCAAGTTTTAGCGCGACTTTGGATAGGAAATTTCCCAAATAATAGTTTATTAGTAATGTTAGATTACCCGCTACTTGCGGCCGGAAAAAAATTCCCAAGAAGGCTTTTATATATGTAAATTAGTTTTAAAGATCTGTGGTCATTAATAACAAACAAGCATCTCAAATTTGCTGAAAGGTTTACTTTCATGAAATTAATAATCTCCTCATTTAGCAATTATGAGTTGAGAAAATAGCCAGAGATTTGCATGAAAGGGAGTGTGCTCAGTTTAAAAGACTTAAAAACTTTAAGTGGCTAGGTCTTAACATGTAGCACTCTGTATACATAGTATCATGGTGATTGCATAATGAGTGAAATTTAAATGACTGAAGTGGTAGAGATAAGGTAAAGGCACACACGAGCCAAAGGCCCACACGGCCGGAGCTTATGCTAGTTTCCATAACATGAAGCAAGCCTAGGAGTATTGCTACTCCCCCCTGGACGGGATGCTAGTCCATCGCAGGGTTACCCCCCAGCAGTGTGTCACTGGTACCCATTTATACACCTGGGTGAAGAGAGACAAAGTGGAGTAAAGTTCCTTGTCTAAGGAAACAACGTTACAGGCGAGGCTTGAACCTCAGACCTCCAGATCCAGAGTTTGAGGTGTTAACCGCTCGGCCACACATCCAAAAAAATATTTAATTAAGCTTAAGTTTTAGGCATATTCCAAACTCCTGGTAATTAGAACATAGACACTTTCATTCAAGAAGTCATAAATGAGTTAGTGTACGTCATACAGCTGTAGAAAGTTGGACTGTGTTTTGTAATGTATCCTATGACTATCACACCTTTGTACAAGACTCTTTTCTTTCTTCATAGCTAGAGTAACTACATTTAAGCTTGTTAAATCTCTTATACTTTGAATACGTACGAATGTGCAGAATTTTCCACTTGCAAAACAACACCAATTGCAGTAAAATAGCTGAGATGATTGCATGCAAGTTTCCAGTGAACATAATTAGTGACATTTTATCCCTTATAATAATTATATCAACTATTTTTCAGGAAAAAAAATGTCAAAGTCAACTCAATGAAGCAAATTAAGAAATGAAATATTATTTATTGTACATGCAGATGGAACGAAATATAGTGCCATTTTGATCTATTTTTGCCTAGTTATTTTGCTCAGAGTGTTGCCAGACTATCAACTGCTATTAGGTGTCGTTAAGTAGCAGATTATTGTGCTTGTACATTTGTAATTAGTGGATAGACAGTAGATTGTGACAAAGTGACTGTTTTACATTGTAGGTTACTGCAGTAAGTCAGGTAAAAGTGAACAAAAAATTATGCAGTGACAGGAAGGGATTGCAAATTGAGGTCATGTGAGCAAGATGGCTGTTTTTCGTCCGAAACGAAAAAAAAAACAAAACAAAAAACCAGCCACTATGTGACTACTATTTCCGGTTCGCTGTCATTCTTTGACAGGCTGTCATATGATCAAAATATAAAAGACTAGTTGTTTGTAAGATTGAAAAAAACATCACTTTCATCAGCTACATTGTAATTGTTGTTGGGAAAATTGCCCAACAATATTAACAAACCAGACAGGTTACTTCCAAGGTTAAGATTGTTAGATGTACAGCATATCAGATGTACATGTAAGACTGTAGTTACGGAAACTGTATTCCGTAAATATTGTCAGTGTTTGTAAGGGCAAAATTACAGTCAAGAGGATTATAACAAGTTTTGTCAACACAATTTATCTGTTATGTAATATTGTAGTGGATTGTTCTGAAATGTGAAATATTTGTCTTATGGTTGGAATGTTGTTTGTTACTTTATACTGTACATGGAAAGGTACTTTTCATGGTTGTCACTAAGATTTTAAGTTGCCAGATAAATGCAACAAGTAGGCAAGGAATCAAACTGCTAGGGATTTCTTTTGGTTCTATTTTTCTTCTATTTTCCAATGAAATTAGCCAGGGACCACATTCATAGTAGCTAGGGGAAATCCCCGCCCCCCTTTCCCCGGCGCTTAATGACAGCCCTGATTTTGAAAAAATGTAAGTTATGTATTGTTGTTAATTTGAGATAACTTCAGTCCTCTGAATATTCCAAATTTCTTGTTTTTAAATATTGAAGAGGTTTTATAATAATTTAAATTTTCAGGCTGTCCTGTTTAAGTGAGCAGAGTCTTCCTTTGCATGATTTATCACACAGGAAGGAAAAAATGATGGATTTTTGTTGAGCATGTGACATGACTAAGCAACCAAACAATTTTCACGTGCTATGTAAGGAAATGCCACGTGGTAATTTGAAAACTCAGTGATGCTGCGTGTGAATCATGCGGTTCATGTACTGTACATGGTTGTTCTGAGTTAATATCCTTGTTCTATCTGGGTTTCTTTTTCTGGTGAAATTTTCCTTGGTGCAGAATCCAGTTTTTGAATTTTGATTAAATTTTGAATAAATTTAATCAATCAATTGATTAATCAATTTAATCAACACTTTTGGCTTTGGGAATTAATTTTGATGTTTGTGTGTTTTTGTTGACAATTGGAATAGTCACATCAATCAAAGTATGCGACATGTGTTGAGTCTCTGAGCAAGGCTGTGCTCTAAGGAAAATTGAAGGGAGCCCAGTGCTCTGAAACTGTAAATTCTAGGGTGCGCAGCATATGATTTGTATGAAAAATCTGAGTTTTTCTAGTCTCCGAGGGCAAAAGTTAGTCATCAGGGGCCACTGGGCTTTGCCACTGGGCTCTTCTAGAGCACAGCCCTGCTGAGGGTTTGTGAAAATTAAAGTGCGTATTACGTAATATACATTAATCCATATGTTTTTCATAAAGTGGAAGGTCAAGATGGCTGGATATTGGCCAATTTTTTGTTTTGTTTGCAATTTATGGACCCAGATGATATCTTGGCTAAAAATAAATAAAAATGCATGGCCAATATCCGGCTATCTTTGGTCAGTAAAGGATGTATTACATGGCAAAAAGGTCATTTTTCTTTTGGGACCAAAGCAGGAAATCCACTTTCACGGGTAGCCAACCAGAATGCAGGTTTTGTTTATCTCCCCTTCTCAGCGGCATAAAATGACTCTGGTAATAAACCAATAATATTGTAATTTGGAAAAAATAAATTATTTATTTTTCCAAATTATAATATTATCAGACAGTCTTCAAACAGCGTTACGAGCCACGGTAGTCCCACTTACGCTTTTTACCCCTTCTCTTGTAAGAAGGAATTGAGACACAACCGAGAATCTAAGTTGATAGCGGTATTGATCCTTTAGTCTTGATGAAAATAGAGAATAGATACATATGTGAAATGTCCAGTTTTGAAAGAGAATATTCCACTGAAAATTGTAACTTTATCAAGAATAAGGCTAATCGCAAACAATGAAATTAAAAAAGTGTATTTTGGTTTCAGCGACTACAAAACCCCCTTGTTAAGCAGCCTGCATGCACACCTCTCCTATTTCCCTTGTTGCTCAGTCAACAGGGAAAAGGTCCCTTTTCTGCAAGAAAAAGAAAGAAGAGGTATAGACATCTCACCTAGGCTAGCTTGCTAGTTGGAAGAACCTGTTTTTCTTTTAAGTCTGCAAAATAGGTTCTTGTATTTTGGGTATAGTTATTGGCAACTTAGGCTACATGTAAGTAGGTTCTTTATTAGGCTCATATTTTCTGAGAAGGAGATATAGTTCTTTTTCCTATATTTATTAAATAAACTTGGGTTTGTTCCTTAAATATACAGTATTTGTTCACAACTGTATCATGATAAGCCTAACAATTAAAACTGATTACAGAATGTATGTTAATTTAGTGTTATCTATCAGTAGTTTCTTGCAATGAAGATAGTGTACAATTATTAAGTCAAACTCTGTGGTTAAAACGTTTATCATAATTTAACTGTAACCTACATAAATATTTATGATAATCTGCTTGATCAGGTTCCTATATTTTTGGTTATGAAAATGACAAATTTCTGCCATCAGGTTTTATGTCACTCAATAAAATAATAAACAATGATTTAGAGAGAGAGCACATCAACAAAGTGATTCTTTGTCTACCATTCCTGGTCAAATTGGAATATTGAAATGTTGGTTTTTGAGGAGAGGGGAAAACACGAGAACCCAGAGAAAAACCTCTGGAAGTAAAGGAGGGAACCAACAACCAACTCAAACCCACATATGGTATTGACCTCTTGAGTTGAGTCTGGGCCACATTGGTGGGAGGTGAGTGTTCTCACCACTGTGCCATTGTTGCTCCCCAAACCTATAAACCGCTAGGTTCTTACATGCGGGTTTTTACTGTACATGTAGTTTTCCTATTGTAGTAGGGTTCAGGAAAACAAGTTATGAAAAAAATCAGGATTCAACTGTAAATTAGTTATTACCAACTGTCTGAAGTGATTACTCTGATTCTTTTTTTCAGATCTGAAGATGCAGGACTCATTCCTCAAAGCCTGTCTTTGATCTTTCAAAAAATTCAACAGCATAGTCAACATGAAGCATTCACTGTTCACATATCATTCTTTGAAATATACAGGGAGACAGCGTATGATCTTCTGGGATGTTTCTTGTTCAATGGTTCAAAGAAAAACAGAGAGATGCCCAAGGTAAGAACATTATGCAACATCTTAACCTCCAGTAAGCAGAATTCAATCTTCAAGGGACCAATCCACTAATGAAAGGTATCCTCTTATGGGGGGTGCCTTCTTATGGGAGATGGGAGGTGTCCCCTGATGTGAGGTATTCACTGATGAGAGGCATTGACTAATAATAGGAAATGTCCACATATTAGTGGTATCCACTACTAGCAAGTATCCAATAATGGGAGGTACGTGTCCACAAATGGGTGTCCCACTAGGTGTCCCCTAATGGGAGCTATCCAATAATGGGAGATATCCACATGTGGCAGGTGCCCACTAATTGAAGGTATCCAATTGTTAGGGGTGTCCACTAATATGTCAGGTGTCTACTTATGGGAGATAAGAGGTCAACTAATGAGAGGTATCCACTAATGAAAGGTATCTACTTAACATTGTATGCACTAATGGGAGGTGACCAGTGATGGAAGGTTTCCACTAATGGGGTGTATCCATTAATGGGAGGTATCTACCAATGGGAGGTGTATACTAATTGGAGGTATCCACTAATGGGAGCTATCCACAAAAGGGATGTGTCCACTAAAAGAGCTGTCCACCAATGAGAGGTGTCCACTAAAGGGATGGGTTCACCAATGGGAGCTATCCATGAATGGGAGGTGCCACCAATGGGAACTTTCCACTAATGGGAGCTGTCCACCAATCGGAGGTGTCCACTAATGGAAGCTGTCTACCAATGGGAGGTATCCACTAATGGGAGCTGTCTACCAATGGGAGCTGTCCACTAATGGAAGCTGTCCACCAACGGGAGGTGTCCACTAATGGGAGCTGTCTACTAATGGGAGGTGTCCACTAATGGGAGGGTTGCAGGAATAGGAGCTATCCACCAATGGGAGGTGTCCACTAATGAGAGCTATTCACGAATGGTATCAGCCTTATGGGCTATTGACTCTGAGCCCTTTCGGGCTCGAGGAATAATTGTTAATTAGACCACTAATGGGATGGGTCCACTAATGGGAGGTATCCACTAATAGGAGGTGTCCACCAATGGAGAGGTCCACTAATTGGAGGTATCCACTATTACGGGAGCTATCCACCAGTGGGGGGTATCAACTGATGGGAAGTATCCTCTAATGGGGGGGTGTCCACTGATGGGAGGTGTCCACTTAATGGGAACTATCCACTAGTGGGAGGTATCCAGTGATGGAAGGCATTCACTAGTGGGAGGTGTCCACTTATGGTAGGTGTACACTAATAGGAGGTATCCACTAGTAGGGTTTTTCCACTAATGTACTTGATGTACTTGGTGTCCACTAATGAGAGGTACCGGTATCTACTGATTGGAGGCATCCACTAATGGGATTCAAGTATCCATTAATGGAAGGTATTCACCAATGGAGGTTCCACTAGTGGCAGGTGTCCTCTAGAGTGAATTGTCCACTATTGAAAGGTATCCACTAATGTGTTACATGTATGTTTTAATGGGAGGTGTCTGTTAATGGTAGGTATGCACTTATTGGTGGTATCTGCTTATAGGGGTGTCTACTATAAGAAGTTATCCACGTTTAGGGTGTGTCCACTTGTGGTAGTTGTCTGCTTATGGGAGGTTACTAGTGGGAGGTTTCCACTTAATTGGAATAAACTTCAAATTCATTTTTATACATTTGAATGGGGGCTTTTTGAATCAGTTGTATTTTTGTAACTTTTTGGAAGAGAATTATCGTCCATTTTCTAAGTTTTGTATACCCGTAGTTCTACGTTGTCATTTAAATTTCTTTATATGCTCTGATTGGTGTAGTACAAAAAGGGAACATAGAGAGCACATCATGTGTCAAGAGGTCACTTGTGAGAGGTTAAAAGCAAAACTGTCAGACCAAAGAGTGGTCGTGGTTACTTATAAGAGGTGGTTGTTTACACAGGGTTGTTATTATAGGGCTTTGAGTGGGAAAATTTAATTGTTTTGGATAGGTGGTCGCTTACTAGAGGTGGGCACACATGGAGGTTCAAATGTATTACTGTTCATTTTTCCCAGGTTTTGATCACTTACATGGGCGGGAAGGGATGTTGCCACCTGCATGGACTTTCTTCTCATGCTGTGACATCAGAAAAGGAAGCTGTAAGTCTGTATCAATGGGGACTGGCAAATCAAAAGGCTGCTTACACAACTGCCAATCAAAGATCTTCAAGGTCGCATTCTATTTTTACTGTTGCACTTGCAATGCAAGAGCGGGGTTCAGAAATCATTATCAGGTTTGTATGGAAATAAATTTTATGTGGTGTAGACTGTTTCCACATTCCTGTGAGCAAAGGAGTCTAGGTCTTGATCTCGTTTCATTGGATGTGCTCACTGTAGCAGTCGTCAGAGACCCAGGGGCAGTCAGTCACATCGGCAGAAATGGCACGGCGAAGGTTTTCAAGTGCTGTATGAAGTTTCTGTCAACCCAACTGCATGACTGCCCCTGAGTCTTCAAGGATGCACTTGAACAGAATGTGGGAAGCTGTTGCTGTTGTTTACTAACCTGGAACTATGAGAAGCCACAACCAGTTGCAAAAAAACAATGTACTTTACTTTGGCTTGAATGGCTTGTCCATGATCTTGTGCTTGTGATTCACCCTCCTCCCCCTTAGTCTGCTACACAGCCGTTTTTAGAGTCGTCACGCAACGCTCCTCCCCACTCACGGCTGTTGAAAACCGAACTACATTCCTTTCCCATGATTAACATTATTATAATTTAGCTCCCATTTTCTGGAAGGTGTTCACACCACGTTTGCGGTACCGTGACTCCTCCAATCACAGCTTTGCTTTTATCGGTGCCCCATGTGTGAATGACAGAATACAATCAAAATCGTCGCGTGAAAACAAGCAATTAACTTCCGTAGTGTTGTCGTAGTCGAGTCCTATTCAAAATTTAGAAGATAAGCAGCAGCAGCAAGCAAATTGAGCAAATTGCGATGCACAGCATGGATGTGCTCATTTTGTTGCCCGGTATAGTTGCGGGAAATCGCCCATTGATAATTTGTAAGATTGCTTTTTGAACCAGTACCCTTGAGAGTTTAGTCTTCACAGGAACACAATGAGCACACCTGGCACATTAAATTCTTCATTTATTTACAAATCAGTACATATGCACGTTAAATGAAGAACCAACCGATCCTGGTAAAAGCCTTCTGGGCCTATCAAACCTTTTTTCACTTAGAACTTTCTTGACCGCTTAAAACAAACTTTTTTGCGTGACGACACTAAAAACGGCTGTGTAGCAGACTACCTCCCCCTGTCAAAGTTGCTAGCAATGCAAGACCATGCTCAGAACTTGTAGGAACAACTATGAATGGAGGGGAGGGAGGGGGTGAATGTTTTAAATTATCTCACAGATGTGTGACTAGCAGATACTTGAAGTAAGAAAGGCCGGTTTTTTTGTTTGAGTGTCTCAACGTTTTTCAACTTGTTGTAGCTGGAAATAAAAAGTGTTTGCCTGCTAGATAACTCATAATAAGAGCTTGCTAACTAGTGCAACAGGTCACTCAACCCTGGGCTATTGGACAGGGCACTTTGTGGTGCCCTCTTTCTTTTGCATTGGTCATTTGCATCCTGCATTGCATTATGGTATAATAACATCCTCTTCGTTGTCTCTTGATAGGAAAAAGTGACCTTAAAAAATATATTGCCCTAGGTTGAAACAAATTGACTTGATTTGAAAGTGAAGGAACCTTTTAGGACTAGGAGAGAAAGGAAATTGAGAATCAACTTATAGATTGAATTAAATTAACTTGAAATCAAATGTGACCTGTCACACTTATCTAGTCAGGATTGTTTTCAAGCTTTACACTGTCTTGTAAACTGTAGATGAAGACAACTAATTATCATTCATATTAACCATTATAACCGTAAGTCTGGATCGTGTTGTGTGGTGAGACTTCTCAATTTTGAGCAGTGCTTTTCACGATATATTGTTATTTTGATTTTTAAATTGAAAATATTTTGTTTTCAAGAGAGTGACCATTTTTGGTGCTCTGTGAGTTTGCCATTCTGTTGTCAGTTTACATGTATGTTTAAACTTTAAAGAGGTCTCACGTGAAATAAATCTCATACCTCTCCTTCTTAAGATCCAAGTTGCACTTGGTGGACCTGGCAGGGTCTGAAAGAGTGTGGGAATCACATGTTCCAGATATCAGCAGAGCAAGATTCTTCAACTTGTCTCTTCATCACTTGGAGTCTGTCGTAACTGCCCTGCAGAAATTTCACCCCAGAAACACTGAAACAGACAGGAAAAAGAAACAGACTGGAAAATGTTTGAATCGTGGCTCAAGTGCTTTCTTGTCGCAACCACAAAGCAAAGGAGCTGCTGAGATACCAAGAGTGTATGGTCTGATGAAAAGTGCAAGCACTGGGCAGCTAGGAAGAAGACAAGGAAGACTGCAGTCACCTTTTGGGGTGGGGTATAATCCTTGTTATATTCCCTACAGGAATTCATTACTGACAATGGTGCTACAGGACAGTTTAGGTGAGTCAACTGATCATGAAGGATTCCTACAACTGAGTGTATGTTACCCTTTCACTCCTACAAGTAGGCAAACTCAAAATTCCACACAATTTTCATGTTTCATTTTGTTAAAAATGGTAAAAAGAATTAAAAATTTGAAAGTACTGCCAAAGAGGTTTCAATTGAATTTGGACGAAAGACTCAAACGTTAGAACGTCATGCTAATATTTTCCCCCCCCCCCCCCCCCAATTTTTTCATCTGTTCGGATTTCCTAGCTGAAAGGCTAGTGATCCGAAAATTATAGGGATCATGGCTTACCTTTTCGAAAATTTCAGCCAGAAAAAAGGCTCCCGAAAATTTTAGGTGACCTTTTTAGGGTAAAAATCCGTTAAAAATAGGCAATTATACCATTTTTTAGATGTTCGAAATTCTAGGAGAGGCAGGCAAGCAAGAAATTTTACAACAAATGTTCCGAAAATTCTAGATCTCAAATCGTCTTCCGAACAGATATTTCTGAAAATTGACGTTGGGTGCCCCTGTTTCATTTGAATGGTCTCACCGTAGGATTTAAACGAAAGACTGAAACGTAAGAACGTCATGCTAAATAAATTGTACCATGTGAAAGTACTGCCATAGAGGTTTCATTTGGATGGTAACACGATAGGATTTGGACGAGAGACTCAAAAGCTCATAGTACATGTTAAATAAATAGTACCTTGTGAAAGTACTGCCAAAGAGATTTCATTCCCTCTCATAGAAGTCCCCGTTTCACTTGGAGATTTTTCCTGCAACTTATTTCTTGACTGTTATTTTGATGCTACGTTGCCAAACAAGTTGCAGGGAGGAGGTGGGACAAAAAGGCGGATGACCTTCAAGCTTTGCTGTTCTTTATTTCAGGTGGTAATGGTAACGCTGCCATGATTGCAGCTTTGTCTCTGGAAGAGGAAAATTTACATGAAACCATCTTGACATGCAGATTTGCCCAAAAGGTTGCTCGAGTTGTAAATGAACCAAGGTAGGTGATTTTGTTTTTCTTTAACGGATAGTTGATGGTTTGTAGTCGTGGTTTTGAGCCATGGCGGCATCCTGGAGGATTGCTTAATGAGTTACCTACCCTGGAGGACTGCGTGATGGGACAAAAGAACATCTGCACAAGAGCTTATAGGGAACTTAAGCTGTGTTCACACTTTGCTGGATAGCTTTTGTCCCGGCAAGAAAATCGTACCAGATAGGGCTTCTGTTCAGACATAAGAATGGTGATTTCGGCGCAATTCCTGTCATCAAGCGAAGCTGCGCCACGCCGATATCTAAAGTGGAGAGTCACATATCGGATAGGTGCTCATACTATGCCGGATAGCTTTTCTTGTCGGCCCAAAAAGTTAGCCTTGGGGTCACTTCAGATGAGCTCGGTTGACCTGGCTGGGCTGGTTACCCGGACCAATTCCGCCGTGGGTTCATAAGAAAGAATATCAGCCCTGTTTCCAAGATGGAAAAAGGCCGAACGGCGAGGGGAAAAGTTCTGGTGCGAAATTCGAGAAAAGAAGTAAACATGGCGATGTAGATGCTCTAACCGTTTCACTTCCAGGGTGAATGAAGGAGTCAGTGAGGTGGTTCTAACTTTTGAGTCTCTGGACGAAATCCTAAGGTGTGACAATTCAAATAAAACCTCTTCAGTGGTACTTTTACATGGTAAAATGTGGATCCTCTGTTTTGGTAGCAAAAGGGTTGGCTTTTTATCACATACACACCGTTCAAAGCCTAGCAAGCTCCAATCCTACTTCAACTTTTAACAAGACGTGATAGTTCCGTGGAATTGCGCCAACTGTTCTTTTAACTCGCAAAATAAACTATCTGCGTCAGCGAGGTGTTACTCATGGCTGACTCCTTATTTTTTTTCTCAGACAAAATGTAGAGGTCGACAAAGATGTGGTTATAAAACGTCTACAGACTCAACTGGGAAAACTTCACTACGAACTGACCAGTTACAAGGTATGTGCTTGTTTGAAGGTCGCTCATTCTTTTGTGAGTTACATGTATAGGACTTTAAGGGACCATTGTATGGTCATAATGCAGGCGACATTTTTCGGGCAAAACCCGGCGAGCTGGTCGAAGCCAAAACGTGCATTTTCAGGCATCTTTTTCTGTGGTCGAAACTCTAGAATAAAGCAGTATGATCTGTTCGACATTCAACACACTCCCAACACAGTTTCGGATGGGAGTGTTTCGGACAATTGTCATCAATTGATTGATCAGGTCTTAAGACAACGTATAAAATACATATCTTACATTCCCGGAGATTATGCAGGAGCGAATGACATCATCACTAACTTGCCAAAGCACACAAACCCTGGGATCGAGCACTCCGTAATTTAAGCCATGTGGAGCTCCTGTTATTGTGCCCAGGTTTGCTACCAAGGGCCAGATCAAGAAAGTCCTGTCTGCTACCGAAACCTGCTGATACATATTTGCTGAGTTTTGCCCAAATAAAGAACATTGAAGTAACCTGGATCCTTTGATGTTCTTGTTCTGTAGAGAACATACCGAAGTGTTAACATTTTCTTTTTAAGTGTTTTTATGTTGTTCGCGATTCCCTCTTATCTCATTTCCTCGAGACTAGATCCATATATAATTATTTGCTACGGTACTGATGAACTTATGAAGAGAAGTGCGTTAAAATCAATAACCTTGGTGATCATTTCCTTTATTCTCATCACAGAAGTAGGTGTATTTCACCCTTAGCCCTTTCACTGCCAAATGTGGTCAAAGGGAAATTTCGACCAAATTTTCAAATTTCATTTTCTAAAATTTTGACAAACAAATAGCATCATGTGAAAGTACAGGCAGAGAGCTTTCATTTGAATGGTCACATCATAGGATTTCGTCTGCAGACTCAAAAGTTAGAGTTACCTCTCAAAACTCTATCAAACACTCTGGCAGTGAAAGGGTTAAAACCGTAACATCAAAATTCAGATTCTCATTTGTTGTCCCCATAAGTTTCCTTTAGAAGTATTGGGGAGAATTTCTTAAGTGTAAATTAGATTCAAATTGTTTGATCATGCTCCATTCTCGTCACCAATGTGTTTTGTAAAGCATTGATATTACCATATATAAGAAATTTGACGCCGATTACTCTTAGAAATATAGAAACCAATCAATGTTAACCTACACCGCTTGGGATTCCTGTAGCTCGACGTAACCACTGAGTAACTCCTCATAATTTTAATACTGGGTATTTTGTGGTCATGTGAGCTAATTAGGGTCTTGGGACTGCGATTTGACGTAGTCGTTTTTTTAAACCTTACAGGCACCTCAGCAGGTCTCAATACCGTTAGGGGGTGACTTAGGACATGAACAACAGTGTATTAACGTGGTGCGTTCATTTCTGGCCGGAAGAATTAATGATCCTGTCGCACATGGTAAATTATACTTACGGAATAACCTCTATGTATACAGTACCGTGTTTTTTTTTTCTTCTTGACATCATTTGCAATAAACAAATCCAATTCATATTACACAGCGAAAATAGAGATCAGAGAATGCGTCAAGTGGTCCCTTGCAAGAGGTTGAATACAATGGAATAGCATTAATCGTCAGGCACAAAAAGTGGTCGCGGTCGCTTACAGGAGGTGGTCGTTTAGTAGAGGTTTCACTGGAAAAATTTTGGCGTTTTGGATTGGCGGTCGATCGCTTACGAGAGGTGGTAGCACAAGGAGGTTCGACTGTATTTATAACAACTACTAATCTCACCCCTAATTAGAGTGTCTTCCAGCATAACCAGTTATAATGAAAATTCTTGAGAAATATATCCTCAAGATTTCACTCATTTTGAAATCCTCCTCTCAGACTTTTAATGTGGTTTATAAACAGACGTCTTGCCATGTGGACTGGGGCCGTATGATCTTTCTGTTCTTGAGACAGAGTGTGTACGGCATTTCAAAACTTTGAATTTATCTTACTACATAGACTGGTCAAACGTGATTTCCTCCTCTTTCTGACTGGTCTGAATGTCAAGTTTCATCTTTTTCTTTAATGTCGCGTGCATTCTTTTTTTTTTTAATATTGCCGATATTGTATCATCTTCATACTCTCATTTTTGTTAGCACGCCCTTGACTGCTGCAATTTTTTCTTGTGGTTGCGATTGATTAAAGCGCAAGAGGTAATAACACCGTTGGTTTTGTGGTTTGATTGTTGCCAAGCAGACAAGTGCACTCTTGTTTGGCGGTTGATTGTTACCTACGTGATAAGTGTACCCTTTGTTTTGTAGATTGACTTTTGCGCAATTTACGAGCGTGTTGTGTAGTTTAATTGTTACGGAAGTGATAAGCGCACTTTTTGTTTGTGATTTGATTGTTACACAAATGACCAGTGTGCTTCTTGTTTTGCAGTTGGATTTTTAGGCTAGTCAAAAGCGCGCTTTTGTTTTATAGCTTGATTTTTGTTCAAGTGACAAGCGCGTTGTTGGTTTTATGGTTCGATTGTTGCGCAAGTCACAGGCGCGTTCCTGGTTTTATAGTTGGATTAATGCGCATGTCACAAGCGTTTTCTTGTTTTTATGTTTTGATTGTTGCGCAATTGACAATCGCGTTCTTGGTTGTTTTTGATTGTCGCGCAGGTGATAAGCACATTTTTGGTATTATGGTTTGATTATTACTTAAGTTATAAGCGCGTTCTTGGTTTTATGGTTTCATTTTTGAACAAGTTACCAGTGTGTTCTTGGTTTTTTGGTTTGCTTGTTTCTCAAGTCACAAGCGCGTTCTTGGATTTACGGTTTCATTGTTACGCAAGTTACAAGCGCGTTCTTGATGTTATGGTTTGATTGTTACTCAAGTCATAAGTGCGTTCTTGGTTTTATGGAAATGTACACGAATTGGTTCATTGGGCAAATGCCAAACGAAACAGGTTACAAGTTACCAGTGTGTTCTTGGTTTTTTGATTTGAATGTTTCTCAAGTCACAATCGCGTTCTTAGTTTTATATGGTTTGATTGTCGCGCAAGTCGCAAGCGCGATCTTCTTTTTATGGTGTGATTGTTGCGCAAGTCATAAGCGCGTTCTTGGTTTTATGGTTTGATTGTTGCGCATTTGACAAGCGCGTTCCTTGGTTTTATAGTTTGATAGTGGCGCAAGTCACAAGTGAGTTCTTGGTTTTATGGTTTGATTGTGGCAGAAGTGACAAGTGAGTTCTTGGTTTTACGGTTTGATTGTTGCGCATTTGACAAGCGCGTTCCTTGGTTTTATGGTTTGATTGTGGTGCAAGTCACAAGTACGTTCTTGGTTTTATGGTTTGATTGTGGCGCAAGTGACAAGTGAGTTCTTGGTTTTATGGTTTGATTGTGGCGCAAGAGACAAGTGAGTTCTTGGTTTTATGGTTTGATTGTGGCGTAAGTCACAAACGCGTTCTTGTTTTTATGGTTTGATTGTGGCGCAAGTGACAAGCGCGTTCTTGGTTTTATGGTTTGATTGTGGTGCAAGTCACAAGTGCGTTCTTGGTTTTATTGTTTGATTGTGATGCAAGTCACAAGCGCATTCTTGGTTTTATGGTTTGATTGTGGCGTAAGCCACCAGCGCGTTCCTGGTTTTATGGTTTGATTGTGGCGCAAGTGACAATTGAGTTCTTGGTTTTATGGTTTGATTGTTGCGCAAATCACGAGCGCGTTCTTGGTTTTATGGTTTGATTGTTGTGCATTTGACAAGCGCGTTCCTTGGTTTTATGGTTTGATAGTGGCGCAAGTCACAAGTGAGTTCTTGGTTTCATGGTTTGATTGTCGCAGAACTGAAAAGTGAGTTCTTGGTTTTATGGTTTGATTGTTGCGCATTTGACAAGCGCGTTCCTTGGTTTTTATAGTTTGATTGTGGTGCAAGTCACAAGTGCGTTCTTGGTTTTATGGTTTGATTGTGGTGCAAGTCACAAGTGCGTTCTTGGTTTTATGGTTTGATTGTGGTGCAAGTAATAAGCTATGGTTTGATTGTGGCGCAAGTCACAAGCGCGTTCTGATTTTTGTGGTTTGATTGTTGCGTAAGTCACAAGCGCGTTCTTGGTTTTATGGTTTGATTGTTGCGCATTTGACAAGCGCGTTCCTTGGTTTTATAGTTTGATTGTGGTGCAAGTCACAAGTGCGTTCTTGGTTTTATGGTTTGATTGTGGCGCAATTCACAAGCGCGTTCTGGTTTTTATGGTTTGATTGTGGCTTAAGTCACAAGCGCGTTCTTGGTTTTATGGTTTGATTGTGGTGCAAGTCACAAGCGCATTCTTGGTTTTATTGTTTGATTGTGGCGTAAGTCACAAGCGCGTTCTTGGTTTTTTTGTTTGATTGTGATGCAAGTCACAAGCGCATTCTTGGTTTTATGGTTTGATTGTGGCGTAAGTCACAAGCGCGTTCTTGGTTTTATGGTTTGATTGTGGCGCAAGTGACAATTGTGTTCTTGGTTTTATGGTTTGATTGTTGCGCAAATCACGAGCGCTTTCTTGGTTTTCTAGTTTATTGTTGTGCAAGTGACAAGCGCGTTCTTAGTTTTATGGTTTGATTGTTACGATCTTTACGTAAGTGACAAACGCCTCCTTGTTGAGCTATTTTGAAAAAATAGCTCATATGTCAGTGGTGTGAGCGTATGTATCTTTGTGGCTTTGTAACTTTGTATGTTCGGATGTTTGTTGCAAGAGCCAATAAGGTTGAAGGTACTATGAGTTGATGCTTAGGAACCAATTAGATCTTGGCATCTACTTAAAAATGATATTGCCAAAGGTCGAACAAGGGCACTTTAAGACCGCCATCTTGATTCTTCACAATTTTTTCGTCTTTTATCACGGCTACAGGTGTTTGGAAACATTATATTAAATATCTTCATGATTCAAACGCTGTGTACAGTGATGCAGCTGTTTAAGGGTTCATATTTTAGTGTGGATGCTACTTCAAGACATTTCTGACCGAATTCGGCTATCGCGAACGGTACCACGCACGTATTTATGAGTTGTGTTTCACCTCCTTCAAGGTAGAGTATAAAAGATCATATATTTTCAAAGCTCTTCCAGTGAAGCAATGATTGATATTTAGATATGGACTTTAACTCGAAAGTATGCGGCCTATAAAATGTGGTTTTAGAAGTTTGAAAGGCAGCTTATTCTTTTAAAGCTGTACCGAGTATTGTTCATCCTGTAAACAAACTGTAGAAATATTATTCTCTTGCTTACAAAGTTCAACAGACCTTTTTCGTTCCGGCAAAAAAAAAACAAACAAAAAAAGAATAATAAGTGAACAACATGATACATCCTTCCTGCATACTAAGCATTATAGTTATTGAAACTTATTTTATTTAGTAAAGATGCGTAACTTAAGTAGAAACAGTAGCGTTAGGGAATAAAATTGGAAGAAGCTAGTTGACACAATAATTAGATACTGCTTTATTGAGTGGAGTAACATGATATGAGCAGAAATATATTTCGGCAGTTTGATAATTTTCTTGGAAGTTAATAAATGTTAGGCTATCAATCTTGACGTTACATGAAGCATAATTTAATTGCAGATGTTGTAAAGCCGAGACGATTTCTTAAAATCGTTTGAGAAAATTTTGTAGTAAACAATTTGCGTTTTTTTAAAGTACGAATTGTAAGAGGGCCAAAGACTAACATCTTCACGTGCAAATTGTGTGCATGAGTTATTTTTATAATTCTGTTTACTCGATTACTGTGTGATAACTCGAATTCCCTCACGTACGAACCACGAAAGGGGCAAAGTCCAACACTTTCACGTGCCATTTGTGTGACTGTACATCTCATGCAGATTGGCTTTTCACAATTATAATAGTAACTTGAACGTACGTATGAAGACCTGTTTCGTTTTGTAACCAATGCCTTAAAAAAGGCTCTTGTCTTTTAAGAAGCAATAGCTTTTAAAACGTGAAGAAATAAGTTGTCGGAGTTAAACACTGTTTCACTGGGTAGAATCGCACGTGAAAACCTCGTGAATTGTGATGATGCAACCATATACCACAATGATAAAAATCCTGGTATTTCATAACTACTCGAATTCAATGAGTCACATTTTGGCTTAAGAAACTCCGAGGAAACCTTAGAGTTGTCCTTCTAATCAACGTTTGGTGAGTAGACATATATTTTACTTTAGCAATTTGTTTGACTTGCACCAAATGTAACAGGGAAAGACAGAGGAAAGTGAATATATAGCATGAGGATCGACGCAGCTGAGCGTTTCGCGTTTTCGTTTATGTACGACAATACTCAATTTCGCACAAAAACCCAGTCTACATTTAGGACGAAAAAGGTAGATTCATCACTCTTGGTAAGGTTACACTGAAGCAGTAAAGTTACACTGAGGCATTCAAAATAGCTCATGCACGTTTAACGTGCCTATGTTTTGATAACAACGTTAGTGGCCGGCGCTCTCCTTTTTTCTTTGAATCTTATGTTTATAACTAGTGCCCTTTTAGTTTTGTGGTTGTTAGATGGTTGTTAGTCGCGCTGTTTGTTTTATGGTGTGACTGCTGTGTTAGTGGAATGTTCGCCCTTTTTAATTTTTCGGTTGGATTGTTTCACTTTCGCCTCTACAACACAATAGACTCTATTTAGTCTTCCAGTAAGGATCTTCCGCCCTAATTTACAAATAGAATATAAAGTAACGACTGTACAGAAAATTACAATAAATTTAAAGAACCATATGTAATGTCTTACAGAAAGGTAAAAAACTATTGTATGCAAATTACTAGTTACTTAACTTTTAAGAAAGCAGTGATGAGCAAAAGGAGGAAAGAAAGTCTAGCACGGTATTTTGGGTCGCAACTTTGCAAGGAATCTTAAAAAAAGATCAAAATATTAGTTCGATAAATATATTAAACAGCATCAAACACAAGCCTGCAAAGGATTTTTCCTTTTTGAAAAGACATATGTCCGACCAGCTTAGTGTTTTCGTCGCAAAAACGAGCAGAAAAGTTGTCGGACATCGGACCGGACATTGTTTGGTGACCGACTGTTATTTGCTTCTCTGAAATAACTTATTGTAAACAATAAACGTCGAAGATGGTCATCTTGCAAAGAAAGTACTGTGCGATAACCCGGGGCTAGTAGATTTTGCTGTCAGGCTAGTGAATTCTGTTCTTAACTTACCCGAAGGACAAGGGAAGGTTTTTTGGGAATTCAAATTACAGAAGAACTGTAATCAGTGTTGCTTTTCGTTCTACTCGAAAGGACTTTTGGGCTAGTACATGTTAGCCACAACTTGCACGAATGGCAAGCTGTAAAAGTGACTTTTTTACACCCGGATGGTTCATTACAGGGGAGATAAACATGGTTTAGAAAAAACAGGCTTTACTAATTTTCGGCTAATTTTTCAATATTCAGAAATAGTAGCAAAGCTCCTTTAACATGCAGTTTTTCTTGTCTCAGGGGTCAACACATGCAACAAATTTCGTACCGCCCTTCTTCATATGCGTCAAATGTTTATAGAGTCCAGAGCCCGCGCTTTGAATTTGGAGGAAGACGGGATGGAGTCTGGGGACGAGAGGGACAGTGGCTTACGCACTGGAAGTGGAAGTGACACCGCATCGCCGCTGGTCAGTGAATGGGAAAACGATTGTTATTGCCATGCCCAGCTTTCGCCGGCTCATGTATCTTCAGGTGACGCATCATTACACAGGTTCGTGTGTTCACTTTGTACCGACATTAGATAGCTTAAGCAACGGCGACGACGAAGACGGTGGCAGAAACGTCTCCTAAAAAAGGAATTCACGCTATTCATAGCTATTATTCAATGTCGTTCAGTTTGTCAAATATTGGTGAATTTGGAGTTGAATTCTCAAACACTGTATCTTAGTTTAAAGGAAGGAAAAAGAAAATCGTTGTCTTGTGTTTAGGTAATCCAGGAAACATGGGGTTAGGCAACTTCATGTCGTGGTAGTGCAACGACGGAAATGTACAAAGAATGTACAAAGAAATGTATAAAAAGCGTGATGCACGTGAAAAGTTGATGCTGTCGCTGCCGTCTTCGTTACCTAAGCCCTCTAATATTTAAAATTCTGATTACCGATTCTTCTTACTGTTTTTCAGCCGTTTTCTCTTATTTTACTTCATATTATTTGGGCTGCAAGGCAGTGGGGTGTCTCACAAATGCACAATATAACCTAGCCTGCGACCAGGCTTCGCAGTGGGGGAAAGAAGGCGAAAAACAAAAACAAAAACAAAAAAAAATGGCGAGAGCCAAAATATCGGCTTGAATTCACTCGCCGATTTTGTTGTTTAACTATGTTTTTTGCCTTTTCAGTCTCTTCACTTGGGAGCCTGATTCCAGGCTGAAACTTACCCTGAATAACAAGATTGATACCGCAGCACAAAAGTCGGCCATTGTAGGACAGATGTTTTGGAAACTTGGTCTTTCTTGTGCTTTAATTTTTGTTCAAAATACGTTTCCACTGGTAACTTCACAGGTTGTTTTCTGTGTATTTCGAACTGTAAGCCGTGTTTCTGTGGTTGACGTCGTTGGTGTTCTTTGCTGAGTGGTAATGACGGATACGCACGTCGAGTTCAAGTTCGTCCTTTTTAGTCTCGCTTGCTTTAGCAGCGAGACTCTGAAAATGCAAACGTTTCCTTTTTTTGTGTCTGCGCGCCAAAAGGGGAGCTTGTGGTCCCTGGCGTTCCTAGCGGAGACCGTGGAAACTGAATAGGGATAAGAATCGCGACGTGTCATCTGGTGTCACAGCGTCATACTTTATTTTGTGAAGAGAGCTTAGGAAAGATTGATGCGAAAGATGTCGAGCTTTTCCGGAAAGGGTCTGTCCACGAATTCTATCGTTTGAAAGCGTTGAATGCTTTGGAGCAAGTGAATACTTCAGTGAAAGTTTCGATGGTGAGGCTATAAACTGGTCGGGTGTTGTAAACTTTTATTTTATGCCAATGAGTCTTGCGGTTTATTTTTGGCGATGATTGAAATGACGCGCCATGTTCATCGCGTTTTTGGTCTCTGGTAATGATGTAATAATATTTCTCTGGAATTGTTTTTGGTGTATTTATACACGCGTACTCAATCATCGTCGAATACGATATAAAAAGGAAATATCCTGAAAAATACCCTAACGTCGATAAAATAGGAAGTGAAAAAAAAAGCGAGGAAATCCTGTTTCGTGTAGAATTAATCGCCTCCTCATTTCTTATGTAATTTCCAAGTAAGCCAGAGTTACCGCTTTTTTAACAGCGTTCTTGTTTTCCTTTTTTTTATCCTTGATTTTTCCGTGTCTTTTATTTATCAAACACAACATTCAATGATGGACCAGTCATCAGTCGGGCAGGTGCGATTGAGACGCCAAAGACCGAAAAGTGACAGTGAGCATTTCGATTCACACGAGTCTTATATTACAGGCGAATCTTTGACTCAGAACATTAATTTAGCCTTAAATATGATATATTTGGGGAGCAAGGGTGGCACAGTGGTGAGAGCACTCGCCTCCCACCAATGTGGCCTGTGATCAAATCCCGGCGTCGACGCCATATGTGGGTTGACTTTGTTGTTGGTTCTCTCCTTTGCTCCGAGAGGTTTTTCTCCGGGTACTCCGGTTTTCCCCTCTCATCAAAAACAAACAGTTCCAAATTCCAAGAACCACTAAAGTGAATGTGCTACCTCTATTTATTTATTTATAAAGAGGTTTCTCCAAGTCCCCACAATTGTAGGCAGCTCGGCTTACCGCTCTACCAGCATTTTCGTTAGTGTTTGGTAGACAAAGTGAAAAATCCGACTTTCTCTGTAATTCATTAAGTAAACCTTCTTCCTAACCCATTTTCCAACGCTTTGAGCTTATGGCATAATGTCCAATCAGGTTAACTGAGTTCGTTCGGATAAGTCTGGTCTTGTGCAGGGCTGTTGGTGACAGTAGGGATCATAAATATAGTATGACCAGCACCGACACAGAACTGGAACAAGTCGTTGACACACATCGAACGTCGTGCCGCAGCAGTTGGTCCTCACTCCTGAATATTTGCTTCCGTTTCAGTGGATTACACTCCTCGCTCCTGCTTTTTCACTTCTGCTAGGGTCCGATAACCTTTTTACACTGCACCAAAGTATGTGGCGCGGCGCAGCTTCTCTCCGTTGCAGAAATCGCGCCGAAATCATCGTTCTTATGTGCGAACAGTGCTTTATCCGGTATAGATTTCGTGCCGGTGCAAAAGTTATCCGATATAGCGTGGAAATAGCCTAAACCTATTGCTATTCTGCCGTCCTCGTTGTCAGCGCCGTCATCGTCAACAACCAATGCAAGAGTCATTACTAAAGGCACTGAATTTTGTATCGTCGATGGTTTGTTCAGTTACGTGGCGTTGTAATTGTCCGTCTGTCTTCTAATTTGCAAGGAAGGTTTTTTCATAACATGTTGAGTCAGAAAAAAAGCCTCACGCTATAGCAACAAAATCAGAACAAAAGTACAACTTGCCGAATGAAGTTACTGGGCAGATTTAGCAAAGACTACGCGACCACAGTGCCCAAACGCGCGCTTTCTCTCGTCAACTGACGTTCCCGTTCTGTTGCTAAATCATCTACTCTCAATGACCGTCAACTGTGACTCACTGATGTTAAATATCTTGCAGTGTTACTGAAAACAGTACAATTCCACTCAACAACGACCAGAAAGAAACCACGCCCACTGAAGACAGTCCCCCTCCAGAACACACCTCGGTACCACTTCAGCCCAGTGAGACTCTCAAGGAAGAGGCCTCGACCCAGACCAATGAAGAAACAACTTTTGAAGAAAGGAAAAGCGATGGAAACATCAGCACGGAAGGAGAAAGGATTCAACCTTTTGAGAATTCGCCTACAATTTCCAAGCTGGAACTTCAAAGGGAGACTCTTCTGTAAGTAGTTTGTAACCATTCTGTTATTGCGCGTGAAACTGGGTCATTAGGAAGCTTTAGCAAAGACGTTTTTTAGCGACGCACGTCAACCGGAAGTGAACCTTTTTCATTCATGGGCAGTGGAATAGCCCCAATGTTCTGACAAATCGTCTCTGTGAGAGTAAAGACGCTAAGCCATACATATTTCGTAGCGTCAAGTCGTATTATAAAAGAAAAGGCCTCAATTCCGGTTGACGTGTGTCGCTCAAAAACGCCTTTGCTTAAGCTCCCCATTGTTTTGTCGAATTGCATTATGGGACTGTTTTTGGGCAGCTGCCGTTTCTTTTCTTAGGGAGTTTAAGAAGCTACATTTCTCAGCAATGCACGTCAACCGGAAGTGGACCTTTTTGCACTCTTTAGCCGACATTTTAACAAATGTTTGGACAAATAGTCGCTATAAGAGTAAAGTCACAGCCATACAAATTTAAAAAGAGGAAAAAGCTCACTTCCGGTTGCGTGCGTCCCTAAAAAACGTTGCTAGTTAAGCTCCCTATTGACTACTTCGAGTTTGCGCAGGAAACTGGTTCAAAGTTCCTCCCTAAAAACAGTCCCACGGTGCAATTCGATGCATTACCGACCCAGTTCCCTTTGCAACCTCATCGTAAACTGTCGCTAAATCATTCTGCTCGCACTAACTGTCAACTGTAACTCACTTGTCTTGCAGTATTTCTCAAACCAGTACAACGTCACTCAACAATGACCACGAAGAAACCACGCCCATTGAAGACAGGCCCTCCCCAGAGAACCCCGCAGTACCACGTCAGCCGAGTGAGACTGGGAAGAAAGAGGCCTCGACGCAGACTAATGAAGGAACAACTTTTGAAGAAAGAAAACGTCACGAAGACATTTGCTCAAAGGGAGAGAGAATTCAACCTGTCGAGAAATCGCTTGTAATTTCCAGGCTCGAACTACAAAGAGAGACTCTTTTGTAAGTAGCTAAAATGACTAGTGTGTTAGATCTAAACACTTATGGTTTCAGTAAGCACGAAGAAACAATAAACAGCAGCGGATGGCGAACGAATAATAATAATAATAATAATAATAATAATAATAATAATAATAATAATAATAATAATAATAATAATAATATTAATAATAATATAATAATAATAAAGCCTTTATTTAAAGAGGGTAGCACTTAATAGCCAAAGGCTAATAAACTTGTGGCCCTCATAAAATACACAACTATTTACAATCTAATAAATATAGTAAGCTAAAATATATAAACAATTAAAATAAAACAGGATTCGAATTTATAAAAATAAAAAATTATTAAATGATAAAATGATGCAAACATTGTTGTTCCTTAAAAATCTTGGCAAACATGTTCTTTTTAAAACATGCTACAGAATCTAGTTTCCTAATTTCAATTGGTGTACTATTCCACAGTCTTGTTGCCGAAACAGCGAAAGAGCGTCCTCCCTCTGTTTCTCTTCTATATCTAGGACAAACAGCATTAATGCTTGAATATCTAGTGTTGCGGGAGTGCCGCTTGTTATTCAAAATTAAGTGTTCATTTAGATAATTCGGCAAATACCCATTAATTCGCTTATACATTATTATGCATTTATCTATCTTATGTTGCTCATAAAACGGAATCCAATCCAACCTAGCTTGTTAAACAAAGCAACTGATGGTGTCATGAGATCGGCATAAGAAATAACGCGTGCCGCACGTTTTTGCAATCTTAAGACCCTATAAACCGACTCTTTATCGCAATTTGCCCAAACAACGTTAGCGTAAGACATAACAGGGCGAATAATGCTATTATAAAACTGAAGTCGCTGTTTAAGAGGTAGACAGGCTCGAATCTTACGCAGTATTGCGATTCTAGAGGCCAACTTTTTACATACTTTCTCAATATGTTCATCAAATGACAATTTGCTGTCAATTTCTACGCCTAATAAGGTAGCACAATCCACATTACTGAGCTGTTTTCCGTTTACGAAAACATCTATGTCACTTCCATTTATGTTAGCCACACATCTTTTCCCAGTGATCGTGAGTACTTTAGTCTTGTCTTCATTTAATGGGAGCTTATTCGCTGAAGCCCATAATTGAATTTCAGAGACAGACTTATTTAGTGATGAACTTAAGGTGGCTAAGTTTTTCACATCCGCAAAAGCAGTCGCAGTCGTATCGTCTGCGTAAAGGTCCAACTGAGCACTTGTATACAAGGGCAGATCGTTGATAAACAAAATGAAGAATGAAGGACCTAAAATACTCCCCTGAGGGACTCCATGCAACATCAAAGCTTCGCTTGACTCACTCCCGTTTACACGGACCACTTGCTTCCTATCCAACAAATAAGAGTGACACCAGGCAAGCTCCCGGTTGGCTTTTCCGTACAGTTCCAACTTGCGCAACAATAGCTTATGGTCCACCATGTCGAAAGCCTTTCGATAATCAACCAGGACCATGCCGCATACATGATTATTATCTAGGCCGAACAAAAGCTCGTCAACTAACTTGATTAGAGCAGTCTCGGTACTGTACATCCTATGAAACCCAGACTGTCTAGAAAACGCTGCTGGTGCCTGTAGGGTCTGTAAGATCTAATCAGTTGCCGTTATGCGTGTACGGAGAGCCTTCTCTCAATGGTCTATTTTGTTTGGTCTCTTTACTAGCTTTCTAGATGAGGGGTGGGGGGTGGGGGGGGGGGATTAAGGTGTTTCTCTGGTTCCCCATCAAAATTGCTCCCTAATTGACTAGACTATGCAGCGCCATCGTTCTTAAATGTTGGCGTGACATTGTCCAGTTTTCATACAGTTGTTTTCTTCACTCACGGTGCTGGAAAGCTTACTCGACGAGACCTTAACCCGAGACTGAACTCAGCCATCAAAGAACTCTTTTGTCATAAATCACAATAGGTAGCGTTTGTAACCCCCCTCTTCCAGAAAGGTCGTAAAGAGACCAACCAAAATAGAGATTTTCCGTGGTTACTCGTCCAACAAACTTGGTGAAAATGTTTTTTCTCTACAGGAACAAAAGCAAGATGATTGAGTCCAGATTAATTGAGCAGCGAGCGCGCCTTATTATGATTGTAAAGCAGGGTGTGGTTCCAGAAGAATTGGAGAATGAGAAAATAGTCGAGATGCAACTTCAAAAAAGACAGGTTCGGAGAATCGTTATTATCATTGGTGATAATGTTGATGTTATTGTTTTCCGATGTTGATGCTAATGTCTATGGCAACTGATGTTAATGCAATAGACCATTTTACAGTTGTGGACTTATTACCCTAGCCTTTGAGTGAATGTGAGGCTGACGGTGACCTTGTTTTGATACAAACCTCCTTTGCTTTGTTATGGAATTGTCCTTGAAAAATACTAGTTATCATAAGAATAACTTGATTTACATAATAAAACAGGAAGGTTTGTATCAAAACAAGGTCAACTCCGGACTCGCCTTCATCCAAAACTGTAAAATGGCCTATTGGCGATAACAATGTTGCTGCTACGGTCAATACCAATCGTTATGCTAATGTCGATTTTAATGTTGGAGCCAACGTTAGCGCCAATGGAAATTATAACACTAATGCTAACTCTCATTTTAAGTTTGATGGTAATGTCAATTTTAATGCTAAAGTCACTGTTAATAACTGTGATGAATTTTTCTTGTCACTAAGTTTAACATTAAGAAGATCGTAATGCTTTAGTTTTTTTCATATCCCTTGGCCATCGATCTTTGATGATCCGTACCAATGTATGCCTATGGTTGTTCGTTTTAGGATTACATTCGGTATGATTTTCAAACACAATTTTGTGTGAAGAAAGTTGCCTAACAGTAGGTAAGCCAATAATTCTTGTCATACAGATAACTGTTTTAAGATTAAGCTTTCTTTTTTCCGTCTCTATTTAGCGGGATGTTATAGAACAGCTCTCCCAAGTAATGAAGAAGTTGGCAGATTCGAAGGGCATGGGTCAAGAGCAGCAGTCTCTTGTTTGCATTTACAAACAGGAGACAGGAACTAAAGACGAGGAACCTTCCTGTTGTGCCGCTCCTTCTAGCCAGGTTGGTTAAATGGCGTCATATTCAATTTTTTTCGATCGCAGATACCGGTAAATCAGAAATTAATCTGATTTCTCGCGTGATAGCTACTCTCATTGAAAACGAGTTTCATTTGCGAGAAAACTTCCGGGAAATGAGTTACTGCGCATTTCAAAAACACGCGAACTCTGAGGTTCAAAAGCCGCCTTCACGATTGCGTTTTTCGCTGCTGTCAATCATAATTACGATCACAAGCAACGAACCTCGACCTTGAAACACAGAAACACCCAAAACGGATCGAAATCCACCAATCACAATCACAGACCATGACCTTTTGAACCCGTTGCACTAAACTTCCGTTTCTTAAGAGGTCCGCTAAGATAATTGACGGCAGCGAAAAACGCAAACCTCAGTTGGCTTTTGAACTTCAGAATTCGTGTGTTTATGAAAAGCGTAGTAACAGTCTTTTATCAAGGAAAATGTTGCGTGGTATGAGAAAATTCAAACCGGGTGCCAAATGCGAAAAACGTAATTTGCGTGACAGACGCAATCTAACCGCGGCTAGTAACGTCTGAGAAGCAGCGCCGAGATCCTTGTTCTGTGCCCCCAACGGACTCGACGAATTATCGGAAATGCGTTTCGAACTTGCCTTTAACCTGATTGGCCTGTCGAACGATGGCTATTTTTAATAGGCCAATCATGGCGCTTACTCAAATCCTGGTACATATTTGGGGGCCCAGAACAAGTAATTCGGGGCTGACTCGTATTTTAGTTTCGTCTGTGGTGCAAGCTAGAGAAGAGTCGCAATTACCCAGCTACAATCGTGGACAAAAGTCTTCGGACACTTTTGCGTTTCTGGGGCGTTTTCTAATTCACACAGGCCCAACCCATCCCCTCACCCCACAAACAATGTTGGACGCGTGCATCCAGATTTTTTTCCGAGTTTCAACTTTGTATAGGGTGGGGGGAGGGAGAACTGTAAGAAAATTCGATATGGATGCACTGTTTTAAGAGGGAACAGAGAAATGACAGAAAAAAAAATGAATATTGCAGTACTATACAAGGGACTTTTGTCCTGGATTGTAGCATCACAATGTAGTGATTGTAGTGTGCATCACTTGGAATGGGTAGTGGTCATTTGCCTTTTTCTTCGCTCAGACCGAATATTTAGAAGTCATCAAGGACTAACTCTCAATGACTGTTATTCTTTAGAATATGTTTTGTCTTTGCTTTCTCTCACATTTTGTTTTTACGATAAGCTAATGAACACATTTTAAAAACCTGTGCAACTTATTTTTCGACTTATAACCATTCTGACGGGAGCGAAGTCAAACCTCATTGTTGATAAATGCCCTGCCCTTTTTTTTTTCTGGATGACTGCGCTCATGTTTGGACAGGCAATTTAGTTGCTAGGCATTTAGTGGAAGTACGTCCTTGATGTTGTTCGTCGTCTTCCTTATTCTGTATCCAATTCAAACGTCAGTGTCTTTGAACTTTGGCAGATAAAAGATTCGGCACGAATTTCAAAAGAACTAGAACTGAAAGAAGCTTCCACGCGTCAGAAACTTCTTGCTTGCAGAGAGCAAATGAAAACTATGGGCATTTCGTTAGCCTCAGTGTCCCATGGGAAGTTCCACGAATCAACGACCTCAGTTTCAGGCTGTGGGAACCGTCAGACAAGTGTCTCATATGTGTCACCTGTGACGCGGCGTTCGCAAGGCGACCTGGGAGAAAATAGGGGCCAGTGTTCTACAACCTCGTCTCCGGAAAGGAGAAGACCTGTTTTTAAACCATCAAGAGTAAGAAGCAGGTTAAGTGCAGACTTTTCTCACGCGAATAAAAATGCGTCGAACTCATGCAATTCTTCTCCAAGAAGAAGATTTTCAGCCCCAGAGAAGGTAATACATAGACCGGGTAAAAGTGTAGTATTGAGAAGCGAAGGAAAGCTTGTTGAATACATGAACACATCTCATCAGAAAATGTATCAGAGTTCGTCATTCCCTCGGTGGCTTACCGTAGGTAGTGATCAAGTTTATGTGATGGGATTAAACAGTACATCTCGAAAAGTGCCTTTCAAACAAGGAACAAGGGTAAGAGACGATAAAAGGCGTTTTTCAAACGTCTCTTGAGAAGGTTGTGTGTAGTTAAGCGAAGGCTCGGCTGTGAAAGTTGAGTGCAGCTCTCATAACGTTACAAACGTGTTGGGAAAACACAAGGCATGTATTTCTACCGGGACCCAAACGAAGCTCACTTTGTACCATGAGATGGAGAGAGGATACGAGAAATGGGGCCCTGTTTCCGATGCAGAGATAGCGGCGAGGGAGCCTAGAAAACAGGTTAACGCGCAAGTTTCTCTATCGTCAATCCGTCTCCGTGAAGGGGGAAAAAGAAAGATTAAAAGGGAATTCCAAGGTGCGTCGAGGCGGCTGAAGTGATCATCCAATGTTTGTATAGGAGGCATACACAACAGAGTGCAGTGGAGTGTTGAAGTCCACTTTGCTAGCTTTACAGGTGTTAGAAATGGATGACTATTGGCTCCTGCTATTGACCACTTTTTGCTTGCTCTTAAAACTGGGTTGATGTGTTGTCAGCTGAAACTTCAGCCCATGTCACTTCACTAGAAGCTCAAAACGCAGGGTGTTCAACAGCCGGTGTTTTCAAAGTTGTTTCGAGTCAAACCTCTTTACAACAGCTTCCTTGGTGGCAGAACGCAGGGACTGCGGAGTTGAAGGCGAGAATTTATCTTTAAGAATTTATCTTTTAACAGCCGGTGTTTTCAAAGTTGTTTAGAGTCAAACCTCTTTACAACAGCTTCCTTGCTGGCAGAACGTAGGGACTGCGGAGTTGATGGCGAGAATTTATCTTTAATGGACAAGGGGCATGCTTGAAAATTAGACTCTAAAAACACCAGAAAAAACCGTTTACTTCTACCAATTCTGAGATTAATTTTGTCCTATTTTTATCACTATCCAGTTAGTTTTCTACACAAAAACGTACGTTGAGAGCAAGGAAAATTGTGTTTGCCTTTAACATAAAGATCACAAGTACTTTCGTAAAATGTGCCAAAAAAAAATCTTGGTGAATTTATTGGTGGGGCTAGAGCCCACTCAACCCCAGTAGAAGGCTCCGCGGTCCCTGGAACTTGGGCCTTTATGGGAAAAAGATAAGGGTGTTGGAACCACCTGCGGGAGATATGGTAACAAATGTTTATTTTCATAAAATGAGAGGGTATTTTCGTTGTTGGGACGCACTTCAGGGGCACCCAGCGACCGAATTTTTCCAAATACGTCAGAAGTGTCTTAAATGGTCTTCCGTTTAGATGCCTGTTTGGTTAATTTGGAGCTCCCCTAAAAAAACTATTTATCTGTGCGGATGTCTCAGCTTTGAAGTTGGCTTTCTCGTGGCATCCGAAACTGTTAGCTATCCCGATGATGGGTAAGTTCGAGGGCATGGAGTAGCTGGACCTTACTTTCATCAGAAAACGCTTGGGGACGCTTTGTCCTTAAACCGAAATTTTCAGGAGACTTTTTTTAACAGTAACCGCAAAATCTTGGTGACAAATTTTGAATAAAAAGCAACTTCCGAAAATCGTAGGCAAGTTGGTAGAAAAACTCCAAATATCTTGGACGAGTGGAACGGTTATCCCAAATTTTCAGCCTTTCTCAAGGTTTAGACATTTTTTAGGCAATATTTGCTCCTTCGACAATTGAACAGTTTTTAATTTTTTACAGAAAAAGGTCGTTAAGTACCCTTGACTTTAACTGGCCGTTGCAGATGTGGAGACGCGCCACTTAGGGAAAGGATAAAACAAGAGTGAATATATGGCGTTGGTTGGGATTAAAAAACACGACGGTTCTAAAGAGATTAAGCTTTATTCTTTAGATAGATTTCACTTCGAATTTAGACTCACAGGGGTCAGGAAAAGGTATGGACCAGAAAATGTTGTTTTTGCCGTTTTAGCGACATTTATTTTTATCCGACCTCTATGCCACGGGTCTAAAAACAGAGGTTACTTTTGTTTCGGTGGTTAACACATGTGAACCACAAAATCGACGTTTACTTACGTGAACTACGACTCGAAACTCTAATCATCAAGCGATAAGTTTTTCAAGTTTATCTGACGAGAAACAGCCGCGAGTGATGTAAGACTCCGTTATGTAGATGTAGAGGGGTTAGTTTCTAAAGGAGGTAATTAGCAATTATTGAATGAATGAGGCTGACTAGGATGTGAAAAATTATGCAGATCGAGGAGGATGTTACCCACCGAGGCTGAAGGCCTAGAGTGCAATGTGCATACATGTTCTTTGTATAGTTTGAGCTGCCTAGTAAATATAACGAACTTATGTCAATTGGTCGCTTAAAAAGAGGGTGATAAGAATTCATATAAAATAATAAAAACCGTCACCACAAGAAAGTGGTCGCGGTCGCTTTTAAGAAATAGTCGCAACAGTAATGAGTTGACTACGGAAATTTCATTTCGGATACTCGGTTGCTTTGACAGATGGTCGCACGGTGAGGTACCACTGTATTTCGTCCAGGAAAATTTAAGGGAAAATAAACCTATTCTGTACATTTATTACATCACAGAGGACACAAATTAAAAGTATTTTAGTTGTAACATATTTAAGAATTACTATAAGAGTTCAAGTCGAGTTAAAAACACTCTATTCGCGCGCATACGTAAAAAATCGCGACACACAATAGCGGGGACAGGCAATTATTTTTATACGCAAGATGTATTGCTCTTGTCGTGTCGGTTCCATGGATACATATCGTTCGTCTTCAATTCTACAATAAGAAAAAATGGTGTCAGTAAAAAAAAATCGTGATATCCCCGTGTTTTATATTAGCATGGAATACAATTTAGGGGGGGGGGGGGGGGGGCGGTGAAGCTATTAGGTTATCGAGTTCGGGGGTATTTATTTGAATTAGGTTTTTAAGATCCGACGACGGCGGCGGCTATGACAACGTGAATCTGAGCGCGCATCACACTTTTTCTGTACATTTCTTTGCTGTTACTGCACGACTACGACGTGCGAGACAAATGCCTAATTTCACTTTTTACGCAGGACGTAAGCGAGCGACCTCGAATTTTTTCTTTCTCTGTCTTAACATGACTTGGATGTGGCCCCTAGGAATTTAACACCAGGAGAGTTCGCCTAAATTTGTTAAGTGAGTTGGAATAATCGCGATAAGGATTGAAAGAACGTGAGTTCACTTTTTACGTGTAAGCGACGTCTTCGCTGCCGTCGCCATCCTTGGATCTTAAAGGTCCCTAAGAAAAACTCTGTATTACCTTAAGTTATATGGCTTATTTGGCCCGGTTTGCCGATATTGCTTTTTTAAAAGAAGATGAATATTCCTTCAAATGTGATAAATTGAAAAAGAAAAAATGTAAGAAGAGTAAAAGGTGAAGGCTACAAATAACATTTAAAGACATAGTTCATATATAGAGGATATTTAACAATTACTCTTCGAGCCCGAATGGGCTCTGAGTCAAGAGAGGAATAATTGTTTTAGTAAAATCCAACTAGTTGGTCAAAAATGTCGAGACAAAACAACTTAACGCAAGACTTTTATCCTTTTTTGCCGCTAAAAAAATCTGGCGCTTTTCGCTACTAATGGGCTATAACATATAGCCTAGTAGTAGCTCAACCAATCAGAACGCAGCATTGATGATAGACCACTAGTTGGATTTTACTAATTCATTATAGCCACGCGGAGATACGAAATTTTCTCTTCGAGACGTCACCTGTGAGAACGAGTGAAATATTTTTCAACACGAGAAGAAAAATTTGGTATCTCCAATTTGCAAGCGGCCATGTAATCTTCAGTACCATTTCACTTTAATATATATTTTTTTGTTGCTGGCATAACTATAACAATAGCAACAGCATATATCCCATAGCAACGGTAATCTTTTCCTCCTGTAAAAAAACATGTCATTTTCACGTATGAAAGTATCATTTTCGTGTACGTTTTTAACTACAGTACTCTGTCTTTTAGACCTGTAGTAGAGTTTTTGGTGGGAAAAAACTTATGGAGTCGCCGTAGAATTTTAAGTTATATATATAAAAAAAGTTTCCAGCGTAAGACGTACAATGCACTAAGTTTAAGCCAAGGTTAGGTAAGATTAAGATAATATAAATTACTTGTAAAACTAAAACTATTTTCGCCATTATTTCCATTTTTGTGAAAACATATTACATTTACTTACAAAGTTATGGCAAAATTTGAACGTGTATTAAATTAATTCAGGGGATGAATTAGAGATAAAGAATGAACTTGGAATTTAAATAAAAAGTTGTTGCTTTCATTTAGTTTCCTTTTTTTTTTTGAGTTCAGTGCAACGGGTTAATCAGGCGCGGGTCTAGGATAAATACTGACCGATTTCCTGAACGAGCGCCATAAGTGCAAGCTTCTACGGGGGTGCGGAACATGTTACCCTGGAATTTAACTCCCTGAAGTCCCCTTTCCTGGGTTTGTGAGTCATTTAGACAGGATATTGGCCCGTTCCACTTTCCACGGATGAAGCTTTGAAATCTCATAGCGTGTCTAATGCGCGGAAAATGAAAATGAAAAAAAAAAAAAAATTGTCCAAACCATATTACAGATATAAATTATTACTATGAAAATCTCACCGATTTTGGTAAAACGGTGAAAACCGGCGTGGGTCCGCGCCTGATTAATGTAGCCACTAAGTGGCTATAAGAAATTTCCCGCATTTTCTTAGGGTGTGCTCGATTGATCGTAATATGAAAACGCAAAAGTCACAAATTTCTTGGACCATGATTTTTGGGCCCCTTGATATCTTATTTCAAACAGATTTCTAGTTATTGTTCATGATATATGAAATAAACAATGAACTGCGGAAATGAAATGAAAATGAAGAAATGATCGTCGCAGTGAACGCAATTTATGCATTTGCGAAAAGAAGCCTGAAAAAAATGCAGGACTTCAACGGGGTTTGAACCCGTGACCTCGCGATTACCGGTGCGATGCTCTACCAACTGAGCTATGAAGCCACTGACGTTGGGAGCAGGTCAATTGTGGGTTCATATGCAATGAACGCCAGAATGAGTTATTTCAAGGGTCAATCCGTTTCCATCCTGACCGCACACTCATAGTTGAGATATGTAATGTGACCGGAAATATTGTGCGCCTTCCATTCAACCTAAAACATCCGGTTTGAATTTTCGGCAACTTTCAGTAGCGAATGCAACAGTATTTACCAAAATTGCCATAAAAGAGGACAACCTCGCGAGGTATACCCAAATTTTCGAATTTTTTTTCGCGGAAGTTTCTTTCCATTCAACTTTGCTCCCGGAAATTCTGTTACTTTCGGTTGAATTGTTTGCATTTCGGAGATTCAACAGTTTCGGGAATTTCTGAAAACTTTTGCGGGAAAATTTCTGCACCATTTGCCGCTGTTTCCAAATTTTCGAAAGCATATAAAGTTCATTCCGTTTATGCATGTTACTACCCACATGAACAAAGCGGTAATTGAGGCGTTGGTACTATAGGTGCATTAAATCGCGGTGTAACTCTATCATTTGACAAATATACAACTTTAAGTCATGCATAATTAAAAAAAACAAAGGATTCAGATAAGTTCGAGATAATCGCAACTGACTCTTCACGTTGTTTAGTTGAAGACAGTTTCGCACTACATTACCAGAGATTTTCACAGGTGTGCTTGAAAACTTTCGTCTCCTCTTTTCTCCAGACCCGACTGACTCCCCATGGGTCTCCGAGGATGGTCACCTTGTTAAATTGATCCGTTATTATGAATGGTACAGGCTGATAGTTGACTTTCACTAAAAGTAACTAAAAAGAGGCTTTTTTTCTCGTTCCTGTTACGACATTTTTTTTCTATTTTTACGACATACGACATATGTTACGTTAAACAGTCTTTATAAAAGTGGTGTTTACGTAGATCGAAGGTTCTTCTTTAAAAGTTACATCAGATACAACACAATTCTTTATTGAAGCTGAGTGGTAATTTTCGAAGGGCCGCTACTTCCGGGTAAGCCGTTACTTTCGGTGGGGCCGTTACCTTCCGGATTCAATAGGAAGATAAAAACTTAACGTTACTTTCGGGTAGCCGTTATTTTCGGGGGGACCGTTAGTTTCAGAATTCTGTACTTCTATAGGAGAAACCTACAGGGACAACAAATAAGAATCTGAATTTTGATGTTAGGAATAACAAATGAAATCGTGCTATAGCTCCTTTCAACTTTCAAAGTCCTCAAATGGCGAAGAGGTTTCTTTAGCACATTCTGTGAGGCCGTCCGTGCGCGGGAGAGATTCTGAGTTTGTTCCCTAGGTGTGGCGTCAAATCCTTGTTTCGACTTTTTCCCCGTTTCCGTGTAGCTTTAACGTAGCTTTAGATACCAGTAAAACAGAGCACTGATGGAGGGAGAGGAATGAAATGGCCATCGGCATCAGGTTTGTTATATTTTACCGACGTAAAATAAGGAGCCTAACCTCTTTATTGACACGGCAAAAGTACAAAGTCTGGGGAAAGCTTATTCGGAAGTGGGCGCTATTAGAATTTGCGGGGGGATCAATTTGAAACTGGAGAAGCAATCCCTGGTAGTTCATGAATTTCGTTAATCGACGATCAGTGAAGGGTATTTAAAAAAAAGGTCTCCGCATCTGGCAACCAGTATCTTAGCTTGTGTAGCAGGCGCTCGGAATTCATATGGGGTCAAGAAAGAACATGTCCCCGTCGCGTGCCCCGTTCCTTCCCTCACCCATATGACTCCCAGGCGCCTGCTACGCAGGCCCGGTCAGTATCTTAAGTTTTCCTACACCGAACCTTGAGTTTGCCCCATTTTAAGGAATACAGACTCCAAAATCAGGGAGATTTTTGCCCGTAAACCCGGAATGAGGGAAATTTTTGCCACTGGAATTTTGAATCCTAGGATTTGGAATCCGGGATACAGCTCGAGGAATGCGAAAATGATAAGCGGATGATAAGGACTAAGGGTAACAAAATATGCCTAGATCGCCTTAAAAATACCCAAGGACACAAATCATAGCACATACAGGTTTATACTGTTTCTTTTTGAGAAGGTGAGCTTTTTTCGAAGTGTTTCGTTTTCCATATCAATCCTATATACCTGGCCCCGGTTGTTAAAACGTCGGATAGCGCTATCCACCGGATAAATCACTATCCAGCGGATAGCGTAATTGATTTCCGTAATAGTTATCCGCTGGATAGTGATTTATCCGGTGGGTAGCGCTATCCAACGTTTGAACAACCGGGGCCTGGGGTAAAGACAATACGCTTGCGTTACATGCAGGTTTTCCTGTGACTTGAGCCAGCGAATCATAGAGCGGTACTATTGTTGGCGATAGCAACATCATGTAACAACAAGGCGCCATTTTGTTGGCGAAAGACATTGTTTTGATGCAAAAAATATTGGGTTTAATAATCCAAAGAAACCTTTGAGTTAGGGAAATAGTATGGTTTAAGCTAAAGGGAGATGAAATGCATCTCGGATGATGAAGAGGGAGATATTGAAGCTGAAATTCAGCGAGAACTAGATGCGCTCCAAGATGACAGTTTGCTGCATGTAGAAGATGTTGAGGACGATTATTTGCAAACGACTACAATCGAGGTAACATTACAACTTAACAAAATTAGAACTTTAATTTGATTGACTAACATCATTAACAGATTTTTCCTTTTGGTTCTCTTCAATACCTGTTTGTCGACAAAAATATATTCTTCCTTCGTTTGTGGATAAGAAATTTGCATGCATACGCATAAGTTTGAGCTTATAAGCTTCTAAAGCTTTTGTAAATTTCAATGAATGTCGATCTAATTAAACAAAGGACAATGAACTTTTAAATCATGCATGATGTACAGGGTAGTTTTTTTGTCTTCGTACCTTATGCATGCAACTGCCCTTACAGCTTGCACCTGAAACCGTAAAAGTAATTTCCTTGGATCAGCCAGTGCTTATGCTACACGCACATCGGGCTATTGCATTTAATATCCGCAAATGTTTGAGGACTCACCCTTTCCCTTTTCTTCTTTCCCGTTTACCTCAAAACAATATGGGTCCTACCCCTGAAGAATTTAGTGAAAATTAAAGCTCCAACTCCAAAGAATTCCATATTTTTTTTCACTCTACTCCCAAAGAAATCCCGTTAAGAATTCTATGGTTTCTGAACAGGTGAGGGCGTGAGGGGGGGGGGGGGGGGAGAGGGGGGGAAGGAGATAATTAACAATTATTCCTCGAGCCCAGCTCGAATGGGCTGTTGACTCAGAGGTTATGAGGGCGAGAGGAATCTTATTGTTTTAGTAAAATCCAACTAGTTTAACAAAAATATCGAGAACAAAAACATTTTAGCTACTTAAAGCTAGACTTTAATCCTTTTTTGCCGCCAAAAAGCCGTCACTTTTCGCTACTAGTGGGCTATAACATATAACCTAGTAGTAGCTCAACCAATCAGAATGAAGCATTGACCACTAGTTGGATTTTACTAAAATGCAATAGCCCGTTGTATTTGATTTAGTTGACATCAAACATAATTCCTGGCATGCTGTTTGTATGATTTTTAATCCATTGTAAAGCCTACCCTCAAGTCAAGAAAGCAATATCATTTGCCTATATAGGTGCAAGAGTAATCTTTAACTGAATAAACTGATGGAAAGCAGTGAATATAAACCTTGTTGTGCGAATAATGTGTACTGAAGAACCTAAGTTACTGTGGACATGCATCTGCGTTTAAAGAAAAAAATGGATCTTATTGCTCTTTAATGGATTTTAGGCAAAGGAAGATGACTTGCCAGATTCAATTCAAGAATATTTAAGACTCTTACATTCAAGAACAGAAGGTGCTAAGGATGAGGTTGAAGAATGTGAAATAATCTTGGAAACATTACCTCCTGGTAGGTTATCCAAATGTCAGATTATTAAATAAAAAACAATTGCAAGTCAAGACAAGTTCAAATTTTCTACTGGTAGATACTTAATGACGGCTGAAGTCCCCAGTCCACTATCAAAGATTATTAAGATTGGGGGTTTAAAATGTAAGGCTGTGTTCTAGAGCACGCCTTCTAAGGAAAATTGCCCAGTGCTGTGAACTTGTCAAATCTAAGGTACCCAGCATTTGACTTATGAAAAAATTAAGAATTTCTAGTTTTCCAAGAGCCAACAAGATGGGTGCCAGGGCCCACTGTTTTCTGCTCAAGATTAACAGACCTGAAATGACAAATTAAAGGGGCTGTGTCACAGCAGTCCAGTTCATTTTGCTTAATTTTGTCAATTACTCGGCCTCAACCACTATGGAACTTAAAATAAGTAAAGAAGTTATATGTAAATGACAAAATCAGAGATTCAAGACAAACAAATATGTCTCCTAGGCATTATTTTTGAAGGTGCAAACAGCAGCCTGTTAGGCTGAACAGTTCTCAAAAACCCTAATTTAAATCTGTTTCAATCTTGTTCAGTTTTGCCCATCGGTGGCATCTGTTGTATCTGTTGTGTTATTTTAACCTTCCTTTAATGTTTTAAGCAGTTATTTTTCTGTTTCTCTTAATTTAACAGGCATTTTGTAATTACCTAATTTGTCTGAATTTCGTGACTCAGCTCCTTTAAGTCTCCTGCAAAGCTGTCTGGCAATAGAGCACCCCCTCCCCCTTCCCCCCGCCCCCATCCCCTCCAAAAAAAATTGCAAGTCTTGTTTAATTCAGTTGAATGACATGAATTCACCCCATGAAACAGCCGTCTAAGTTCTGCCTTTTGACACTTTTTACCAAATAGCAAAAGGGTATGTTTCCTCAGGCGATGTCATCAAAGAAGATAAAAATTTACTTGCTAGAAGAATCAAGGAGGAGCTTGGTGAAGAATATGAAGAAAATCCTCTTGTTCTTAGAGACCAGGTTAACTTCTTCTATATTTTAAACCCTTTAGTCCCTAGTATTAGTTACTGAGTAATATTGTTGTTCTCTGTATTGTTTTCCAGACATTTCCTGTGGTTCTGTGTAAGAGAAACTGTGTAATAATCGTGACTTTTTTACTCGGTGATCATTTCCCTTATTCTCAAGAGCTTGATTAAGCAGATGAAATATTTATTTTATTTTGGTATTGGCCACAAAAGAGTTCAAGGTTATGTTTTCAATGCAGGGGGGACTCCCAATCAAAGTGTTGGGGGTAGAAAATTGCAGATTTTAGTTTCAATTAGGATGTTCTGGACAGAAAGCCAATATTTTACCCATAAAGGTACATGTTTCTCTTAATCAACAATAATGACGTATTATACTGTGCTGGAGTATGGTATCCTTTATGAGGGGTCAATTAAAGCCTGAGCTATGTACAATTCAGACTAGTCTCCTTTAGGGTTTATTTTTTCCCATGAGCATATCCATCTTTATATGGGAGTTTCCCCTGAGCCCAGTTGTTTGAAGGCCAATTAGCACTAACCGGGGTTTAAATTTTAATCTGAGTTTCTTTTTTTGTCCAAAAGCATTTCTCAGATATTTTTTAGAGCATCCAGTCATCAAATTGGGTTATCTTAACCCAGCTTTGAACAACCCAGACATTGTGTTTATGCTGTCCTAGGCAATTTCAGCACTTACCAAACTATCACAGAAACAACCAAAATATGGAAAGAACTAATTCAAACTGTAGAAAATCAGAAAGAGAGATACAGAAAAAATTGAGTGGAGCATGAATAGGCAAAACAGATTACTTGGGAATTTCATTTTATCAATAAACTTTAAACCAATTGTCTGTCGGGATTTGTGGTTAATAATGATTTTCGATATACAGTGACTATGTAGCTATGTTAATGTTATAACTCAAACTGTGGTAACATTATCATGCCATTTATAATGATTCAGGTCCTATCAGAGCTTGAAGAAGCAGAACTGAGAGAAGAAAGGGAAAAATTAGCAGCAGAAAACAAGAATGGAGAAGAGAATAAATATGCCTTGGATATCATCAGACCAGGTATATTAGACTAACAGTCATTCATGGGTATTGTTCTAATTTAAATTTTTCCATCACAGGAGAAAGTTTATTTTATTGTTGATGTTACAGTAAATTTTGTAGAACTTTGCCTATATAATAGTTACCGTATGTGATATTTTTAATAACTGTCACTCCATAATATAAATTTTTGTTATTATTTCTGTGTTTTTAACCACTAATATTCTAAAGGTTTAAGTTAAATTAAACAGTACTCCATAATGTAAATTTAGATGAAATTCAGCACTTTAATCCCCTTTATAGAATCAATGAACACTTTTCATTCAACTACTAGTTAATGCTTGTTTTTCAATTTACCATGTTCCATTAGTAGGCTGTAGCATAGTAACACAGTCCCACTACTCAAATATATACCACAACTGACCCACAATCTTTGATTCACTCTGACAAAGGGCTAGCCCCCAAATTAAAACAAGCTATTGCCTCTAAAACCTTACAGGTATGTGGTTATTACTATAAATAGTTTTAATTAAATTTTTAAAATACCGTTAATACTATTTACCATTAATGTGTTTATCATTACATTTTTCTAATCTTTAGGAGTTATAGAAGAAATTCAAGCTCTGGAAGAAAAAGCCCAGCAAGAGATAAGAGAACTGGAGAAAAAACGAGCACAGAAGGAACAGGAGAGAGATAAATGGTACCAGGATAGAAAACAAGAAGAGGATGAAAGACGAGAAAGAGAAAGAGAAGCTCGCCTCAAGAGACAAGCTGAATTTGAAGCTGCTCAGAAGAAATTACTCAAAGAACAGGAGGTATTTCTAACAAAAGTAATTATGGATTTGTGCAGTTATCTCATCAGTCATGACCCTGGATCACTGCATCTGTGGCTGAAATGTGGTTTTGCCAGTTCTTGAGAGAGTTTGGGAGTCATACATAAAACATGAAAATTATCTTATACGATGGACTGATCAAGAGTACATTCAGGGGCACCCGACGAGAATAGCATTATTAGAAATATTTTAATTAGTATTTAAATGGTAGATATAGGCATATTTTTATCCCCTAAAAATTCTTCTTATGTTCAGATTTCCTAGCTGAAAGTCTAGTGATCCAAAAATTATAGGGATCAAAACTTACCTTTTCGAAAATTTCAGTCAGAAGAAAGGCTCCCGAAAATTCTAGGTGACCTTTTTAGGGTAACAATGGGCAATTATACCATCTTTTAGATGTTCTAAAACTAGGAGAGGCAGGCAAGCAAAAAATTTTACAAAAAATGTTCTGAAAATTCTAGATCTCAAATCGTCTTCCAAACAGATATTTTCCGAAAAGTGATGTTGAGTGCCCCTGTGCATTGTTTCAGAGAAATGTTAAAATAAGAACATCTTTTTAGCATCAAATTATTCCCCTTGGCTTTATGGCCACACCTTAAAAACACTTTACAAGGCATCTGTCAAGCAATTTTCCTGGATGTTTAAATAACAAGTGCTTTTATATAGCAGCAACTCATAAATTGGCAGTTAGTAGGGCTTTTTTTACACTGTAGGAAACTTACATTTGCAGAACAGCCATCAACTCTATTACAATTCTATGGGTTATGCCAGACCTGACTTGACTGTAATATTCCATTTCATTTACATGTAAAAAGGCACTTCAAGCAAAACTGGAAGTGGAGGCAAAAGAAGAAGAAAATAAATTGAAAGAAATGGAAAAGAAATTCCAGGTGACAATATTTTAGTTCAATTTACATTGTAAATAATTATGACTACATGTAATGCTGTGCATGTAGAAGAAAAAGGTATTGTTTGGTGCTCTTTGATACATTGATACTGGTGTATAGGGATGTATATATTAACATAGAAGGTTTTCCTCCTACAAAATAGTTAAAGAAGTACATTTCATGCAGTAAAATATGTTGCAAAGTAATTTACAGTTCCAACACACCGCCAAAAAAAACTGATGTTGACTATTCATGTCATGTCATGTATAAATACATTGTATTCTCTTCAAAAGGTGGAGATGAAGGCAATTGAAGAGGAACGAAGAACACAGAAAGAGGCATTTGTGGATGCTCAAGTAAGCAGAAATTTGCAAGTGTCACAATCAGGTGCAGAATGCACAAATCTGCTGTATTGTGGGTGGTTGTGTTAACCTGGTGCTAGAGAGTTGCACGTATGGTATTTTGCTCCAGGACTATATGCATGACTTTCTTCAACACTATCTGTCTGTAACACCCACTTCTTCAGCCAGGGGCACTGGCTGTTTTCTGTGAAATGCTTGCCCGGAAAAATAAGACATAAGACGCGAACTGTACCATTTATACGAGCATGTCTTATCTAAGACGAGAACAGCTCGTTTAAATAGTTCGCGTATTATTTCTGTTCTTGACTCGTTTTCATGTGAATTTTGCCCGTAGCAACGGCAATCCAACGTGGCACGCCAAGAATTAACGCATGCGTACTATGCGTTCGCGTCTTATGTAAGACGCGAAGGTCATTTATACGAAGTTTTTCTCGTCTTAGCTGAGACGCGTCTTATCCAAGAACAGGTGTTAAGGGCTGATCTAAAATAAGACGCGTCTTAGCTAAGCCGCGTCTTGTTTTAGACGAAATAATTTATGCCGTTTATACGGAACGTTCGCGTCTTATTTAAGACGCGTCCTATGTAAGACGCGTCTTATTTTTCCTCGTATAAATGGCCCTATTGTCTAAACATTTCTGTTGCCTGAGAAAGACTGAGAAAGGGATCAATTGCCGTTTTGACAAAGTACAGTGTAAGAAATTATTTGACCTCCCCTTACGTAACGCTCTCTTTTCTTTTTTTTTTTTTCCGCCTTGCATGCGACCCTCTGCATTTGCAGAATCTCGCTTTCCATAACTTACATGTAGTTTTGTGGTGGAAGGTAGTGGGTTAGTGGACAGTGAAAATACAAGGTTTTCATTAAGATTTCATGTTGCTGTACAGAATGTATTTATGCAATTAGTAAGCAAGAGATTGAACAACCAGTAAGTCCTTTTGATTTGATTTTTTTTATGTTTCCTATGAAAGTAGTTTGAGATCATGCTCACTGCAACCGCAGGAAATCCTCTGCCCCAGGCCCTTATTGACAGCCATGGAAAATGGATGACTTGTTATGCTAAAATGTGACAAGGGTTTTCTAATTTTTGTCTACAGCGAAAAGAGGCAGAATATCAGCAGAAGAAACAAGAAACTGCAGCTACTAAAATTCAGCGGTTTTATCGAGGATTTAGGTATGTGAATCACTGATTACCTACATTTAAGTTTACAGTTTGGCTTGAAGCAAAGCTATTTCTGATATGAAATATTGTCAAAAGCACTCAAATTTTAGTTAAATTTTAAGGGGGGTGGTTTAACAAGCCCTTATACGAGCTTTAAAATGGTGACAAACAGCTAACTTTACAGTAGATTGGTAAAAAATAAAAATAACTTGTCTAAATGGAACCCTTTTTATCGAGGTATAAGAAATATGGCGAATACAATGTGTAAGTATAAAAAAATTGTTTTGTGCCGTTCGTCTGGGATGATTATTGTTACGCAACTGGTAGGAAATGCCTAGACATATTATTGTTTGCAATTAGTTGGCAACTATTTTTAACATAATTATACAACCAGTAAGCTCCAATTAAGCAAGAAAACGAAGTTTATGAAGTGACAATGTACGAACGGAGGGTTTTGCTTGCAATGAAGTGTCTTCGAGCATGCCTGCATTCCTATGTTTTGTGGTCGGCTAAACTAAACTAGCAGAAACACTGGAATGTTTTAGTTCATGCTCTTTTGTCCTGATAGAAAGGAATTGTCGAGATGTTTTGAAAACATGTCTCTTTTTATTCAGGGTAAGAAAGCAGTATCAGCCTTTTCTGGAAACCAAACGAGTTGAAAGAATACAGAAGAGAAATGAGGAACTTGACCGAATTGAAAGAGTGGAAAAAAGGTTAAGAGATGAAGCAGAAAGAAAGAGACTGGAGGATGAACGGAGAAAGAAGGAAGAGGAGGAGAGGAGAACAAGACAAGAAAAAGTCGAGAAAGAAAGAAAATTAAAGGAAGAGCAAATAATTAGAGAGGAAGAAAAGCGAAAGAGGGAAGAAGAGGATAGGAAAAGAGTACTAGAAGAAGAGAAGAGGAAGAAAGAAGAGGAAGCAAGGAAGAAGAGAGAGGAGGAGGAGAGAGTGAGAGAAGCAGAATTGAAGAGGAAGTTGGAAGAGGAAAATAGAAAGAAGGCTGAAGAAGATGCAAGAAAAAAGCGAGAGGAAGAAGAGAAGCTGAGAGAAGCAGAATTGAAAAGGAAACTGGAAGAGGAGAAAAGAAAAGTAGAAGAAGAAGCTAAAAAGAAGAGAGAAGAAGAGGAGTTAAAAAGAAAGCTGGCAGAAGAGAAAAGAAGGGAAGAGGAGAGAAGAAGACTGGAAGATATGAAAAGAAAAGAGTTGGAAGACAAAAGAAGAGAAGACGAGAAGAAAAGTAGAGAAGAACGAGAAAGGGAAATGGAAGCAGAAAAGAAGAAAATGGAAGAGGAGGGCAAACGTTTAGAGACAGAAGAAGAAGCAAAGAGAAAAGCGGAAGTCAATATGAAAGAAGTGACACACACCTCACAGGTCAAGAGTGACTTTCAAGAGGTGAAGGACAATTCAGTTCCTGGATTAACATTGACTAAAGAGCTTGAGGCAAGAAGACTTCAGTGGGTTAAAGAGCATACTCCCTGGAGGTTTGTCAAACCTTACTTCACTTGTAATTTACTTTCTTGTTAGGGGCCCCTACGTCCTTGCTGTGTACGTGTATTGTACTTTTGTTAGTTACAAAGTTAACAAAAAGCCAATTAACTGCAAGAAGCTTATTATAAGTGAAATCAGTGCTCTTATTTTCGCGTGTTGGATGTACTTTAAAGGAACTTTACCTGACAGGCCGGCCTTTTGAACTTAGGCTTATTCATTAGCAGTATTTTTAGACTAACGAGCATCGTGGCCGTCTATGGTAACAAAAACCAATGTATCTATTTAGGATTGTGTCGGCTTTTTCTTATCTTGGATACAGCCTAAGAACTCAATTCAAATTCACTTATATTTGCATACTAAACGAGATGGAATATAATAGCGGTAAAGTTTAAAACAGCGCGAATCAGCTTCTGGTAGCTGCTTCTAGCTGTACCGATAAGCAACCAAATCACAGACCATTTGGGTTCCGTGTTGGTCTTGTATAGGTAGCTTGATGCCTGACTTTTTGCTGTGGGTTTTGTTTTATCAGAAAAATATCCACTGCAGAAGAGAGAAATCATCCTGTAGCAATGAAGTCCAAACCAAGGTACTGTAAATTATATTGCTAATATTATATGGTTACAATAGTACGCGCACTCGAATTGGCTGTTTTCTTGTGATTACTGGGCATTACTAGCTACGATCCCGGACAAAACTCCTTGAGAATTTTTACCCCTCCTTGCACAGTATGTAACACAACAACACTATTTCAAAAACAACTGATTTGCGGTACCAAATTCCCCTTCCCCCAGGTCAATGTTGTTTCCTACAAATGTTTAAGGATCAGGGTTGCTTTAGAACACACAACAACATTGCTTCCAAGGGGAGGGGGAAAGGGAGGACGCGGTACAGCGAGAATGTTAGGAAAAATGGTCTGAGGATGTGACATTTTCTCAACAGTTTTGTCCAAGATTGTGTGTACGGTGTTTTGCGTTTTCCAGCACGAAAATTAGGAATGACCAAACGAAATGGTATTAGTAAAAAACACTTTACAGAGGCTGTTTTGGACACGAAGTTTTACACCACATGATCTTCTCATAGAAAAGTACGAGCTCTTTTCGCGTTTTTTAGAGTACCTTGCGAAAACAGAAAGATTTTGCAATAGTGCTATAACGCGTGCGCATTGTTACCTTTTGTCCTGTTGTTCAGAGATGGAAGGTTTAGAAAATTCGCAAAGTATTTTATCGTTGTCAGAAGAGTTCGAAGAAGACCGGGATGGCTCTTCTCTTAGTAGCCAAGACGTAAGGAGTGTTTATCTCGTGACATACAGTCAAGCCGATATGGACAAATTTGCCAGACGGGAAGATTTTGCAAGTGCAGTAGTAGAATCGTTTTCTCAAGGACGTGCCAAAGTAAAGCACTGGTCATGTTGTTTGGAAGAACACAAGGATGGAGGATTACACTTTCATCTAGCTATAAAACTAGACCGAAATCAACGTTGGATATCATCGAAAACATATCTACTTGATGTGTACGGAATAAGCGTTCACTATTCAAATCGGCATTATAATTATTATAGTGCGTGGAAGTATGCTACGAAGTCCGACGCATGCTACATCGAGAGTGAAGGACATCCCCGTCTAGATGACACGGAGCCACAGACAAGCTCTGCAAGCCGTTCGAGACGTCAACGTCGGAAAAGAAGTCGTGGAAATACTACTAACTCGGAAATATCAAGCGCGGACGACGAGGAGGAAGATAGCGACGGGAAGTCCACCGCTAAGGGGAGGAAAAAAAGGAAGAGACTTACCGCGTATGAGGTGGGAGAAATAATTGTTCAAAGAAATGTCACAACTCTTACAGAACTTCAAGCCTTAGCATTTGAACAAAAAAAAGAAGGGAAGACGGATTTGGCGGAATTTTTAGTTAACCGCAACCCAAAGGTTGTCGCCGATGTATTACAAACTGCTTGGGAGATCGAGAATGCGCCCAAGAAGTTGGCACGGTCGCGCAAAAGTCGCATGGACCTTCTAGAGGATGCTAAAACTGGCTCCTGTGTAACAGGTTGTAATGGTGAGTGGTTAACGTGTGCGCAACAAATTTTACACAACAACGGCATTTCTCTGGAATTTTTCCGCACTGCTGTGAAGGATTTACTGGTCAACGGGCGTGGAAAGTACAAAAATATTATGTTAACAGGTCCAGCAAATTGCGGGAAAACATTTTTATTGAACCCACTGACAACTATCTACGACACATTCAGCAACCCTGCAACAGGAACCTTTACTTGGGTTGGGGTTGACAAAGCAGAATGCATTTTCCTCAACGACTTCCGCTGGTCTCCTCAATTGATCCCATGGCATGATTTCTTGCTTCTACTAGAGGGTCCAACTGTACATCTACCCGCCCCGAAGACCCATTTCTCTAAGGACATTACTGTGAAGTCCGATACACCGATTTTTTGTACTACTAAGTATCCAATTCTCTTTCTCAAAAATGGCGTGCTAGATCACCGAGAGACTGAGATGATGAAAGTACGGTGGAACTTGTTTGAGTTGAGTTACGTAATCCCTCGGGAATCGCAGCGCGTGATCTCATCTTGTGGGAAATGTTTCTCCGATCTGATACTAGGTTAAACTTTCAGGGTTAGACAAACTTTGTTCGTAAAAATCGGTTAACTTTTTAGGACAATGGCATACATAGAATAATATCACGATTAACAGAACATTGAAACGGTTAACACAATTTCACTGAAATAAGTGAATGACCTTCTAATTCTTTTATATAGAAGACGTTGTTATTCGTTGTTAATCGTTGCCAATTTTCATAGGGTCTTTCAAATGTCCTGTTAATCGTTCCATATCATAGATCTTCTGAACAGAAAGAAGTTAGGAGGCCACTGTCGCAACATTTATCATCTGTTTGTTTCTAAATATTGAATCTATGTTGTAATTTTTTTCGGTCTAATGTAAATATGAAGCACAGGAAAATAGTGGCAGTGTTACACGTCACGCGATAGTGCATGTTGTCACGTTGTTGCGCGTGACATTATAGTTTTTGCACTCGCTACAATGTCTAAAAGAAAGTACACATTTCAATTTGTAAAGTAAACATTCGAGTTGAGTTAATATTTAATCCTCTGTCCATGTGATTGTTTTATCAATTGTAAGCGGTTATTCATAGACTCGATTGTCTTATCAATTTCTGCGATAGAAAAATTATTTAACGTTGTTGTCACGCGGTCTGAAAATTCACGGAATGTTTCATGTGTTATGTTTTGTTTCAGTGCTTGCTGCCAAAGCTTCTCTCTCATGGAATGAAATAAATTTTCAATGGGATTGACGTCCGGACTGCGGGGAGGAATCTTCAGTTGCTTTGCTTTTAAGGCGTTCAGAGCTCGGCGTACACTCCCAGAATTTTGCACCGGGTCATTATCTTGTACAAAAATACGTCGGCCTTTTTTCCCCGCTTTCCGAAACATCTCAGGAAACTTCTCCCTTACAAATGCAGCAAAGGTTGGCCCGTCGAAGTATTCGTACGGATGACACATTAACACTCCCTTTCCGTAGCTTATGGCAACCATCAACTTCAGTACCTTTCCCCCACTCCCCTCTTTTGAACCTTTCGCGGTACAACCCAGGCTCAGTCCTTCGCACGTCTTTCGCCATGTACGCCCCTTAGGTGCTCTCGCTTGATCTGCGGGATTGCGTTTATAAAACAGACTTACACCATCGAGGTAAAAAGCCACTTTCGAAATCCACACATCCGCAGAATAATTGCCCTGTAATTGCTTTGCGAATATCCTGCGTTTCCTCTGATCTTTTTTAGTCATCAGGCCCTTTTTGCGTGCTTGTAGATAGTAATAGCCGTTTTCGTTCAAACATCGCCGTACAGTTCGATCGCTTACCTTCTTCTTACTCAACCCGGCTCTCTGCATTAACCTTTTCGCGCAGAAATTTCCTTCCTCTTCCCTTAAAACAGGAATACACCGCAGTAGATGTCTTTCATCTCGCGTAGTCAGTTTTTTCGGCCGCCCACCTGGATGTTTTACAGGCGTTCGTGTACAATGTTTCCGCCCTCCTATTTTTGTTTCCTTCAACCTATAGATGGTAGCCGCTGAAACTCCTGTTTTGCTGCTAATATCCTTAACGGAGACATTCTTATCATGTACTAAATATGCCATGTATGCCCGTTCCTCGGCGCTTAAAGCGCGCGTGAAAACCATGGTCAGCCAACAAATTCAAGAGCGTTCACGACTGACGATTTGAATACAGTGCAACGTACAAAAGACTTTTTTAGTGATTCACTTCTGTGAAGTCACTAATTTCTCATCAATTATCTCATTAACTGTAAAATGTACCTAATATATAAAGGAGAGGCTTATATAACCACGCTACATGCGTCAAATCCACAACTTCAGTCAAATACAATCCCGGACAAAACTACTTGAGAATTTTTACCCCTCCTTGCACAGTATGTAACACAACAACACTATTTCAAAAACAACTGATTTGCGGTACCAAATTCCCCTTCCCCCAGGTCAATGTTGTTTCCTACAAATGTTTAAGGATCAGGGTTGCTTTAGAACACACAACAACATTGCTTCCAAGGGGAGGGGGGAAGGGAGGACGCGGTACAGCGAGAATGTTAGGAAAAATGGTCTGAGGATGTGACATTTTCTCAACAGTTTTGTCCAAGATTGTAGGTCTCCAAGGTTTATACAATCTGTGTTTAACTTGATAATAGACTTCCTTATGAACATCCATGTTATGGTCAATTGACAGCTGTCAAAAAGGGTATCCGCTGACCAGTGTCACCTGACTGTATTGCAGGCTCAAGTATACAACTCATTGAGGTGACAAGTTTTTTAAAGTTATCCGCTGACTAGTTGCTGGTTTTAATTGATCGCTCAGGTCCATAATGAAAAGGCCGTATATTAAATAACTTATTAAACTCGTTCGTTACATGTAGGTCAGTGATGTATTGACCTTGCCATCGCTCGGTCAATACATCAAAGCCTCGGTCTGAGATTTCCCTGTAATGACCTCACTCTCGGGTAATAAGTAGTATAAAATCGAGGCACTTAAAGACAAGAAATAAAAAAATACTAAAACAACGTAATATTTTATTTATAATACAGAAAATCTTCCATATGCGACCACCTCCCTTTAGCCAGTCCTTTGTCAGAAGACACCCTCCGTGGTTTAATTCTCGTAAGCGACCACTAAATCTTGGCATTCATTAATGACTTCTCTCTTTTTTTGTACTTTTTCTTTTTAGTAGGAGAATATTCTCAGCCAGCAAACGTCTTCCTGCTTTAACAGAGGAACAGCTACTGAAGTCATCGCCTCCTGATACACCTTTGTTTAGGGTAAGTTGTTCAGCTGTAACTGCTTTAGTTTCTTGAGAGTGCAAAGGACAGGTCACACTAGGCGACAAGTTCCATTGATGTGACGTATTTACAGATCTTAGAGACAGTTCGCATCGTGTGACTTGGGGAAGGCACCGTTTTGGGGACGGCACCGTTTATGGGACGCCACCTTAAGAAAAATAACCAAATGAAATAACCGGCACCTTCTACACAGGCTATGAAAATCTCTTTTAGTCCGAAGGGAAAGTTTTGTCCCGTGGACAAAGAATTTTTCAGAAAAATTCTTCATATAGCACTAGACGAACTGTGGCTGCGACTCATTCCCTCATCATGTTGATGGGTTAGTTTCGCCCCACCTACACGCAAGAGCGTATTGTCGTAGAGGCTTTCTGCAGGACTTGTTGTAGAGTATCTCCTTTACCTTAACCTATTAGACAGAAAATTTGCGGCACACTTGGGGCCATTTAAAGAACAAGCTGTCCATATAAGACAAACGCTTTTCCAGTGTGGTAAGAACAATCATATTCTTCACATAAGGTATCCTTCTTTACGTGACTCCAGCTTTAGGTGTCTAGCGTAGAGAGGTTTTCTTCTTTTCCGGTAAAGTGTATATTTGAAGTGCAGTAAAGACTAATCACCTTTTAGTAAAATCCAACTAGTGGTCTATTATCAATGCTGCGTTCTGATTGGTTGAGCTACTACTAGGCTATATGTTATATCCCAGTAGCAGTGAAAAGCGCCGGCTTTGAAAACCAAAACAATGGCGGTTGAATCGTGTTTTGCTAGCTAAAGTTGTTTTGTCTCGAAATTTTTGACCAACTAGTTGGATTTTACGAAAACAATTATTCCTCTCGCCCTCGTGGCCTCTGAGTCAATGGCCCATTCGGCCTTCGGCTTCATCTATTGACTCAGAGTCCATTCGGACTCGAGGAATAATTGTTAAATACATGTTATTGTAGAGGTGAAGAAATGTTCTTAGAAAAGGAAACATTTTGATTTCAGGTCAAGTGTATTGTCCTCAGGGATGCACAAAGCTGTAACATGGAAAGTCTGTGCAATTGTCCTGAATTACAATCTCTAACACTTCACAACTGTGGATTGCTGGCTGTTGAAGGTCTGGAGAAGTGCACAGAAATGCAAGAGTTGTATTTGGAGGTGAGCGAAGTCAGAGTTACACTGTATCATCAGAGTTTTCAAGTGGTCAATTTGGGGCTTTATGTCATAGCGGATCTTTCTGTCATCAAATGAAATTAAAAGGCCGATGAGTGTTTATGCAAGTGGTTTTTAGCCAGGTGTAAAAAAGCGTTTTTATTTGAGTTTACGTAAGTTGGTTATGCGTTTTTGCGTTATGTCTTTATTTGATTGGTTGGAAAACTTCACGCCACTTTCTCGAACTACGTCCCTTGGGTAGATTTCCCGCCATGTGATCCGAGGTTATGGTTTGACATAGTAGCCTGCCCAGCTAGTGGTTTTGTTAGACTACGAGTAGTTTCTCCTCTTTCTTAGTCCGTCGAACGATATGCGCGAGAAACGAAAATGGCCGATCACATGGCGAAAACACACGGGTCATTGCTCGAGAAAGTGACGCGAAAATTTGGAGCCAATCAGAAAACGAAATAACACAAAAAGGCAAAACCAAAGTCATATCTCAACTTAAAGTTTTTTTCCATAATTAATCGGAAACCACTCATATAAACTATCATCGGCCTTTTTAACCTCGTTACTCACAGTCTATGGTTGAAATTGTCGGAGTGCGAAAAAAGAAAATTTTCGGTGGACCGAAAATGAAACCTTTAGCTGCGCAGGTTATTCCGTCTTTTTTTTCTTTTGCTATGATATATGAGAATTTACATGATTCCTTTAATATGGAGAACATCTGCATTAATTTTGCTCTTTACAGAAAAACCAAATTGAAGCAATAAACTGTAAAGGTTTGTCTAAGTTGGAAGAAGCTTCTTTTGCTAACAACAATTTGACGTCTATTCATGGTTTGGAAGGCTGTCATAACGTTGTAATTTTGGACTTGAGCAATAACAAAATCACAAGGATAGGTATGTTGAATAAGTCTTGTTCAGGATTTGTTTATTTGTTTGTTTGTTTTCTGTCTATCGGCTCTTTTAAAAGCTCAGAGTCAAAACTCATAATAAATCCCAAATTTCATTTAAGACACAAAGTGTACATTGTACGTGAAAGTACTGCTCAAGTGGTTTTGTTTGAATAGTTCACCATAGGATTTCATTCACTGGCAAACTCAAAAGTTAGAGCCACCTTGTACAGGATAATAAACAGAACCACGTGAAAGTACTGCTCAATAGCTTTCATCTGAATGGTCACACAAAATGACTCCACCCACAAACTCAAAAGTTGGAACAACATTGTTCAGCATAATATTTTTGTTAATAAACAGTATCACAGAAAAGTACTGCTCAGTACGTAGGTTTCTTTTAAATGGTCAAGCTTTAGGATTTTCTTCCATACACTTAAAAGTGAGAGCTATACTGCATGAATCCGCAATTGGTGGCCATGGCAGTAGGAGGATTACTGCTTACGATGTAGTTTATTCCTTAAATTATGTTTTGTTGTGCTGTTCTAGGAGACTTATCATCCTGCAGCAAGATACAGCGTTTATTCATGGACAATAACCAGCTGATTAACACTAAGGTAATTTGAAGGTCAACATGTTAAAGCTCACCGATTTATAGTCGGTCAGTTCATATTGTTCTTAGCCTGTTTCAGGCGTTCAGATTATGGGGACGGCCGAAGAGGGCGGTATGACCAGAAAAAACCAGTAAGGGGTGAGGTAGGGGATAAAAAATTGGCTATGTTTTTCTGTGCTGACTAATTTGGTTACAGAGCAGTGCATGTGAGTCAGTAGACTTGCTACAAGTCGACCTCTCATGAGTTCTTAAAAGTGAGTGAAGCGAGCTTCAATGTATGAGTCTCAATGTCGACTTGTTTCGCCGGAATGAATTTGAATCACATTATAAATTCATGCGGGAAAAAAAAGGTTGACATATACTGTGTCGGAAGTGGTTTGAAATATCACTCTCTGTCCTATTGAACAATTGTCATGACGTCACCGGTAGAATTTCTCACCGCTGAATTACGCGTCAAACAGATATGAAAAGTCCTTTAAAATGGCATAACCAACTAGAAAAAAAGATAGTAAAAATGAAGGACTTTTAGAAAGTCTAGTGACTCAGATACTACGTATTGAATGGCCATTATTTTAATGTAAAAACAATAAATTCTGTGTTAAAACCAAGGTATTACTATTTGTTCAATTTTTTCCACCTCAGGGTTTATCCTGCCTTACGAATTTGCAACATCTCAGCCTTGCACACAATCATCTGGCCCGCGTTTATGATATAGATAAGGCCATGCTGCTTCAAACTTTGAATCTTCAAGCTAATAATTTGCAAGAGGTAAGTTCAAGTTGATATTGTTGCTCATTGAGTTTGGTATGGATAACCTTGTAATCACCATTGTCATAGCTGTCATCTTCATCATCAATTTGGATGCCCTTGATGAGGCTGGTTCTCGCCTGCCGCAAATCTACCTGCGTTATAGCTGCCCGTTTCTCGGGAGTTTAACAACGAAATTTTATAACGCTTTGTGAACTTGAATATGGTCCCTTGGAATTCAAATTCAGGAGGGAAGACTGAAATACTGAAAGAACGCAAATTCACTTCTTAAGGGACGTTCTCGTTGCTGTCGCGTCGTTGGATCTTAAAGTCCCTAATATGGAGCTTAAACAACTACGAAGGCGACGGTTAACGGGAACGTCAAAAGAGCAGCTGTAAGTTTGATAAATATAACAACAACAACTCTAAACATACATCACGCTTTTCGGTACATTTCTTTGTCGTCAGTGCACGACCATGACCTCACGCGAAATATTCTAATGCGATGTTTCGTGGAGAACGTAACACACAACGGCATTTTTTTTCTTTCTTTTTCTAAAATTTGTCGCGGATCGTAAGGGTGCTGCTCGGGGACAATTTACCCTCATTTGGTGAATTAGGAAGTTGGAATAATCGCAAAATATGAAAGAACAGAAATACCGTTTTAAAGCGGCGTTTTCGCTGCCGTCGCCGTTGTGGTTGCTTAACATATCACAATTACTGTGATTTGATCATCACTTTTAACATCGCTCTGATATTAATTCATGGTGATCATCAGTGTCGTTTTAATATTATCGTCATCGTTAACTTTGTCTTTTCCTCTTTATCACTATCGGCACCACTGATATATGTTATGGTTTAATTTTATACTTCGTCTTGGCTTAGAATTTGTTTCCCTTTGTTTTGGGGTATGGTAATGTAAGATAATGAGTTTAAAACAAAGAGAAATAAAATTTTATACCAAGGATAAAATTGAACCACAACAGATATACCTTGAAAAGTTCAACGTATGGGGGCTCGTGTTAGGTTTTTTATCTTTTTGTTGCCAACACGTTTTCGATCTCGTCTCCTACAGCCTCCTCAGCTAACAAACTGTGTCTTGTTGAGGGAGCTCGAACTCAATGATAACAGCATTTCTTCCTTGGATTCCTTGTCACGTGCTTGGCTTCCGTTGCTTCGTTGTCTTAGCGTCAGTCAAAACAGGTGTGTCTACTTATATCCGTATTCCTGGACGTTTTCTCCTTTACATTTACCGTAAATCCTAAGCCCCAGGGGGCTTATTTTTTTTTAAACACATTTGAGGAGGGGTGGGGGGAGGGGGGCTTAATAGAGACGAAGGACTTATGTGAAGTGGGGGAGAACGGGCGCTTGTTTAATTTACCAAAGCTAAAATACAATGTGGAGAAGCTCAAGCACAAGAGGTTGGAGGTCATGCAACCAATGATCAAAACCGAATCCGAACTTTCAGATGGCAAATAAACCGTCCTGGATCAGTCCACACCAAGATTTACAGTCGTGATTGATTAATACAGTCTATCAGGACTATCAATGATTAGTAAATACTGTAATGATAAGGATGAAGAGGGGTAGGGGGCTTATTAGACTGTTCACAGTTCTCTAGTTTTCAGTAAGATCGTCGAGATCGAGCGCTTTGCGTTACTTGCTGCCATCTTCATTGAGTGTCAAAACTACTTAGGGGGCGGAGGGCGGTTTGGGAGGAAGCGAGAAAAATTTTTCTTCCCTTCCGCCCTCCCACTAGGGCTATGATGCCTGACACCCGCCCCCTCGGTCATGTGAAAATCAAGATGGCCGTCATTGACGGTAAGACGCGCTATATTTAAACGATCTCACGAAAAAAGAAGGGACTGTGAACAGTCTAGGGGCTTATTAACTTTCCTCCACTGAAAAGGGAGGACTTACTAGAGAGATAAGGCTTATTTGAGAGGGGGATTAATAGAGGATTTACGGTACTTGATGTTATTCTGCTTCTCCTGAGTACTCAGAAGTGTTGATTTTATTCTTATCCTTTACTTACATACATTATTGTTTACTCAATTATTTCTGAAAATACATATGGGCGGCAATGGGCTGGACCTTTGAGTGTCTGTTTAAATCTGTAGTGTCACAGTTAACCGCTGAATGTATTGTGGTTTTTGCATGCAGTATTTCCCAGTTATCTCCTCTTGGTAACTTGATCATGTTGGACTCTTTGGATATCAGCAATAATCTTATATCAGGTATGAAACTGGCATGCATTGCACCAAGACAGTAGATCGTTTTCATATGACGCCATGGCGGCCATATTAGTGTACAAAACGATGAAATGGTAGCCATGAGGGTGTATTTTTGGTACACCCCTTCCTCTCAATCCCCTACCACTTTCGACGCCTGCTACGCAGACTAACCAATAAAATACTGTGATGATTGAACTCTTTTCTCATGTAAAATATTCTTTTGTTACGAGGAATTTGCATAGCCATTGATCACCTGACAACAAATAACAGCAACTGAAAGTTAATCGGTAACCCTTCCACTCTCAAAGATTGTATTGGAATCACGTGACAGACTAGTACCTTTTGTGCCTGTGAACAAAATCCCATGTAGTTTCACTTTTTGTTGCTGTATGGAATGTTTCTTTTTGATGTTGTTGTTGTCTTGAGGCCATTACTTGTAAAAGCGCTAAAAATAATCAATAGTGCTTCGCACGTTAAAAAAGGTATTAAATGAAAAAAAAAATTGAAAGAAGAACGAGGTATTACTTTTAAAAAAAGTTCCGTGGAAAGCATGTAGTAAAAATGATCACTAAACTCTCTAGGACCACTGGAGTAAAAAATAGAAAAATGGAGTGAATCAGCTTTTGATAAAAAAACTTTTTTGCCGTTACCATTTTTTAACGTCTTTCCGTTATGATTTGACGATTATATTCAGTGAGTCTTCGTTTTGGACTACATAACATACCTCTGGAAGCGATGGGCAAGGAGAACGACCATTTACACTAAGGGTCGTGCTTAAGTCCTGTTGCTCTAGGCAATCTTTGGTGTAATTTTTAAGCGCGTTTTTTTTGGGTGAGTAGGGAGCGGAGAAAGGCGTGCCCTAGAATTGTGAAATTCTCACAGTCACCTGCCAAGGGGTTAGGGTGGAGCGTGGGAGACCCCACCCCCAAGTGGACCTTTTTCCTTCTGCTCACCCTCTTGATCGCACTTTTTGCTTACATCGACCTTCCTCTCCTTTCAAAATCCAAGATGTTCACGGCAGAAACTGTGTGACAAGTTGTAAGAACCATTCCCAAAGTGTAACAGGGTATTAGGCGTTATATTAGAGAGCTTAAGCAGGAACGTTTTTGAGCGAGGCACATCAACCGGAAGTGATCTTTTTTTCTCTTCGATATGCCTTGACGCCACCAATTTTGTATGGCTAAGTGTCTTTACTCTTTTAGAGACTATTTGCCCAAAAACCGGCTCAAGTGTGCAAAAAACAAACATTATGATGAGAAGATGGAATCATAATGTCATTTTATTTCGAGGCATTTCCCGTTTCTTATCAGCATTGTGCAGGCGGTGGTTCCCTGGCCAATCAGGAGATCGAACGTGTTTAGTGCTGTATAAAAGACTTGTTATGTGTTTCGCGCGGCCCTTCCAACCATTACCATCAGCCTGTACTAGTGACATCCCTTTGACGCTTAGTTGAAAATTTTTCCCACCACCTCCCCAGTCTCCGACCTGCCACCGTCTACATCTTCTTATAGTTTTATCGTCTTTAGTTTGTCGTAAGTATTTGCTAATTTGTGGCGGATTTTTGTCCCCACCTTTCCTTAAGAGATGTTAATTAGTTAGTTTTATCATTGGTTTCAATTAAAAACGTCACGCTTGTGGCCATTTATCCCAAACAGTTGAGATTCTTTCTCGGGTCATCTCTTCAGCTAACCAGTGCGCCACCATGCGGAGCTCTCGATCGTTTTCGTAAATTCGGTTTGGGAAGACTCGCAATAAAAGTCCACTTCCGATTGACGTGCTTTGCTTAAAAACGTCGCTGCTTAAACTCCCTATTTGATTGTTATCAACGTAGAAATTAAAGGAAACAAAGCCTCATGTGGGGCTTGATTATATTTCCTTTGCTGCGTATTTTTTTGTTCTGTTTTGTTTTTAGAAAATCTTAAGTGACGTTATATATGTTTTCAGACACAGATAGCCTTATTCCGGGACTTCAAGGTTGTAACAGGTTGAAAACATTAAAGATCGAAGGAAACCCCGTACATGAAGATCCAGATTGCAGGTAACAGTAGCGAGAATACTATTTGAAAAACTTTGTTTCGTAATTTTTGTTGAAGGGGCTATAATGTAAGGCCTAAATGTTATAAACGACCCTAAATGTAATAACATTTTGTCCTAATTGTGATAAAGTCCTGACTGTAATAACGTTAGGCCTTAAATGTAATAAACTCTCAAATAACCGCCGCCCGCGAACACGCGTCGCACTCTAGGTGTACAATAAAAAATATTAATAATATTAATATTTAGTAGTATAATCGCTTACTTGCTATTAAATCGGATTTAATTTTAGCCTGTATTCTGTTCTCTTTGTGCGATAAACGCTACATTACATAAAAGTTCATAAAAAGCTCCTTACTTCAACCTTGCCATGTTTTATTCATGAATTTTTGTACAGTTTTTTAATATCCTTCGGAATTAAGTGCATTCAACAGTGTGTTGATGACATCACGTTTATTTTGGCATATGACTTATGTCTTCCATTAGTCACGTGGTTGTTGTAATCAGTTGATCATGATGTTGACGATAAAGTTGTTTAAAATGATTTATCAAAGCTGTAACATTAAGACCCACCTCCAAACTTGGTGAAACATAAAAGGGATCGCTAGAAACATTATAAGGAGGTATTAATTTTATAGCAAACACAAACGTAGGCATGGATGGACAAGCTTGAAGATGATTAAGACGGATTGAAATTGTGGGTTTTTGAAAATTTGTTAGCCTAAGAGTATTTCATACTTTATTTTCTTTGTTTGTAATGTTTGATTTGATACAATATTGGTAAGTATATTTCAAATGGAGAAGATACTGTAATTCTGTCGTTTACGAGTGATTTATTTGTTAATAAAAGATCCATAATGTATAAGAAAACGCGCCGTATTTACTCGGATAAGCGCCGCGGCGCTTATTTGAGGGCAGCGTTTATTTTCAAGAAAGTTGGACGCGACAAAGAATTGTATAAACTATGGTATTATTACTTAAACTAACAGAATTAACGTCTTTTTATTTGATTTTATTATTCGTTCAAAATATTTCTCCATTTCTGATTGGCTAAAATAACACGCATATTCCTGGTAACCAGCTACTGTTGCCCAAATTTGGAAGAATTTTGCAATATTGAACCAATGACGTCAAAAGTGCAGCAAAGTTGCAGATTATTGAAACTTTAACCGAGAAGACCTGGGGACGAGGTTGAGTAATTTCGGTAGTGAGAGCAAAAAAGGCGGAACGTTTCAGTCGTTTCCGAGGCAGAAGTAGGCGAACGTTTGGCTAAAAACATAGCAGGAACAGCGAGAAGACAACTCAAGCGACGACATCTGCTATTTGGAGAATATTTGTGGAGTTGAACAACCCTCTATCTCTCGATTAACGTGCGCTATCGAAGACGAACTTAACGTCGGTGGTGGTAAGCCTGTCTTAGCTTGTTTTTAAAGGCGAATCTGAAGAAGGTATGAAGGATTGTAGACACACTGAATTCTGCAAAGCTGATCGTACTACGTGAAAATTAACTTTGCAAGGCATCAACACGACATAGAAAGAACCAAAAAAAAGAGCGTGGTCTCAGCCGTAGAAGGCTGTTTCGCCCTTTTGAGAGCTCTTCAGTACGGCGCAACGAACAGAGATGCTCTGCTGTAAACTTCCGCACACTCTGTTTTAAAGCCCAAACATTGAAGGATTATACTCAGATTTTCCCTTAAAACTAGCGGCCCCACGTTTTTCAAGTTTGCCTCCTCGTAAGTAATGAAAGTAAGTCAAATCATTAAAGATACCATTACCTACGTCATTTTATTCTTTTGAAAACGTGTTTCAGGGCATTGGTATTGGAACAATTGTCATGTCTTAGATGGCTGGATGGCGAGAATCTCTCCGGAAAAGGACAGGTATGATTACTGTAGAGATCATATTACAGTTTAGCCTGCGTGGCAGACGCAAAAAGGAAGTGGGGAGGAGGGGGGGAGAAAAGCGCGAAAGCGGGAAAAAGGAAAGTGAGTCCCGTTCTCTCTCTCCCCAATTCCCCTCCCTTTTCCCCTCCTCCCTATCCCTTACCCCTTTCGACGCCTGCTACTCAGGCTAATTAGAGTTTACCACAATTTAGTTTGTGCCGCGTGTGCGAAAATTTTGAAGGCTGGAAACTTCTTCTCCTCTATTTTCTGTGAACGGTTTTTCTTGTTGTTTGCCTCACGATGGTTACGTTTAACCGATGGCGACCTTTTGACCGCCTACTCTACTCTTTCCTCTGTTTTCTGCAAACAATTGTTTATCGTTTGCCTCACGATCGTCTCTTTGTAATTGATGGCGACCTTTTGACTACTGGTCTTCATCAGCCAATGGTGTTGATTGGATGTGCGGGACTACCAGGGACTATCATCACCATACCGTCGCGATCAGTAACAAAGTGACCATCGTGGGACAAAGGATAAACAAACCTATCAGAAAAAAAACGGCCGAGGTGTGAGAGAGGAACGGTTAACACCTCGAATTTCGAGTCTGTCGACTAGGTTCAAGCCTTGCCGTCACTTTGTCAGACTTGCCACAAGTCGACTGCGTGAGCGCCGAAGGCGCGAGCCAGGGACGCTCGAGAAGCGACTGAAAGCGAGCGACGAAGTCGCACTAGCAGAAAGCGGAAGCGGGCTTTCAGCCGACTGACCACGTAACCAGCAGAAACCGGAAACGGTTTCAAACGGGCTTGAGAAAGTCTATCTCTTTGTTTCCTTATCCAAAATACTTTGCGCCGTTTTGTCTCTCTTCAGCCAGGTGTACGTACTGCTGGGGGTAAGACTGCGATGAACTAGCATAAAGATGAATGACACTTTTCTTGCATTTCATTTTATTTTATTTGGAGTATCTGAGCTCGTACGAGATCGTATAGGAATACATTTGGACGAGCAACAGGTTTTTTCAGTAAGCCATAAAATGTGAAGAAACCTAACCTATTACTTAAGTTTTTTTGAGACTCAATACTCCAAAAGATACTTTCTTGGAAAGCCTTTTATTGTCTCCTCCTTGTGTTGTACAAAAAATAGTAACGTGGAATTACTACGTGTTAAGAAACAAAAACTTGTAATTCTTTTCTTTTTTTGTTCAAACGTATAAGTACACATTTCCTGTTTTTCCCGAGCAATGCCGTGTAGTAAACATTCTTTTTACTTGACAAGTGTGAACTAAATCAAAAGGCTTTCATTTTATTGAGTTAGAATGATGTCTTTCCTGAAAATAAGATGATGAAAATTCCATCATACCGGCCATGTACAAAGCAATAACACAGAAATGAGTGAAAGAGTTTGTTACTTATACAGTCTAAACCGGCAAAAGTCAGTATAGTTGTGTCTATACTATTCTAGTTCTTTACATTTCTACAATATATACATTATGCGTCACGTGGTCAAGTGTTCACTGTGCCGACCGCCTTGTCCGAAGAAAAGTTCTTATTCACCAGTCACCAGAAGTTCTTTTTGAAAGGGATATAATCCGCAAATTGCTTAACGCGATCTCTATCAGTTACAAACTGTATGATAAACGCTGTTTTCATATTTACCCCAGATTCTGGAAACAATTCAATGTAGCTTTGTTGGATTGTGTCTGAATCAATTCCAGTCACAGGAAGACTTAGAATCAAGGCATAAAAAGGAAACTAGGTAGGTTAAAATATCAGGTGCCTGTGTTCTTCATTGCGCAAGTTACTTACCGTGAGTAACGTTGTAGTCTTGTCTGGATCCTACCCTGAATTTTCGTCTTCCAAACACCCTAACTTTCAGAGCGAGAGTAAGTGCAGAACCTTTGTTGTGAAAATGGATGTTCCTTATTTGCATGAGAATTACAGATAACTTTCATATCAGAGGCTTCGCACTTAACCTCGTTTTAAAGCAGAGGCTTGGGGTAACTGGAAAATATATACACTGCATTAAAATCAGGCAGTTCCGCAGGGTTCTACCTTATCTATTATTTTGTAGTTTGAATTAAGTTTTATCCATCCCGGCTTTAAACTGTTGGGAAGTTCACATGTAGGGGCGCTTTCCATTTGTTAGAAATGGCTGGCCAGACAAGTGCAGTCGTAAGGAGTATTTCACTAGTAACCAGAACTATATAGCCAGATCAGTTTATTCTTAAATAGTCTGCACGGCAGTGACGGGGTTTTAGTTAAAATTTCGAGAAAATACATTTTTGATTTTTAAAATGACCGGTCTGGCCGGCCATTTCTGACGTATGCAAGCGCCCTAAGGTACCGCGATGGCGACGAGGTCGAAAACCCCACCTAGCGAATTCACTCTTTGCGACTTCATGGTTATGATTCCATCTCAAATGCTAAATGTAGGCGAATTCTCAAGGACGGTATCCTCATCCCGACTAACTGGTAGCCAGGAACGGGCTTTCTGTCTTTTATGATCATCCATCGTCTGAACATTTTTTTTTTTTGGGGGGGGGGGGGGTGGGGAGGGGGGAGGACGTGAACGATCCAGACAATCCTGACGAAGCCTGCGTTGACAATCCTGACAAACTCGCGCAGAAACGCTTGCTATGCAGGGTAATTCGGCCAGTTTTATATAATCTATCTATTTCTTATTTACGTTGTCGCTGCCGTCACCGTCGTGATCTCTCAAGGTCTGTTACTTATTTGAATGATGTAACCTCCTGATTTTGTCATTTTTTTTTGTATCGTTATTGAGTTACTCACGTGTGATTCTCATTGCAGCTTCGAGGACAATCATGCTACTGATCCGCTCTTGGTTTCAAAGCGACTTGCTTTGAAGGTACGAGATCTTATTTAGTCACCTTATCGATACATTTCATTTTACTCATTTATGAGTCAAGGTTAATGAGTGTTTCAAAATCTAATTAAAAAAGCTGGGTTTACCACCAGTTGTCTCGGAAAGTATAAAAAAACAAAACCCAGTGATTATGGGAAGGATAAACAGATACGGTAAACTGCCGTAAATGCAAAAGTTCTGTTTATTTCGAATCGGTACCAACATAGGATTTCGTACACAGTTGCAAAAGGTACAATGACAAATCAGGTGATAGCTCATTGGTGGCGATTTTTGTGGGAGATTGGTTGTATTCGCTATTCATCTCCACCCCCAATCAGATGTGGTGAGTGATAACGTTATGAATCAGTTTATTAATGAGTTCTTGTCTCTTACAATAGCGTCAACATAACAGAGAAAGACTTGAATTGGCTGTACGTCATCTGCTGGAACATGAAAACTTTAACCCGGATCACTTTCCGCCATTAGTTAAAGAAAAAATCCTAGAAAGAGAAGAGAGCAAGGAAGTCACCCAGAATAGGGAAGCACCTAAAGTCATGGACAAAGAAGAGAAAGCAGGAGATAAGCTCAGTGGAGATCCTCAGTAAGTAAAAAAGTCAGGCTTATTCAACCTCGAAGCCCGAATATCCACATATAAGTTCTCCAAACTGGTTTCTGTACATTTCTAAAAAGAAAGTAAAGAGAATTTTAGTGGTAGAAGATAAATGCATTTTTTTCTCAAGTGATTATTTGGTCAATTCTTACAACCTATTCTCTTGATTGTGTATTGATATTGTTGGGAGAAATTTGATGTTTGTCACTCTTGAGACCCTAAGGATTAAAGGGGCTATGTCACGAGGATATTGGTGTTTTATGTCATTTTTCTGTGTATTAATTACTTTGTGCCTTTGTCCATTCACAAAATGCTTCTGTATCTGTAGCGTTATCAAGAATATATCAAACAATTTTCATCATCAAGTTTCAATCCATATCCATCCTTGCCATCCGTAGCAAAAGGTAACATGAAACAATTTACATGCCTAAATATAGTCTTACACAGCAAAACTGGACCATTTATTTGGAGTTCGGAGGATGCAAAGACACTTTTAAGCGTTTTAAAGAGACAGCGAATAGTGTGACATAGCGGCGGCCGCTTTAAGAGACACTCTCACCGAAACGTTTTTCAAAAGTTTCTTAAATTTTGAGCAAGTGCTTTTCGTTTACACAAACGGCCCATGCAATACCTTCAGGTATATTTCAATTTAATTCTTGGAAGGAATAAATGGTATGGATGATTGTGCGGATGCCTAATTGGCGATCCTCAAGTCACCCTCCCCCCACCCCTGAATTCCCAACTGCAATGTTTGATGACCACTGGCTACTTTGATACCTAAACTTGTGATGTACCCATGCCACAAGGCGCCACTCGTCTCAGAACCTCTGTAATAATAAAATTTATACCACATGTCACGATTACAGGAAACGGCGAAATGTTGCTGCAACAAAGATTCAAGCCTTGTGGAGAGGATGGTATATCAGACACTTAATTGATGTCAATACAACCAAGGTGGGCAAAAAAATAAAAGTGACAATCTAAACCAGACCGAATAAAATGCTTTAGTATGAACTCATTTAAGTGACAGAGATATCGGATATGTGTAAGTCCACCATTTAAATACCGCGTATATTATCTGTTTTAGTGGCTTGCAGCTGTGAGTATCCAGTCAGCATGGCGTGGCCACTTAGTTCGTTCGCAGTTAAAAAGGGAAGCAAAAGAATCTTGGGATCCAAAGAGAAACTCAGCTGCTACAGTCATTCAGGTAAAGTTTAAATGTGTTTGTATCGCATCCCGAGAAGAAAGACGGTCACCCTGCGACGGAGCAGAATCTCCTTTTGTCTTCTTCTTGATCGAGGAAGAGAAAAAGAGGCTCTGTTTGAATCGCATCAAGCCTTTGAAATCGCCGTAGCCCACAATGAGGAACAAAAGTGTTGAGACACTTCTTTAAACTGGTCCCTTTTTGAACAGTGAACAAACCTATCTCCTCCCCTTGTGTACCCCCACTGCCTCCCCCCCAAAACCAGTGTTGTGTTTTAGACCCTCAAGTCTTTCTTTTGCTACAAACAACATTTATTAAGGGGTGGGGGATTGACGGCCTCTAAATAGAGTGAAATAATGAACGAAATTGTTGATAAAAGCATCCATTTTAGACAAGTGTGTCAACTACTTTTGTCCCTGATTTCAGCTTCTGGACAATTCAATCTTGTTTCTTTTCGTCAAACTGGTTTTTCGGGTTCGACCATTTGTTAATTGATAAAACGTTGCACATCTAATATTTGCTTAACTGAAGGGATTAGGACCAATAGCGTGCTCAACCGTGACAAAGATCTTACTCGAATCATGTAGGGACTTTCTCAAGAAAGCGAAAGAAAGGCTCCGCTGGAGGGGTGAAAGACGATGTGCCCAAGATTTTCCGCTCGAATTTTATGTAATCCTTTTCACCGACCCATAAGGTCCTTGACTAACCTCGGGAAAAACTGCGTGGATGTCCGCTTTTGAAGTGATAAGTGAGTATTGGACAAATCCGTGTAGACGTTATAGGAAACGTTTGTGACAGATATCGAGATAACTACCTTGGGATTCTCAATCCCACGATAAAACAACCAATCCGAATGTACTACCCCACGAGAAAGCAGCTCACGGGGGTCGTTTGTCCCCATCCCCATCCCCATCCCTCCTCGAGAGCTAACTTGCAACCTAGAAATTTTCTCCTGCAGTACACGCGCACGAACCATAAGAAAAAGAAAGTGAGTCTAGCATCGTGGTGTACGGGCAACAGAAAGCAGGGAACGAGGCAAGGTGGGAGGAATAGGCTCATGCCACCGGACTTTGTCACTCCGTGAGCTGCAGGAATAAGCTAAGGGACCATTAAGCAGGAGCCCATAAACCGGAGGGGACAACTTACATGTATTCGTGTCACGGCGTTTTAGATCGACGTCGTTAGATAGTTAGCAAAAGTTACAGACCGGAAAATGGTTTTGGCTCTCTGATGATAATTCTTTTTTTTTCTTTGTAAATTCGGATGTGCACACATACGGAAGGTTTCTATCTCCGGATTATGGGTTCCCGCTGGCACAAGGTTTTAGCCCAACGATTCCTGGGTTTCTTTGCTTCGTTTACTTATTGTTACTTTGCTTACCAAAACTGCAAAGGCAAGAAACAGTGAAATTAAATTTAATTAAGTTTTGGCACACAATCAGATACCTGGGAGTAACTCCGCACGTGGGTAGATTGCAGCGAACGGCTACTGAAAGTATTCTTCTTTCTCCAAAAGGCACATTTTCGTGGTCGGCGCGTTCGTCGGCGTTTGGCCGAAGCCTTGAAAGCGGCTCAATTCTATGATGGTGAAGAGGAGGAGGACTTTGATTATGATGAAGAAGTGGATTTAACAGCTTTTGAATTTGACGAAACAGTGTTAGAACAAGGCTGGACGCCAAGCGAAACTCCACAGTTACCTTCAAGGCAAGTTTCATTATTCTATGTCAAAACAATATTTAAAAGCAACAAAAAACAGGCGATCATCGTCCAATGTCTCAGTAAAATTATTTATCTGACAAAATCCCACCTGAGTTGAACATTGTGACGATCAAATACCAAAGATTATTATTTTGTAGCTGAAGATTGAAAGTATGTCCTACTGGAATGGTGACCTGGTCCGAAATATGTTGTAGCAAAAAATAAACCTTATTTGATAGCCTAATGTGTTGTCAGAATGTTAATAATTATATTCGCACTTGCAAATTTAAGGCACAACAGGTGTTTTTATCAATTCAGCCCTAATCTTGACCGTCCTGGTTTTCTCAAGCCTTAGTAATAATGGAAACGGAGCGTTTATTTTCTCGTCGGCTCATAAAAACAGTTTACTAACACTCAGAAAATCAGTTTGCTGAAAATTCGAGAGTTATTTACACCTGCCTGTTTGTATTTCACAACTCAAGCGTGCAGTTTTGCGGCCCTGCGAAAGTGCACCCGTAGCACTAGACAGGAGCGTGTCTTATTCATTACGCCCATCAGAAACAAGTGTTGAATATTGTTTAGTTTAGTTTAGTTCATTGAAATACGCCACAGGAATCGACACGGTGACCGGGGATGAAACAGGACTTGCCTCCCAATTGACAGCAACCCTTTCATTATCCACCCAGACTATTAAAGGTTGTCCACACCACCGAGGTCTACATCCCCTACACATACGAACAGCAGTAACTAGGGAGCTTAAGGAACAGCGTTTTAGAGCGACGCACGTCAGCCGGAATAGTTCTCCCTTTTTATATGCCTTGACTCTAACAAATTTGTACTGCAAAGTTCCTTTTTCTCTTATAAATACGATTTACCCGAGAGTTTGAACCAAACCACTGCCCAATGATGCAGAAAGTCCACTTCCGGTTAACGTCCGTCGCTCAAAAACGCTACTGCTTAAGCTCCGTAGTGTGGGTTCTCTTACGTCCCACAAGAATCACAACAGTGAAAGAGCTGCGAGACGTAGCCTACGGTTTTTCGTGCTTATCCGAGAAGACTAAAATGTCTAACATTTTGTATATGCTAATACAAAGGCAGCACATTCTCTTCAATTATTTAAGACCCTGAGTGTTGGTCCGGCGCGGGTTTGATCCCTCGACCTCCCGCTCGGCAGACCAGCGCCTATCCAATTGAGCTGTTGGCAGTTACAGTATCTTGTTTGACAATGTTGGTTTTATTATTTTCCTGTAGGGGGCCAGCACTGAGGATGCCAACGCAGTCGTCAAAGGTTCGTCACTGCTTTATTCGCGTCTTGTTTTTCGTCATCACGTACTTTTAGTAAACCATAACTTGTAAACTACAAGTGTAAAAGTGTTCTTATATTGACCCCCGGAGTGAGCAACTCCGTTGTATTTTACGATGTCTTTAGTGCGAATCTTACATGAGTTCCACAAACTTGTGAGCAGAGTTACAGACCGGAAAATGGTGGTCTTGATGAAGTATTACGCAGTTTAAGCAACCACAATGGTTGAAACTTTCCAGATTGACGAATTATAGAGGACGTAAACACTCGACGACAAGTTCAAGTTCAAGTTCAAGTTCATTTATTCACACTTATTCAATTACAATACAACAATAAGGGAAAAAAATGAAGAAGTAAAAAACAGAGCTAACTATACATTGAATTAAACATAAAAAGAGAAGAGTGTGTAGCAGCCAAAGGAGCCAAGCTTTCGAGTTGGCTACTACCACAGAGCAGTTACAAGTGGGTGGAGGTTATACGGTACACGCGTTTAACTCTCCACCCGCCATCTTGCGCCGATCACGTATGGAGATATGAAATCCTTTTTTCGTCAATTTTTCGTTCTATTTTTAACTTTGATGTGCTTCCTAACAATTTACCACTAGGAAAACTCGCCCTCATTTGACCAATCATTTGACCGTATATATGATACTAATGGACTTAAGCCTCTGTATTTGGTAGTTACAAGGTTTATGATTAACTTCTTCACTCTTATCCCAGCAGATCCCCACAACGCGTTTCCATGAAGATATGCTAAATAAGACCGCAGTGCCAAAGCCACGTCATGCATGGCGCTCAGCGGATTCACCCATTACAGATGTCAATCAAATTGACGTTGCTAGGACAATTACAGACCATGATCAAATGTCAGAAACGTCTGGTGCGCAGAGCCATCTGTCACATCGCGCAGAAGAACTGAGTAGTGAATGGTAAGCGAGATGGTCAGGGCTCAATATCCCTTGTGGTAATTAAGGCAGTTAGGGTCACAGGAAAGTGGTGCTCATTAGCTTTCATTTGAATGGAAAAAGGATTTCATCCGCAGACTCGAAAGTTGGAACCACCTTGTACAACGTAACAAACAGTAGCACAGGAATGTACATCTCAGTAGCTTTCATTTGAATGGTCACACTTACAAATTTCATCAAGACTCGAAAGTTAGAATCTCCTTGCCGTTTACACTTTGCTGCACATCACTGGTGAAATCCTTGTTTACACCAGCTCTAGTTACGACCACCTTTCTAAACCCCGTTTAAACTGTGACTTAAACTTTATAATGATAGCTCTCTTAAGCAACCGTTCCCATGAACGACCGCGAGCACTTTTGGGATTAACCAACTAGACTTTTCCTTTGTTTTTAAGCTCTCGTAAGCGACCACTCAGAGTCTTATTCGTATAAATCGACACTTTCATGAAACTGCACGTTGCGCTAATGGTTCGTTGATAAAGATCTTGAGGTTATTTTGGTCTAAAAATTGGACGTAAAGTTTAGCCGTTTCTATATCAGATATAAGGACACTCATTAAACATTAATTATTTTTTGTTTTTTTCTTATGAATTTTCAATAATAAGTTTCTTAAGCTCTTGTAAGCGACCACCCTCTATTGTTGTACCATTCGGTGGTTTACGTGGGTTCCTACTCGTAAGCGTCCAGCTCTAGTTGCGACCACTTTTTCGAATTTCCGAGGGGGTTGCTTGCGAGACCTTTGACCGTAGCTATTCCTTCTAGGGGATTTCAAAGTTCTGGAACAGCTGAACTGATGTTTAAAAGGGCCAAAAAGATGAAATACAATCCCGCGAGAAAAAAGAAACTGCTTGGTGAGTTGATCAACGTGTGTCACATTTAACAAAAACATTTTTTGGTTGTTCAGTTTTGGTTTTGGTCATAAAGAATAAATACTATTCCGAAAACACGATTAAACTAAATGGGTTTAGTAGAAAACGCCAGCAGCCTTTTTGCAGGTATTACATTCTTGCATTTTTTTTAAAGTCCATTTTGGTCCCTTCTGATTTGAAACATCGACTAAACGGCTCTTGCTGCACTTCAAGTATTTGCTTTAGCCGGTGCAAAGAAATTACAAGTAATTTTAGCATTCCTCCTCAGTCAAAATTATAAATATATCATGCATTGTGTATAGTAGATTTAAAACTTGTCTTGGTTAATCCTTGCCGTTTAACAACTTTACTCAATTTTTCCTTCTTTTGCCGAAAGATCCCAACAAGCGACTTGCGTTGTTCAAGAAACTGGACGAGACTAATAAATTACGTGACGTTAAACCTCCGCCCGCAAGAAGACAACCTCCACACAGAATCGATTACTTCGCAGGTGAGTTGTTAAAATGGTGCCAATGCACATGATCAATATTTTCATTAGAATAAGGTTTTGAATGTTACAATAATTGTATTGTGCAGCTACTGGGTAATGCCCTATGGAACAAAAACTCGTTCTTTCACATCGATTAAATCAAGGCTGTTTGAAATATTTTTAAAGAGCTACCCCAACCACACAAATAAATGTGGTCACAATTTATGTGAGGTTATGCACATGAAAACGTTGTGTCAGATTAATTGCCATAGACGCGCCAGTTTTTGTTGCAAATAAAAATCGTCAACTGTCAATGTTCGTTCATGTGCACGACTCGTCAAGACTTGTCGAAGTTTTTACATAGTCAGACTTGAACAGTTCTTTCCAAACTCTCTCATCTCACGACTAGTCTCCCTCAACATGATGTTCTGCATATCCTCGCTGATCAGAGTCAATTCTTTTATTATTCATTCAAAATAACTCTCCGTTTCTGATTGGCTCGATTTCCCCGGCTAATTTTTCTTAACCAGCGAGCGTTAACCAAATTTGGATGGCGTTTGCGATATTCAGTAACGTGACGTCTGAAGTAGGGGCTTTGCCAAAAAAGGGACGGTAACCGAGAAGCACTGGGGATGAGGGTGCGTTCGTTCAGTCGTTTTGGTAAGCTGGAGAAAAAAGCGGGAAATTTCACACGTTTTTCAAAGAAAAAGTAAGCGGACTTCTGCCTTAAGACATGCATTACAAAAACTCAACGGATGGAAACTGATGTGTAAAGAATATCTGCTAGCGTTTAACATCTCTTTATATCCTGAATTTGCCGAAAAACAGGCAAATTAAGGCGGGAACTTGGCATTGATCAAGGTTAGTTTTTTTTTAAGTCACTAATCATTTTGAATAAATACTAAAATTTTGAGGGTTGACATAGTGTCACAGCCAGATGTGTTTCATGTGTCCTTGCCGTCTCCTATTTACCTCTTGTCATCGCCAAACTGTCTGTAAGATTTTAAGACAAGTTGCTCGACATACTGAGTGTTTGTTGTTGTTGTTGTTGTTGTTGTTGTTTGTGTTGTGTGCTTGTCTCACCATAAGGTCATTAGGAAGCTTAAGCAAAGGCGTTTTTGAGCGACGCACGTCAAACGGAAGTGAGGTCTCTTTGATTTTAAAGCGCCTTGAGGCTACCAAATTTGTATTTCTAAGTGTCTTCACTATTAAAGAGACGATTTATCAAAACAATTGGGCAAAACCACCGTCCAAAAATGAAAAAAAGACCACCTCCGGTTGACATGTGTCGCTCAAAAACGTCTTTGCTTAAGCTCACTATTATTGCTTCAATTATATTAAACCTGTTTTAAATTTCGTTCTTGTCACAGCTCGCCAAGCCATGGCAAATCACCTGACGTCTACCTCACCCGCTTCTGAACAACAAAACCGAGAACAGATGACGTACAGGTAACAGCAGCGCGTTGATTTCGCAAGGGATCTTAAGTAAAGTCGTTTTTGAGCAGTGGTTTTGCTCACATTTTAGGGCAAATTGTCTTGATAAGAGTAAAGCTACTTAGTAGTACAAATTTGGAAGTGTCGTGGCATATTAAAAGGGAAAAAGCTTCATTTCTGTCAACGTACGTCCCTCATAAACGTCTTTGCTTGAACTCCCCTATAGAGCGTTTTCGCTGAGGTGGCCAGTATCTATGCAAATATATTGGAACAGAAGAAAGGGTCAACATAAGAGAAGAGTTCAACTCCCAAAGGATTGGTTTGGAACACCAACATGGCCGCCGTTTTATTGTTTTGGCAGCCGTGACGTCATGTAAAAACGCTTTTTAGACCTTTTTCAAAATACCATAATACTCATTGATTTTCCTCCAAAAGTTTGCAAAAGCATTGTTTTCGATTTATCTTTGGACGATTGCCCTATAAGGTATTGCAAGCACGAGTAGGAGTGTTTCGTCTAATATCCAAACAACGAGTGAGATGACAAAACAAGGTGCAGGTCTAGTAAACTCGCCAGTCGTGTTTTATCAAATATAAGAACCGCTTTGGTTCTTTTATTAAACTTTTCTCATGTACTTCCTTTTAGAACTTGAAAGCAGTTGAATTAGGGACTTCGTCCTGTAACTGCCTCCCCCCCCCGGCATAAAGTCCCCCCCCCTCTCCACTTTGTGCGTGGCAGCTGTATTATGATATTTCTGGTGGTGATCTAATGAATGCATTCAGAATATTTTTATTGAATGTTTTGCTTTTGTTATTTCCTTAGCTGGGTTTACAGACAAGCTGTTGTTCATGAAGATGAGGAAAAGAACATCATGGCCGACCAAAAAGAGTTTGCACCAGATAAAAAAACCAAACAAGCCTCTCCCCAAAAGTAAGTGGTAATGAAGATCATACAGAATCTACACAGTTTCATCCCTAAGCTAGATCCCGCCGTTCTTTCAGGCGCGCTGAGCAAGTCCATCTTAAATTTTGGAAACGGTTAAATGACGACATGAGTTCTCATTTGAGCGAGCGAAAAAAAAACAAATTTTTCTCATTAACATTTCCTCTATCAAGCTGTAAAATCTGAGTATTGAAAGATCAAGTTAACAGAGGCTATCTTCGAATTCTGTTTCTGTTTTTGTTTGTTTGTTTTTTCTCAAATCGTGCAAAAAATTAAAAATTGGTCATATATCGCCTTTTATCCACCCAGCAGTTATGTGATGAAAGTCTCAAAGTCAAGCATTTCATAGATTCGACCCTGCTTTTAATCCGCATCTCTTTTATTGGTTAACTCTCTAATGAGCCAAGACGTAAAGCACGAAAACGTGAGAACGCTAGTAGAAAATGCTACATCCAGTGTTGATTCGTTTTATCACATTACTTTTTCAGAACCAATCGCTCCCCGGTCAATCTTCCTCACATGGACCCTGTGGTGCTCTCTGGACGTACCCTCCCCCTTATAGTGAGTGTAAATCAGTTATTCTCTAGTGTCACAGTGTACGCACAAAAATCTACGGTTGCGATCTTTTCACTGCCATAAATGGCGATGGTGACATTTATTCTTTCTTTTCTCTCATTTGCACCATTTTGTTTACTGGCACATGAATTATACAGCAATCCATCCTCTGATCCTTCGATATTCCACAATATTTCAACTCCTGTGACAACTGTCCACTCTTAGAACATAAGGAAAAAGACTAAGCTCAATTTTTACCGTCCTAAAGCTAGGATCAAGATGGGTAAATTCACTTTGAAGTACTGTGTTTCAGTTTTTTGGGAAAGTGTCCCCTTGATGCTAAAACAACTAGAAGTCCAAAACAATGTAAGAAACTTCACAAAGCAAACCCGTTTAATCTCTTGTCAATCAAATTAGATGTGTTCTTTTAAGTACTTAAATGTTAGATACTTATAAATGCTTCAGTCCTTACGTTGTCTGTTTGTCTGCTTGCTGCTTGTTTGTTTTTTGCTTTCTTGTTTGTCCCTTTTTCTCTTACCGTTATTTCCTTATTTAATTATTTTCTTTTTTTATTTATTTATTAATATTTATTTACTCTCTTCGTCTTGAAATTTTAAGATACATAGTCTATAGTTTAATGTATCTCTAATTAATTTAAATCTATAAATATATTTATGCTTGTCTTGGATTCCATGTTAATTAAGCTCAGTGTGTTTTTGTTTATGTTAAAGGAGGTGGTGGCCAACTCGAAAGCAGTTGCTACTTTGGCCACCACACACATTCAAGATAGTATTAGCTCTGTTTTATTTATTTTACTTATTGAAGAGATTCTGTTATTGTTTTAATTTATATCATGATCAGTGAACTGAATTGGAACTAAATAGTGTGAAATAAAATGAACATGAACGTGAACTTAATATCTGTGTTATTTCTGATTTCGGGGCGTAAATAGCTTGTATTTATTTTTTTTTTTCAGTCCAGTCCTCTATTTTCCCATTCCGTGGAGCAGGCATCGTCGGAAGAACCTTCCCCAAGACGGAAGTCGTTATCTTCAGGTAGTTAAACCGTCATGGTCACTTTTATTCTTTAGAGATACTTCAGGTAAATGTGTCAGAGTAGGGTTACGATTTTGTCAGTCTCTGAGTAACTTACTGGAGCAAATTGAGCTTTGAGTAAAACATTTCACCAGTAGATATTGTCACGATAAAATTTTCAATTTAATTTGAGATTGAACTGATCCATTTGGTGCTTGTGTTGGGGAGAGTGATGGAGATAGGGGAATTAACTTCAAGTTGAGCGTACCATTTACACCCCCACCCGTTTGTTTGCAACCCCCTCCTTTTGCGCTATTCCGCCCCTTACCTCTGTTTTCCCCAACAATGGTCCCCCCACCCCTCCACCCTCCAAATGTCATGGACTGATGTCCGTCAATGGCCCAACAATTTGTGTAAATGGAAACGAATGCAAAATTTGTTTTTACCAGAGCATATTTTTCCGTAGTTATTTTGCGTATTTCGTGAAGCCCGTGTTGTTCGCTCTCTTCGTTTCTTAGAGGGTCACGTGCGTTTTCCCGCCATCAAAACTCATTCCGTGCCCAACCTCCTAGCCAGGTCCACAGCCAGCGGAGATCAGCCAATCAGGACGGAGAAGAGCAACAGTGCTGGCGCAAGAATTAACAGGGACTCCAGGACCAAAAGATGACAGGGAAATGGAATCCAAGAACAAGACATCACAGAAGTTAACAGGGAACCCAGTGAAAAACATGTTTGAAGTTCAGAGGGAACTTACAGAACAAGACACGATAGGAAATCAAGGGATTGCAGGAAACCACGGGAACTTAAAATGCTAACTTTTTCAAAAATGATTTGTCGCTGGTGCTTGTAGGGTGCAAACCAATTACTTGTTCTGAATGGTGAAATATTACATATGTATGCTATGGCCATGCGACATCTATCGAAACACCATTCATGTTGTGCCACAATTGCACCTCCACGCTGGCAGACAGATGCTCACGCGGTTCACCAGAGAAAACACCCTTGAAAACAAGCAGATTCCCGTTTGGGTGCACGGAAATTTGGTGCTTTAATGCTTTTATCGGCTGGAGATGGTTAAAAGGTGTAACAACTGAGTGTTGGTGAGAAATTTTATTTATTAGATACACTGCACGCGATACTGCGTTGTGTTGCAGAACCAAATCTTAACACCAACGTTCCAATAAAAGGCTTTTAACTTTAATATAACGACATACGTTCTAGCAGAGTCCCTTTTGTTATCCAAAAGTATAAACATCACTACGTTTTCTAAAACACCGTACAAAAATTCTTTAGATTTTGTTCTCTAAGCTTAAGTTTTTTTATTAATCATTCATCTATTTCATTCCCATGGTTCGTACAATCTTGAAAAGGTCTTGAATTTCATAGTCATCTTGACACGTCCTTAAATTCGGTAAAGGCCCTTAAAAAGTACTTGATCTCTTTATTAGGTCTTCAAAAGTCCTTTAATTTCTCTACTTTGTTATTTCTGTTTGTTTATTTCAAATGCTGTTTCTGTACTTCAGATACTACTACAAGTCAAAGCCAGTGACTGTTGTCATTTTGCAAAGTGTTGTTACGGAACGTAGTATTATATTGATCAAACATGGCTGAGAAAGGAAAAATCGCAAATGACTCGCTGAGTGTTTTAGCCAGTAAGGTGAACAAAAGGGGGTCAAAGAAAGCCGAGTTACTGAAGAAATCTTAGACTTGAACACTGTAATTTGTCCTTGAAAAAGTCCTTAAAAAGTCCTTGAATTTTGTTTGTGTGAAATTGTACGAAGCATGATTCCATTTTTTTGTTGATTTCGTAATACCTTGCTGACCCCATGACTAAAAAATAGCCTGTTCCAGGTTCTCAGATAGTGGGGAAGACGCGAAGGTAAAATGCATGAGAAAACTTTGCGGGGCAAAAAGTTTCCTCCCGTTTTACTTTCGTCTTCGCGCTTTCTCAATTGAGGTTTCCATTAATTTTTAGATCAGAATGCTTATAGAAATCTTTAGGAGTTTCAGTAAGCCTAATAACCAGTGAAGTACAAATTGATGAAACGGAAACGAGTGAAAAAATTATAATTATAAACGAATAAAACATCTGTACAGACCAACCTAACAGATGCCAATATGGTTTTCAATACACTATCCTAGTTTTTTCTCCCCAGCCTCCCCATAACAGAAAGAGGCCTCTGCGGAGGAGAGAGTGTCTATAAAATGTACATTATTGTTCTATGCATTTTCTTTGGTTGCTCGCTTGATCGTTCATCATTTGTCCACCGTATCCACTGACGTCTAGCCCCCATGAAAAAATTGCCTTGCACGTAGTAAATACCTGAATTGAAATTAGGGTGCTTTTCATGGCTTGCTTCTCTGACAAAAAAAATGATAAAAAGTTCTCCATCTAAGACGTCCTCTTACCTTTCATAACCATAGACCCATTTTTCACTGATAAACACAGGTGTCTACAGACCTAGCATTCTAAAGCCCAGAATAATGCACAGTTTATCATTCTTGCACGCAGTTTTGTACTCGCTTGCATCGAGCAATTCATAAGAATGTCAAATGAAAGAGAGGCCCGAGAAATCCTGTTAACCCACATATAGCGAACAATGATACTGACTGCCATTTTCTCCCAGTCGCTTTTTTCGCGTCCACACTGAAACGAGCTAGTACTATCCATTGGGCACCCAATGGATCTGTTCCTCATGGATCTGTTCCTCAAAATATCTGTTCTTCAGGCAATTTTTTACTGGCTGGTAGACGTTGAAGAAATAATATGTCCTTGAAAGGAAAGTACTCCTGGGAAAAAGACAATTCAGGGTGTGTGATTTGATTTGATGTCTGGTATAGCTGCTATGTGTTATTTTTCGCATCGTCTCCCTCCCCCCCCCCCACCCTCTGAAGGGTGTAATTTCGCTCCTAGGCCACACTTATTTTCCTACCGCACCCCCCACCCCCTCACTGAAGGTGTTAATTTTGCCGTTGGACCACACCCAAACTGGCCAGTAATGTCCGGACATACGTCTGCTGGGAAACCTCTCAGTAAGTCAGATTGCAGGTTGTACGTGCAGCTTGCTAGCTGGGGACTCTGCCATCATTCTAGTGCTGGGAGTGAGGAACAGATACATTTTTCCCAACAATCTCCCAAAATGCTTAAAATGGCTTCAGAAAGCCATGCTTTGTTGTTGTTTTTAGGTCTTATAACTACAACCCAGACTTTGTTACACGGAAGACTCACAGTAACACTGATTCCAACACTCAGACCAACGTCAACTTTGGCCCCGTTACGACAGCGACTATACCGTACATCGGAGGCACCTCTGAAACTATTGCACGTTTATTACAACCTTACAATATACGAGTTGCACACAAACTGATAACCACTTTACGACGGCTACTTACTAATGCCAAGGACAAAGACAAACCGGACGTCAGACAGGGAGCAGTATACAAGATCAACTGATGCGACTGCCAGGCTACTTACATTGGTGAAACTGGCATTAATCTTAGCAAGCGATGAGAAATGGTTACGTCAACAATCACATTGCCGAACACCATTTACAGACGATAGTAGTAATAGGGGTCTATAGACGGACAAAATCGGACAACAGTTGAACGAACACCGCGTACAACATTCGTTGCTAAGGACGCGAACAACCCAACAACCTCGAAAATGTTTTAACCCTAACCAAGTAAGTTAAGTGCTTAACCAAGTAATGGTTGAATGATCACTGGAATGAGGGGGAAAGCTTGAGCACGTCCGATGACGTGTTTCTATTTTTAGACTATGACGTCATCCTTTTCTAACATTAGAATATAAAAGGCGGATAACCGAAGATACAAATCATTTCATCGAATTACATTGTACTGATCAGAGCTATCACTATGCTGATTACTTACCCAAGACCATGTCCCACTTGTGGAACGAAAATCAATAATATAGGAAATTTCTCTTGTCACAAGAAATACTGTGGGAAGAAAATAGACCCTGTTCCATGTCCGTACTGTCAGTCCACATTTAAAAGGAAAGACGATATGTCAAAGCATGTCCGAAAATTCCATTCAGAAGCAGCCAAACGAAAAGCTAATGACACAGCTGAATTACATGCTGACAAGCTACCCCGCTTGCGTGATGAACATCAGACTGGTGGTGCAGTAACGACTCGTGGTATGAAACGTGAGGTCGATGAAGAAGAATCCAAGCAAGAGGTAAAAATGGCCAAACCAAATGTTAGTGAAACAACAAAAGATATCAATGACGAGTACGGAGGCGGACCAAATCCACCCTCTGTAGCTGATGTTAAGAAACTGGGGCCAGCCAAACGATGGAAGCAAAATGCCGTAGTCAACCAGAAATTTATTCTGACGTTAGACCAACAACGTGGACCCAAGGAAGGGGAAGATTTGAATATTGGAGCAACACATGCATGGGCTGTTGCGACGGACAAACTCATTGAGGATCTGAAAATACCTGAGGATTATTGGATGACACTCCAGATTGGAAGCTGTGAACACCGTAAAGAAGGTTTGACAGGAGAAACGTGGAAAGTTCCAGTGGGAGATTTTACACAAAGGGCTCTTAATACTCACTCCGTTTTAGCCAAACTTTCCAAGGTGTTAAATAGCGGACAGAATATTACCAACGATATTGGATTTTCTGCATCGATTCTATTCAGCCGACCGGAGAGGAAAGGAGGTAAAAGAGCAGGTGGAAGTCCGGGTCAAAAAATATGGGAACACATGGCGAAACATTCACGATGTGTGTGCGAAATCAAAAATAAGGATGAACTGTGTTGTGCTCGAGCCATTGTGACGATGCGAGAGTACAAGAAGCGCCAGGCGGGCGAACACAACACCTTTGAAAATATTAAGAAAGATCGGGGAAAGAATTCGCAGCAGATGAAAAAGGCGAAGAGGTTACAGGAACAAGCAGGTGTCGGTGAGGGTCCATGTGGATTGGAAGAGATTCAAAAATTCCAAGACTACCTTGGCCCTCAAGGGTTCCGAATCATTGTAGTAGATGCTGTACGCGGTGGAGTGATTTTTAAAGGCGAAGAATTTTTAGAAGCAGACAAGACAATTGCTGTGGTGAAATCTGTGTACGTGGATGACGAGAACGTGGAAAAAGCACACTATGATGGTTTATACAGTGTCCCAGGTTTCATGAACCGACGTTATTTCTGCCATCGTTATTGTAAAGGCTACAACACTGAGGACAGCGCCCATCATAATTGTCAAGCTAAAAGCTGCCCTGCACGCAAACAAAGTTCTTCGAAGAGTGAACAAGGATGTCCCGACTTTTCATTATGGTCGAAACCAGACTGCAGTTGTCAAGTGTGTAGACGTGTGTAGACAATTGCTGTGGTGAAATCTGTGTACGTGGATGACGAGAACGTGGAAAAAGCACACTATGATGGTTTATACAGTATCCCAGGTTTCATGAACCGACGTTATTTCTGCCATCGTTATTGTAAAGGCTACAACACTGAGGACAGCGCCCATCATAATTGTCAAGCTAAAAGCTGCCCTGCACGCAAACAAAGTTCTTCGAAGAGTGAACAAGGATGTCCCGATTTTTCAGTATGGTCGAAACCAGACTGCAGTTGTAAAGTGTGTAGACGTGCGTTTTATGGGGGGCAGTGTTTTATGGCCCACTTGATTAAAGAAGAGGTAGTTGAGAAAATGAAACAGAAAATGGGGCAAGACCTAGAGGTGGAACTACCCTCCATTGTGGAAATGAAGAGCGTATATGATCAGTACCGTAAATGTAAAGATTGCCTGGTGTCTATAACGTGAAAGAAGATGTCACCCACAAACGCTGCATGCCAAATGTAAACATTTCCTGGGATTTGTTCATATCTATGACCATCAATGTTTTATCACGTACGAGGAAGAGAAACAATTTTAAAAGACGCTTCAGGAGTTACGAAGGCAGAAAAAGAAAAAGGAACAGTTATTAGGGATGATGGTTGAAGGTCTACCAGACGATCACACATAAAAGGCGATCGATGATTAGCCTGTTCCAGGCGTTCAGATAGTAGAGCGCGGCGGTAAGTGGGGGAGCGAGTTAAGTTGTACACCGGGAAAACGGGGGGGACGAGGGGGGGGGGGCGAGAGCGAGAGAACACCTGTAAACATGGTTAACAAAGGGTCGTTCCGGTATACTGGATTCCAGTATACCCTCTTATTGGTCGATTATGACACCTTCTGTTAACGCTCGAACACTGGTGACATTGATGAGGAATGCGATATGGAGGGAGAGAGACATCTGTTATCGAATCACGCGGACATCGAAGCTACTATAAACAATGTAATCGAGCATTTCCTGTATGAGGAATCGTTTCGTCGAAGAGCAGAAAATTTGTTTGAATCTCGTTCGCCGAGGCCGGGACGCTTTCGCGATTCCTCTAACGGGCTCTGGCAGAACTTCATTTTTCTAATTTTTCCATGAATAATAAACGTAATCACAGGAAAAGTTGGCGAGTCAATTTCCACGATCATCATCGTTGCGCCTCTCGTAGCCATAATGAAACCTCGGGAATGAAACCAAACCCAAGCGATTTGGAATAACAGCAACAACAGCCATAGGTTAGGGACAGGAGGAAGGCATGGACGAAGAGACGGCAATGTGAAAGGAAGGTGTGCGTGTCATCATTTATGGAAGCCCAGAAAGGCAAAAAAATCTTATTTGAAAGGTTATTTAGCCGCAACAAAAAGATTAATGCTTTAACAGAGGTCAAAGAAAATCAGTACTTAACTGCATCTGGAATCAAATTCTTTCAGAAACAAACCGTAGGAAATAATTGCCCAGTATGCATGACTGACCGTCTAAATATTAGGCTAAAAGCGAGAGAAATTAGATTTGCTTAGTTAAAAGAAGGAAAACCTCTGATGTTGTTTATTGAAAGCTAACTGAAAGGTCACGTTTCACACTATCACGAGCTTATGGGTCGCGTCTACCCTGTCAGCAGTTTGTAGTTCATGTCACAGTTACGCGGTCGGCGGTCAATTAAGGGCGGAAAGAGCTCTGTAAGGGAACGTTTACAGGCGTTTTCTCCCCCTTTCCCCCTCTAGTATCCCCTCGTTTTTTTTTCTTCGTAATATTTTTCTCCCGCGCTCTACTATCTGAACGCCTGGAACAGGCTAATCGACGATCTGATTTTTAAACGTCAAAAGAAACTTAAAGAGTTGGATCAGATCATCAGTGGTGTGCTCATGACTGAAATAAAGGCACAGCGTTACGAAGAAAGACTGAATGATTTCCGTGAAAAAGTGATGTTAAAAATGATGAAGGAAGAAGGTTTTGAGATTGAAGATATTACTTTAGAGTTGGTGGAAGACCATATGGCCAAACAACAAGACAAACCACAGCAAACAAGTGAATCAAAGAAGATTTTTGCAGGGGGACTTGTGTGTGCAGATATTGAGTGTATCTTCGATAGCACTAATACATTCATCCCAATTCTGATATGTTATTCACGTGGGTATAGCAAGACGATATTTCATCATTGGGGAACCAATTGTGTGGATCTCTTTATTCAAACGTTGTTGCAATGGGTTAAAGAGGAGAAAGCAAAAGAGGGTGGTGTTCAGGATATTTCATATTTTCTTCCATAACCTAAAGGGGTTTGACGGAGGGTTTATCATGAACTCATTGTACAAGTTGAAATTGAAAGTGACAGACATCATGGGCACAGGAACAAAGATGCTGCATTTCAAGCACAAGTCGTTAACTTTTAAAGATTCCCCGTCATTTCTGAACATGCTCCTGGCGAATTTCACCAAGACGTTTGGACTGGTTGAGTTAAAGAAGGGTTGGTTTCCCCATAAGTTTTCCAAGTTGGAAAATTTTCATTATGAAGGAAAGATTCCAGACCTAAAGTATTTTGAAACCCAGCACATGGATGGGAACAAGAAAGAAGAATGTGAAAAATGGCACGCTGAACAAGTTCTCAAGGGAGATTTTTGGAACTTCCAATCAGAAATGTTAGAATATTGCAAACGTCACGTTAAACTTATGAAAGAGGGGTGCCTAAAGTTCGCTGAAGACACCCAACGAGATGTGGGGTTCAATCCTTTGACACAGTGCATCACCATGGCATCCACGACTCACTATTTTTGGCGTAACCATCAGATGGAACCAAAAACAATTGCAGTGGAACCTCCTCATAGGTGAGGTGGCTTGAAGACATTACAAAGTAAGATTGCCTTTCAATAGTTGTATTACCAGGATCAGCAGTTAAGAGGCAACCGCATCAAGCATGCTCGCAATGGCGGTGAACAGGTCATCAAAGTAAAAGGAGAAAAAGTCCAAGTGGATGGATACGACGCGAGCACAAAAACAGTCTACGAATTTCACGGCTGTGAGTTTCATGGTTGTAGAAAGTGTCAATCTAACAACAGAGATGTGAAGACGTTCCATCATCCAGATCGAACTGTGGAGAAAATAATCAAGCCACAGAGTAGAAAACTCGTTTGATACGCGCAGCGGGGTACGCCATGGTAGAGATGTGGGAGTGTACGTTTAAGAAAGAATTGAAACAGAATTAAGAACTACAAGATTTAGTGAAGAACATGACCTGGGTTTCCCCCTTGGATCCATGAGATGCTTTCTATGGTGGACGCACTGGTATGGCCAAATGTTATCACACTGCAGAGGAAGGCGAACAAAGTTTTTATCAAGATTTCACAAGTTTGTACCCAATGATTAATAAGTATAGTACTTACCCCCTGGGTCATCCACAGATCATTGTCAACCCAGAGAGTCAAAACATTCAAGATTACTTTGGAATTGCCAAGGTAGATGTGCTCGCTCCAGAAAAGCTTCTACATCCGATCCTGCCTGTAAAATTGAACGGGAAGCTGATGTTTCCCCTATGTGTGAAGTGTGTTGAGGACCAATTGGAAAGGCCATGTCATAAACGAACCAGCCTCTGCAAACACACTGAAGAGGAACGGGCAATGAGAGGAACTTGGTGCACCCCTGAGCTACAGAAAGCTGTGGAACTTGGCTATAGAATTATCAAGATTCATGAAGTCTGGCATTTCCCAGAGGATCAAAGGAAGGAGGGGTTATTTACGCCGTATGTCAACACATGGTTAAAGCATAAGACCGAGGCAAGCGGATGGCCTGACCATTGTGACACACAGGAAAGGAAAGACCAATTTGTCAAAGATTTTGAAGCACGAGAGAGAATCAAGTTGGAAAATACTGAGAAAAATCCGAGGAGGAAACAACTGGCAAAGCTTATGCTCAACAGGTAATTGTTATTGCAGTTTACTAGGAATGTAACAGTGAAACAGTCTTAGGTAAACACACATTGAATCTCTCTTTGTTATTTGAGTCTAGCTTCTGGGGCAAATTTGGTGAAAACGAACACAGGGTTCAAACGATAGCCATCCAGGATGAAAACGTGTGGCAAAAACTGATTCAGGATGAGTCACTGGTGATCAAAGATGTGCGTATCTTTAACGAGGATGTAATGGAAGTCAGCGTGATGAAGAAAGAAAAAGATGCATGTGAAGGAGCTGGGAAAACAACCATTTTCATTGCGTGTTTCACAACAGCTCTGGCACGTCTAAAGCTGTATGCAGAATTGGAAAAGCTGGGAGAGCAAGTGCTGTGTTATGATACGGACTCAGTCATCTACCGCTGGAAACAAGGAGAGCCGTTTATATCTACAGGAAACTTTTTGGGTGAGATGACAGATGAACTCGATGGGGATCCAATTATGGAGTTTGGATCAGCTGGTCCAAAAAATCGCATTGCTATCAAACAATGAGTGGCAATTTAGAATGCAAAAACAAAGGAACCAAGAGCTCTTTTGAAATAAATCAAGTATTGAACTGTGATTCAATGATGCAGAAAATACAAAAAGAACTTGCAAATCCTTTGCAATGTAGACGATTTATGAACAATGACATCTTCGGTGTCAATTGGGACAAACGTGTCGTTGAAAAAGGAACGGGAGCAACATGCCCCTATGGGTATATTTGTATGGCAAACTAGATGAATTGTAAACTTAAGATGAGATCAGCCTGGTGGCGTCCTTCTTAGAACATTTGTTAAGTTGAATTGTGGTTTTAACTGCATTAAAAAGTGTTTGTCACAGTTTCAACGGTATGTGTTTGATGGTGTGAAAAATCCCAAAAACCTAACCTTAAAAACTAGGGTGGAACTAAACCATGAACCCTAAATCAGTCAGGTGCAATGCCTAGGGTTAAATCTGTCGAGTGTAATGCCTAGGGTTAAAATAAGTCAATAACAATGTCTTACTCCTTAACCTAACCCCAAGGGACTAGGGTTTAACTCCAACTTCTAACCTTAACCCTAGCCCCAAGGGACTAGGGTTTAACCCTAACTAGGAGAGGGTCTGGGTACGAGTGCGAACAAAATCCTGCGAACAACCGTTTATTTCAATCATAAGTCGGTGTGTTCAAGACAGTCAAGATGCATTCCGTGTCTATGCAAGATTTGGAACAATTTTCTTATTGGCAAGAAAAACGTCTAATGAGTGCGCATTGGTATAATCATACAATCCAGTGATTTCTGTAGAGTTTATGGAAATATATGACCTCGTGGTGGGAAACAACGATGCCGTAGAGGAAATCCAATAAGATCTAACGGTTCAACAGCATAGGGTTCCAGCTTGGAATGAAAGTTTGTTAATGTCTATGAGCGATGCTTTATCAAGAGCACTTCAGCGATGGATAACAAGTCACGGGTACTCGAGGAAAACGCGGTTTTTTCCCTCACTTCAAGCCGTGGAATCTATAGCACTCCCGTTAACACGATGTTTAGGTGAGCTGACTAATATTCCAGTTTTTGCGTTCTTCCCATGGACTGTGTCTTTATCACGAACATTTTTAGCGATGTTAGACTGGCTAAGTATAACTGGTTCCTGACACAACTACAATCGGCCGGCAATGAATTTAAATTAGTTATCACGTTGATTCACGAAGAACATGATGTCATTGACAGAAAACAATAACTTGCCTGAACATGCCCGGATGACGTCATTACCAAAACCCCGAGGGAGTTATTGCAGAGTATAACAGTGAGTTGAATTAGTCAGAGTCGTTAGAGATTTTAATCATGCCCAGGATAACTTATCCACGACCATGTCCCACCTGTGGAAAACACTTCAACAGCAGACATTTCTTTGAACATAAGAAGAGATGTGGTACAACAGAACATCGAGTGCATTGCCTATTCTGTCCATTAACTTTTGCATTCAAACATGATATGGAGCGGCACGTACAATGGCAACACTCCAACAACCCATTTCGTTTTCCACGTACGATCTGTGGAACGGAATTAACAAGGGCTGAAAACTTGAGACTTCACATGGAGACAATTCATGCTGATCAAAAACCGTGCTACAGATGCTGGTACTGCAATGCAACGTTTACATGGAAAATTAGTAGACAATGACACATGTGACGTGTTCATGGACGTATCTGTCGAGAGCAAGAAGTCAATTTACAGCTTCATTTGCAGCATTTAAGTGAAGAGGATGACTTCAAGAACGAATGGGTATTTGTGGAATCAAGACCGATTGAACAAGGCGAGCATAACATCTGCCCGTGTGGTCAAACACAAGATTATTTCTTTTTGGAGAACAAGTTCAATGGCAATCGAACGTTTGTGGGCTCTGACTGCCTTCGAAACGTAGATCCCAAAGCAGCCGCAGTGATTTACTATTTAAAGCATATTCTGGAAAACGAAGTACAAGGGATCTACAAGGAACAAGACAACAAAGGCCTACAGACATTTACAGTCAAAGCAGCGACCACGTTAGTACAACGATTACCTACACGGGACGAAAAATTGGATTTACTGCACTTTTGACACGAGTCAAAAGTTAAGTCAAATATGGTATTGGCTTTGACTTCACCTTTGACGCGCGTCAAAGATGTCGCCAAATATATAAGCTCTTTGCTTACTCCTTTGACCTCGGTAAAGGTGAAGTCAAATTGTTAACAACTTTGACTTCTCCTTTGGCGCGCGTCAAAGATGAAGTCAAATGAATCAATGCTTTGCTATTCCTTTAACCCTTACCAAAGTCGTTGTCAAATATGCTGGTAACTTTGACTTTACCTTTGACGCACGTCAAAGATGAAGTCAAAAGTGTACTGGCTGTGACCATACCTTTGATACTAATCAAAAATGAAGTCAAATACGACCGCTACACTTTTACAACACTCTTGAATGGTGCTGAAAGGTGAGAGCAAATATGCTATGAATTACGTCTACAAACACTTATGTCGAAACTGATATTGAGAAAGGAAATTAAAAAGCTGTATTTGAATACTGTTTTAAAGATATTTATACGACAATACCGAACACGGGCGGGTAATCATTGTAATTGCTGTTTTATAATTATTTTTGAAAATGTTCTGGAATATGTACTTTTTCGAAGTGATTTTTTTTGTCTTATCTT
>OZ037997.1:13339547-13417047 GCA_964035705.1 Porites rus | reverse complement strand
GAAAAGTTATACCAAGATATAATTAACAAGAACGTAATAGAGAAAACGACCAAGATAATTTTGCAGGGTTATTCTTGTACATATCTCGATGAGCCCTGTTCAGTAGAGTTTTTACCAGGAACATGCGTTAAAGAGGTTTTGCAAAAACTAATGAGGATCATAGAAACAGAAATTGACAAGAAGCTTGGTCATGAGACAGTATTGAAAGGAAACTTCTACACGAGACTCATATTTGAGGATTGATGATGAATATTTCTTTGTATGAAACGTAATTGCATAAAACGTCTGCAGTTTAAAACGTTAAGTTGCAGTAAAAGTCTGCAACTTAATTTGTAACGTGTGGAAAAAGGTCTGCAAATAAATTTGGTTGAAAAGTATCTCACTGTATTTGAGATCTCATGACTGTGAACCGTTTTTACCCTCCATCAACCCAAATCAACCTGTCATCAACCTTTATCATCCTGTCATTAAGCTGTCATCAACCTATATCAACCTGACATTAAACTGACATTAAGCTCACATCATCCTGTCATCAACCCGATACTATAAATAGAAACCAAACACTTTCGCATGGCTTTCATTTGCGTTTAGACTTCATTGCGTCAAGATGCCCTACAAGCATAGACGAGTGTGCCCTATATGTTACAAACCAACTTTACTTTTCTTGGCAAATCATTTATGTCAAGTACATCAGTTATCTAGTGAGGAACGAAAATCCTGGCTAAGGGCAGCGATATTTTCTCATCAAGTGACTCCTTCGTTACCCCTCACATTTTACAACATGGAATACCATCTTATCCTATGGGTATGAATCCTCAACTTACACATCTCTACCACGGCGTACCCCTCTGCTCGTATCGAGAGTCTGCTCTGGTCTTGATGTATTTCCTCCACAGTTCGATCTGGATGATGGAACGTCTTCACATGTCTGTTGTTAGGTTTACACTTTCTACAACCGTGAAACTCACAGCCGTGAAATTCGTAGACTGTTTTTGTGCTTGCGTCGTATCCATCCACTTTGACTTTTCCTCGTTTTACTTTGATGACCTGTTCACCGCCATTGCGAGCATGCTTGATGCGGTTGCCTCCTAACTGCTGATCCTGGTAATACAACCATTGAAAGGCAATCTTACTTTGTAATGTCTTCAAGCCATCCCACCCATGAGGAGGTTCCACTGCAATTGTGTTTGGTTCCATCTGATGGTTACGCCAAAAATAGTGAGTCGTTGATGCCGTGGTGATGCACTGTGTCAAAGGATTGAACCCCGCACCTCTTTGGGTGTCTTCAGCGAACTTGAGGCACCCCTCTTTCATAAGTTTAACGTGACGTTTGCAATATTCTAACATTTCTGATTGGAAGTTCCAAACTTAACGACTTGTGCTTGAAATGCAGCATCTTTGTTCTTGTGCCCATGATGTCTGTCACTTTCAAGTTCAACTTGTACAATGAGTTCATGATAAACACTCTGTCAAACCTCTTTAGGTTATGAAAGAAAAGATGAAATTCCTGAACACCACTCTCTTTTGCTTTCTCCTCTTTAACCCATTGCAACAACGTTTGAATAAAGAGATCCACACAATTGGTTCCCCAATGATGAAACATCGTCTTGCTATACCCACGTGAATAAAAGACCACAATTGGGATGAATGTATTAGTGCTGTCGAAGATACACTCAATATCTGCACACACAAGTCCCCCTGCAAAAATCTTCTTTGATTCACTTGTTTGCTGTGGTTTGTCTTGTTGTTTGGCCATACGGTCTTCCACCAACTCTAAAGTGATATCGTCAATCTCAAAACCTTCTTCCCCCATCATTTGTAAACATCACTTTTTCACGTAAATCATTCAGTCTTTCTTCGTAACGCTGTGCCTTTAGTTCAGTCATGGGCACACCACTGTTGATCTGATCCAACTCTTTAAGTTTCTTTTGACGTTTAAAAATCAGATCATCGATCGCTTTTTGTGTGTGATCGTCTGGTAGACCTTCAACCATCATCCCAATAACTTTTCCTTTTTCTTTTTCTGCCCTTGTAACTTCTGAAGCGTCCTTTTAAATTGTTTCTCTTCCTCGTACGTGATAAAACATTGATGGTCATAGATATGAACAAATCTCAGGCAATGTTACATTTGGCATGCAGGCATTTGTGGGGGACATCTTCTTTCACTTTATAGGACACCAGGCAATCTTTACATTTACGGTACTGATGACATACGCTCTTCATTTCCACAATGGAGGGTAGTTCCTCCTCTAGGTCTTGCTTGTTTCATTTTCTCCACTACCTCTTCTTCAATCAAGTGAGCCATAAAACACTGCTCCCCATAAAACTCACGTCTACACACTTTACAACTGCCGTCTGGTTTTGACCATAAGGAAGAATCGGGACATCCTTGTTCACTCTTCGAAAAACTTTGTTTGCATGCAGGGCAGTTTTTAGCTTGACAATTATGATGGGCGCTGTCCTCAGTGTTGTAGCCTTTACAACAACGATGGCAGAAATAACTTCGGTTCATGAAACCTGGGATACTGTATAAGCCATCACAGTGTGCTTTTTCCACGTTCTCGTCATCCACGTACACAGATTTCACCACACCAATTGTGTTGTCTGCTTCTAAAAATGCTTCGCCTTTAAAAATCAGTCCACCGCGTACAGCATCGACTACAATGATTCGGAACCCTTGAGGGCCAAGGTAGTCTTAGAATTTTTGAATCTCTTTCAATCCACATGGACCCTCACCGACACCTGCTTGTTCGTGTATCCTCTTCGCCTCTTTCAACTGCTGCGAATTCTTCCCCCGATCTTTCTTGATATTTTCAAAGGTGTTGTGTTCGCCCGCCTGGCGCTTTTTGTACTCTCGCATCGTCACAATGGCTCGAGCGCAACACAATACATCCTTATTTTTGATTTCGCGCACACATGGTGAATGTTTCGCCATGTGTTCCCATATTTTTCACCCGGACTTCCACCTGCTATTTTACCTCCTTTCCTCTCCGGTCGGCTGAATAGAATCGATGCAGAAAATCCAATATCGTTGGTAATAAACTGCCCGCTGTTTAACACATTGGAAAGTTGGGCTAAAACGGATTGAGCATAAAGAGCCCTTTGTTTAAAATCTCCCACTGGAACTTTCCACGTTTCTCCTGTCAAACCTTCTTTACGGTGTTCACAGCTTCCAATCTGGGGTGTCATCCAATAATCCTCAGGTATTTTCAGATCCTCAAGGAGATTGTCCGTCGCAACAGCCAATGCTTGTGTTGCTCCAGTATTCAAATCTTCCCCATCCTTGGGTCCATGCACGTTGTTGGTCTAACGTCAGAATAAATTTCTGGTTGACTACGGCATTTTGCTTCCATCGTTTGGCTGGCCCCAATTTCTTAACATCAGCTACAGAGAGTGGATTTGGTCCGCCTCCGTACTCGTCATTGATATCTTTTGTTGTTTCACTAACATTTGGTTTGGTCATTTTCACCTCTTGCTTGGATTCTTCTTCTTCATCGACCTCACGTTTCATACCACGAGTCGTCACTGCACCACCAGTCTGATGTTCATCACTCAAGCGGGGTAGCTTGTCAGCATGTAATTCAGCTGTGTCATTAGCTTTTCGTTTGGCTGCTTCTGAATGGAATTTTAGGACATGCTTTGACATATCGTCTTTCCTTTTACATGTGGACTCACAGTATGGACATGGAACAGGGTTTATTTTCTTCCCACAGTATTTCTTGTGAAGAGAGAAATTTCCTCTATTATTGATTTTCGTTCCACAAGTGGGACATGGTCTTGGGTAAGTAATTGGCATAGTGAGAGCTCTGATCAGTACAATGTAATTCGATGAAATGATTTGTATCTTCAGTTATCCGCCTTTTATATTCTAATGTTATCAAAAGGATGACGTCATAGTCTAAAAATAGAAACACGTCGTCGAACGTGCTCAAGCTTGCCCCTTCATTACAGTGATCATTCAACCATTACTTGGTTAAGCACTTAACTTACTTGGTTAGGGTTAAAACATTTTCGCTTCCTTGGTTAGGGTTATAACATTTTCGAGGTTGTAGGGTTGTCCGCGTCCTTAGCAACGAATGTTGTCCGAGGTGCTGTTCAAGTTTTGTCCGATTTTGTCCGTCTGTAGACCCCTATTACTACTGACGAAACATCTAAACGACTGGCACTCTGCGACATGTATTACATATTCTACAGACCACCATCAACGACTCACTTTAGAGAGCTGGTTTACTAACTTAGAACAAACGCCACTTAATCGTAGTCAGCAGTTACCGGCACAGTACAAAGACTTATTGTCGAAATCAAGCAAAACTAACTACGAGATAAAGACTGGACAACTGACAATTTGACTAACAATAGACGGATCGAAACGCACCAATTACATTATGAGTCTTTATAGCCAAAAACATCACGGCTTAACTGACAGACGACCAATAACATCGCGACGTAATTGACCAATCAGATCAATAGCCAGAGAATAATACTATCAACTGACGTGATACAACTCACTTTGACTCTGAAGATGACTACCGCACAGATTGTCGAAACGTGAGTCACTGTCAACAACTATAGTCCCATTCAGGACTACATTTACCCCGATCAAACTCAACCTACTTTTGAAATGACTCCTGGGTTCAAACCTTTCACAAAAAGATCATTATGGTATTTTCTAAAGTGGCGAATCGAATTAAGCCAAGTTTAAATTTATGGCTGACAAGGCCAATGCCAAACGTCCAACGTTTCATGGAAAGAACCAATTGAAATTGTTATTTGTGTCGACCTAGATAAAGTAAAGTTCGCCTTTTAGTTCAGACGACGAACTAATCAGACGTCATGATCTGAAGTAGATGGATATACGTGTTGGTCGCTCCAAATTTATATATTCAGCTGATGTTAACTGAGACAGACGTTGAACACTTCATGTTGAACTAAACCCTCCATGAGTGTGGTTCGTCTGATGAAACATTTGACGTTTGGCCTTGGCCTAAGCGTTTTCTAAAGTCATTTTGTGTTTATTCACTTTATTGTATTGAAAGCTTCAAACGTTTCAACGTTAGCATCCGAAAACTTTGGTCATAGTTTACAACTCGGTATGGCCAGTACTCGCTTAGAAGCTTTTACACGAAACTTCTATTTTTTAATAGTTCGCCTGCTATTTTTTTAGGGATAAGGAAATTCTTTGTTATTTATATGTTGTTTGTTACATTATAGACCTTTTCAGCTTGTATGTTTTGTTTTCCGAATTCAGACCACGTGATGTTTTCCAGGGAATCTGACTTTTGTCTAGTTTTCATGAATTATGCAAACATATGCACAGGACGACATGATTTGGTATCATCACGTTCTAGTCTGAAATGGGAAAACAGCCACAAGATCTATTGAACAACTTGTTTTTAATTCCCGACGGAATGTTCCACTCTCAAATTCGTGTTCCGTTTCTTCAAAGCTATCTTTGATACCAGTGTTAGGCCTTTGCGGCCGTTTTTCGGTAAATAGAACTGATTTGAAGAAAAACGTTTACCAGTCAGAGGCAGCTAAAATAGCGGTTCAGGACACACACATACATTTATACATACATACACACATACATGCATACATCTGTCTGATTTCGTTAAAACGTGGGCACTAGGGGTTTCGCCTGACGCCGGGCGCAGCCCGCCTCCAGACCAGCCCGGAGTCCTAAAAAGTAGGGGGCTTGACGTCTTGGTCGGTATAGACTGCTTGCAGTCCCCCTTTTCTCTTAAAATCCGTCTATTTCTTAGCTCATCCAGCGCGATTTCAAACCACGACGTTATTATTACAATAAGGGATTGAGTATGCCCTCGTTTCTCACGGCTCGCGGCTTTGCCGCTCACGTCCTTAGGTTTCGCGTGCAGTAACTTTGTAAAGAAAAAATAAGAGACTGCTCACAGTCTATGGTCGGCACAGCTGGATAGCCTAGGGACTACCCTAACAGTATGTGGGTGGATCAGGCCCTGGGGTCAAAACTAGTGGGGTAGGGAGGGGACTGTTTTGACACAACCCCTTCAGTAAGCAGCAGTGTTCAGTGGAGGCTTTGACTGGCGAGTACCTTGGTCTTAATTTGCCCTAGCCAGCTGAGTCAAGCCTCTGCTGAGAATGATTATCATGATAATTGCAGAGCTCAGGGGGAGGTGCAGACAGTCAGCCATTGTCCTGGGTGGGGAGGGTCAAAGTCTTGGTACCAAGGACACACTTAGTATAGGACCTTTAGACACTCACTGAAGCCATGTTTTCATAAATCCAGACATACATACATACATACATACTCATACTTGTATTCTGCGTACAATTTTTTGAGCATCCCTAAAAAGGGCTTTTCGACATCAATATCAAAATAACTTAGACATATCAAATGGATGAATAAATAAATAATTTATTTAATTAACTTAAAAAACTATCAACTATGTACAACAGTAACTAAATAGTAACTTTGTTCAAAATCAAAATCTAACCTAGTTCATGTTACAAATTAGTTAATTAATTCTCTTAAAAACTTTAGTATTTATGATTTTTTTCAAGGCTTCTCTTCAATATTCCATATTTTCACACCACGGTAATAAAACGCTCGTTGGCATGCATTGATTCTACAAGATGGAATATTGAGGTTATCTCTATACCTTGTCTGTCTATCATGGACAACAGCTCGAGTTGAAAATTTATCTGAGGAGTAGCTAGGTGACAGACCTTTGAGACATTTATGCATCATAACTGCATCATTGACCGTAAGTCTTTGTTTGACATTTAGCCATCGAAGTGATCTTAGACCTGCAGAGATATGGTTATATTTGTGAAGTCCCAAGATAATCCCGGCTACAAAATTTTGAACAAGCTGAAGCTTATGGATGTTAGTCTCCGAGGTATTGCTCCAAACTGAGGAGCAATAAAACAGCCTTCTAAAAACAAAGCTATTAATGATTAACAAAAGTGTTTCCTTATCAAGCAAATGCTTAATTCTGTTCATCATAGGAGAGGCACTGTTCTAAAAACATTCCAAGATCCTTTGCTACAGGTGTCGATGATATCAGTTTGCCACAAAGTGATATTGTAAAGTCAGGTAACTGTTGTAGCAATTGCGGCACGCCTATCACAAGAAGTTAGTTTTATCTGAATTCTTAAGCAGTGAATTGTGAGAGCACCACCTGCAGATTTCTTTCAGATCAGAGTTAACTGCGGAGACTGCGTTAAATAGCTCATTAGTTTCAAATTTCAAGTAAAGTTTAGAATCATCAACGTAACAAGCGGTTTGACAAAGTTTAGGTACAGTTAATAAATCACTTACATAAAGAATGAACAGCACGGGGCCAAGAATGGACCCCTGTGGAACTCCATAATCAACTAAGTTCCTTTTTGGTAACTTCTGAACCATTTCAGCGCTGATGGAGACACACCAAGGCTACGAAGTGTAAATAACAATATGTCGTGGTTTATACTGTCAAAGGCTTTTGACATGTCCATCAACACCAATATGGAGATTTTCGTTTCATCAATAGCTTTTAATAGGTCATCAGTTACAGACAGAAAAGCCGTTTCAGTGGAAAGGTGTTTACGATTGCCCCTTTGGAATTGTGATAGCTTTTTGTTTTTGTCTAAGAACGTGACCAATTGTCTATGAGCCAACCTTTCATTTACTTTGGATAATACCGGTGGCAGTGATATGGGGGCCGGGCTGATTGTTACATGGGTTTCCGGCATCGCCATCTTTAGGAACAAAAGTCACCTTTGCAATTTTCCACACACGTGCGAACGTATTAGATTTAAAGGAATTGTTCATCAAGGATGTGATTATATGCAAAGTGGCTGGTAAACTATCCTTAAGTATTCTTGGATAAAGTTTTAATGCAAACTAGCTGGTTTGACATGAATGCAGAACATTCTCACTACTACTACTACTACTACTACTACTACTACTACTACTACTACTACTACTACTGCTGCTGCTGCTGCTGCTAGTACTACTACTGCTACTGCTTCTGCTTCTGCTTCTGCTACTTCTACTACTACTACTACTACTACTACTACTACTACTACTACTACTACTACTACTACTACTACTACTACTACTACTACTACTACTCATAAACGTGTTATTGTTCATTTCAAATATTTCTGCCATTTATGATTGGCTAAAATCCCACGCATAATTCATTGTAACCAGCTATTGTGGACCAAATTTGGAAGAATTTTACCATATTGAACTGATGACGTCAATCGTGCAGCAAAATTGAGAGATTATTGAATCGCTAACCGAGAAGACCTGGGGACCAGGTTGAGTTGTTTTGGTCGTGAGAACCAATATGACGGAACATTTCACTCTTTTCACCAGGACGAAGTAGGCGAAATATTGGCTAAAAACATGGAAAGAACAGTAAGAAGACAACTCGAAGGATGACTTCTACTATTTGGAGAATATTAGCGGAGCTTAACTGCCCTTTATCTCCTAAACCGATTAACGCGCACTATGGATGATGAACTTGACATCGATGGAGGTAAGCTAAGCATGTTTTAGCTAATTAAAAAACTAGGAATTATTTTGAATGAAGAATAAAAAAATTCTTGAATTCGGCTTTTGTATCATCTGAAGAATTATTGAGATCTCAGAGGGTGTTAACAATCTCCTCGATTTCTAAATATAATCAGCTCCCTGAGCTGCAACGTGCTCTGATATCAAATATTACCTGCGAATATATTTTCCACATCTGAACATATGAGTGTTGTTGTTTCCATTGAGCACTTTTAGATCGGCTCTTTCTTTAGCTTAATTGAATATAAACTACTGCGCAGTTCCTTGTATTGAACTTTTATTCTGGAATGACAGCACTGCACGTGTAACACCGGAACTGTATTAGTGCAAATTACCGTGTTTTCCTTGGAAACAAAATACTTTTTAAAAGTGTAAAACAAAAAAAATAAAACCATTACATAATACAGTCAACTCTCGCCTTGCGGACACCGCGCTATAACTGACACCCCGATAATACGGACAGCAGCTAAATCCCCAGCAAAAACAAATTACAGGTGTTTGACTGAAATCAAATCCCGCTATTACGGATTCTCGCTAATGAGGACACCAACTCGAGGTCCCTACAGTGTCCGCTATAAAGGGAGTTGACTGTAGGTACTAAATATTCGAGAAATAGATTTCACGATTTAAAGTTGAACCACCACTTTATTTCATTTGTTTTCACACGAAAAATATGATAGATCACAACGACAGTTCTAAGGGTAAGTTCTTTATCCACGAACACACAACACTATAATTTTCACTACTAAGAAAATAGAGGGTTAAATCACTACGAGGCGCACTCTATATGGTGCTAGCCTGTGTACAACCGCCCCCTCCCTCCCCTGAAAACTGATTTTTTTCTGAGGAGTGTTGGAGGCTGTACACACTCAGGCTATATAAGAAGAACTCGAAAAGGTGGGAGAGAATTCATTGCAGGGGGCTAATTTACTAGAGTGGCGAATTCACTGATATTCGCTTGGCGGTATCCTATTCTGTAGCCGGCTGAGTGAGCATTGCGGCAAGAAGGCAAAGGTTTTATTTTTATTTTTAATGAATTCTTTTTTTTCCAGCGTCTGTCACGTCATCGTTGGGGATTCTCATGGATATCAGCCTTCCGTCCTTCTGTTTTCCTTTTTATTTCTTCTCCCTTTTTTAAACAGTGTAGAAAATCTCGGTTTGACCGAATAAAGTTTTGTTAATAGGGAAATTATAAGTAGAAAAATCGGCTTTATTGTTCTTTAATGCAAAGTAAAAGCAAAATGAATATATTAACAACAATATCGAAATTTAAGTACGTCCTTACACTACTGCTGAAAGTTGAAAACTAAAAACTTTTTATCGACCCTACAAAAACTGTCAAATATGGCCTTACTTGTTCTCTCAGCTTTCGCAAATTTTGTCCGTTCTTACATTTACACAGTCCGGTTGGGTTTCTGTCTTAGTATTCAAGCACCAATGATCATGACACGCCATTTCAACTTTTAAGTTAAAACACGGTAGTGACATGCTTGTTGTCTGCGCAAAGATACTACTTTGTAGCTTCTGGACAGGAAGGGGCCTCATATCACAGCGGATGCTCGTTGTATACCACAGAAGTGGGCAAAGAAGTAGGCATTGGGAGCAGAACATGCTGGTACGTGTTTGGTTTTCTTTTTTTCTTGGCACGAAATATTACTACGGTAACAACTACCATAGCGATAACAGCAACTACCCCAATAACAATACCAGCGATAGCCCCAGTCGATGGACCATCTACGCTTTTTTTCCCCTTTACTTTCAAATCCAATCATGTCTTGTCATCCCCGAATTCTGGAAAGTTCTCGCAGTTCATCTGTTTGGGCCAATCAAGATTATGCTGATGCATGAACGAGGCACAGTCTTTCCTTACTTTTTTACATAATGGTCGACAAGGAAGTAATGTGTTCTTTATATGTGGTTCGCACTTAGGCACATAAATGTGGCATAGAAAGTTCCTCAGGTCTGGAGAGCAATTCACTTTCACTAACAACCAGAATTTATGAATTTCAAGAGCTGTTTCTGCTTGATTGTGATGGCTGAACATGTTTGGCATATAGGTTAAATTATATCCTATGTTTTTACACATAGAAATCTTAATAGTTTCGCATTTCCTTCTCAAATTTTTTGATATTTTATCAGATGGAGACACTGCCAGCGTTGTGGACGCTTGGGTGGTTTCTGTTCCGTTAGGATAGAAACAGGTCTTGTTTTGCCCCGGATTTTGGGGAAAGTTCTCGCATCTGAATCTCTCAGGCCACCGGAAACCATACTGACGCATTACAGGGGCACATCCTTTTCTTGCTCTTTCACAGAGTGATCGGCACGGAGGGAATTCGGTCGTCGTGACTTTATGCGACTCGCACTTCGGAGTATACATCAAACACAGAAAGACTTTTAAGTCTGGTGAACACTTTATTTCTACGAGGGGCCAAAATTGATGAACTTCTAGCGCTGCTTCCTCCTGCGTGTCGTGGTTAAACATGTTTGGTGTGTAAGTTAAATTGTAGCCAATGTTTTTACAAATGGGAATTTTTATCTTTTGGCATGTTTTCATTTTGCCATGGACGGAGAAGAACGCGGTTAAAGACAGCCAAAGTGTCATCACAACCCGACATGACCCTGCCATTACTTGCTCTGCCATTACTGATACTGCGCTCTCAGATTGCTCTTTTCAAATCTATTATTGATATTGACAGATGCATGGAAACACCAATAAGCGCGCAAGACAGTGTTTTGCTATCAAATTCGAGACATTAAAGTATTATTCAACCCCAAAGTGTAACGTGATGTGGTATTGGTAAGCGAAAGTCAAAATTTCGTTTTCTTGAGTTTCGAGGGTTTTTGTTTCGCTCTAAGTTTTCGTACTGGCAATCCCTTCCTGAGAATGCGGAGAAGACTTATTTGAGACGGGGGCTTATTTATTTTAACGAAAATGGCGGTATCATTTCTCGATAAACAACAAGAACGCTGGAGCATCTGGATGTCATGCAGCCGTTAGAAAATCCAGAACTTCCAGCACGAGAATAACTATACTGGATCAATCCAAATAAAGTGTTACAATCGTCGTTGATTAATACAGTCTATCAATTAGGAATAGGGGGGAGGAGGTGGTTGAGGAGTGAAAAGAGAGGAGGGGGGCTTAATAGCTTTCTTTCCCTGAAAAGGGGGGTTTATTTAACTTGTGACGTATTTGAGCGGGGGCTAAATAGAGGATGCACGGTAAAAATTTCAGACGGTCAGTCATTCTATTTTTCTATAAAAATGTGAACTATAACGTATAGGGGACATCGAAAATCAGTGGTTTAGGTCAAACGTAAATAAAAAGAAGCAAAAGGTAGTTAACGGCGTTGAATCTAGTATACTTATCTTTGCATTCAGGAGTATCTCAAGGGTCAATCTTGGGTCCGTTTCTTTTAGGAATTCATGTGTATGATATTTTCTCGCAACTAATTACTTTTCAGTAACACCATTTTGTCGACATTTTATCCCTTACTGTGACTGAAAAAAGATTTATATAATTATGTTGTTAAGACAAAAAATTTCTGAATTTCCACTCATTTATGAACGGTTGTTCAAATAGGACAATTAGATTAACCCTGCTTTTGACTCTTTGACGGCTTTTGTGGGTCCATGTACTTCTGGGGAGGGGTACTTTGGTTAATGTTTGCTGGGTATGTGCCGCTGGCCTCTCAAAGCCCCTACCCCATATATTCTGTGGTCAATTAAAGACCCCATCTTAGTCACTTTTGGGCAAATATGTAATTTTCGCGATCCCAGCTTAGTCACTTTCTATTTTTATGAATTGACTTATGGCTCTTGGTGGAATATATTACCGCCGATGATGTCATAGTGTTTTGTCGTTACTCATGTATAAAATGCGCAGGAATATCATTACGGCAAGGTCATGTGCTGTTTTAGGTGGTTTAGAGAAGAGTAGAGTTAGAGTAGAGTTGTTTATTCAGAACCCCTTGCAGCTAAGAGCTGGATAACAGGATCGTGCGCAAGTTACACATAATTAACATTTATCTTATGACAAAAAATATAAATATTTCACTGATACAAATTCTGACATTCTTTTTGTCTTACACATTTTGTTATTATAGTTCCGGCTGCTTCGTAACGAGTACGAGTGAACGGTAGTTACCCTTCCACTCATGGCAAGGCCTAACACAGGGATGGATGGTTTTAAATTACGCATATTAAATGATTCGCAAGCAGCAGCCCTACGGTCTTCTAAAGACGGCAGGCTACTTAATATCAATGCCTCGTCCAACGCATCAGACAGATACTTTGGCAGATTCGCATAAGGGAGCAATATACTGTGATTAGGTCTGATGTCGGCACGCCGCACTTTTTTAGAACTGAAGAAGTGCGGCGTGCCGACATCAGACCAAACCAGAACCAGTTTGTCAGGTTTTTAGTTATTTTTAGGTAGATTATGTCATAATAATGGGTTGTATCTTTACTTGGGTATGATGCCATTCTTTATTGTATCAGTCATGTCCTATTTGGGTATAAAGCCATCTGTGACTTAAAATCACTGAAACGTAACGTAATTATGCACGTTCTATTTCCTGCCGCTTTCATTGTCCATTGTTAAAGTTCTGGTTCACTGATTCTTGGCGCATCAATTGTACATATTTAATGAGGGTACAATCCATCCTCGGAGACCCAGGGACAGTCATTCGGACCAGGAGAAAAGGGGGGACGAAAGTTTTCAAGCAAGGGCGGAAAAGCCCCTGGGTACCGACTCTCACCGGACCATTTCCAAGCGGTAAAGCGAATGCTGGCTCCTGATTGGGCACAAAAAATGCTTTGTATTATTGTGCCCAATCGTCGAACAGCACCTCCCGAGTTCTTTTCGTGAGTTCGAACGCGACGGCTTTTGTCGAAAACTAGAACTTGGGAAAGTGTGTAAGGGTATTTTAGAGACGCTTTTCCAAAAATACAAGCTTGGGCTTACAACAGGTATTCACCCTTGCGTAAATTTTATGAAGTTTAAGATACCACAACGGCTGACGGCCACGAAAACGTCGCTTTAAAAGTGAATTCGCATTTTTTCAATCTAAAAATACCCTTTACCCTTGAGGTCACGTGATAGTAAAAGACTCAAGGCAACGTTGATATTTTATTTAAACTAAGTTAAAACTTATGGCTGGTAAGGCCTAGGCCAAATGTCCACCTTTTCATGAAAAGAACCAATTCAAATCGTTATGTGGGTCGACCTAGATTAAGCAAAGTTCGCCTTTTGGTTCAGACGTCGAACTAATGAATCATCGAACTAATCAGACGTCCTGATTTCAGGAAGACGGATAGATCGTGTTGGTCGCTCCAAATTTATTCAGCTGGGCCGAGTTGTTCAAAGCTGGGTTAAGATAACCCAGGGTTAGCGCGAGATTCGAAATTAGATTTGAAAGCTTAAAAAGCATTTCAGTTTTAATTCTTTTTGTGAAAAAAAAAAAAAATGCTTTTGAACACAAGAAAAACAAACCCGGGTTTAATTTATCCCCGGGTTAAGTGCTAATCGATCGCCCTTCAAACAACTTGGCCCTGAACTTAACTGAGACAGACGTTGAACATTTCATGATGAACTCAACCCTCCCTGAGTGTGGTTCGTCTGATGAAAAATTTGACGTTTGGCCTTGGCGTTAGCTTTTTCTAAAGCCACTTTGTGTTTATTCAGTTTATTGTATTGAAAGCTTCAAACGTTTCAACGTCAGCATCCGAAATCGATGGTCATAGTTCACAACTCGGTATGGCCAGTACTCGCTTAAAAGCTTTTGCACGAAACCTCTATTCTTTAATTGGTTCACCTTCTATTGTTTTAGTGATAGGGAAATTATTTGTCATTTATATGTTGCTTGTTAGATAATAGACCTTTTTAGCTTGTATGTTTTGTTTTCTCAATTCAGATCACGTGATGTTCTCGAGGGAATTTGCCTTTTGGTTTTTCATAAATTACGCAAACATATGCACGGGAAGACATTTCATGAAAAAAAGAACAGTTCTTTGGGGTAACATCACGTGCTCTGAAATCGGAAAACAGCTTCAAGATCTATTAAACAACTCGTTTCGAGAAGTTCGTGACTCTCCGTAAATATGTAGGTTGTTTACCATTTACAAAATGTTTTTCTGGAAAATTCGGTTGTAATTAAATGGAAAACGACTTTTTGGGTCGTTCCAGCGGAAAAATTCCCAGAGCAACTAATGGAACATCTGAAAAGGTAATTTTGTTTTTCATTCCAGACGGACTATTCCAAACGGAAATTCGTGTTCCATTTCTTCAAAGCCATCTTTGTTACCAGTTTCAGGGCTTTGCGGCCACTTTTCGGTAAATGGAATTGAACTGATTTGCACAAAAACGCGATTCCGGGACCAAATTTACCAGTCAAGCAGCTGAGATAGCGGATCAAGTTTTAATGCAAACTAGCTTGACGAGGGAATGCAGAACATGGTCAGAAGTGATGAGGGTGAACAGGATATAAGACGGGATATGATGGCCGTTCTTACACTAGAGACGGATAATCTTCAAAATCCGTCAAAGTTGACGGCAAAACATGTGGATAAAGTCAGGCGGATTGTCCATCCAAAAGCAAGACCGTTCCCTTTTCATATTAAGACGTATTATCTGTCTGACGCTAATTATCCAACAGATAAACAATCTCAGACGGATAATCCGTCTCTGGTGTCAATACAGCCAATCAGCTGCAATGTCCTCTGATATTAAGTATTTTCAAGAGACTATAAAGGGGACAGAGAGGCCATCCCCCATATACACCCTATTCCATAGGTAATTCGTCTCGAGTTATTTTTAACACCACAGATCTCAAGGGGGATTAGACAACAGCCAATCACATAGCGCGAATGTGTTCCGCGTGGATGACCCACGCTGGGAGCCACGCGTCCTTCAGGAAATGACGCAGAACAAAGTGGGGGAAGACGCGGAGAGCGATTTTGCTATTCCTTTTGTCGACGAAAACGACTACAGCGAGATTTCTGCGAAAGCTGTGTCAGCCAAACCGAAATTAAAAAAGAATCGCCCTTCCTCTCTTGTATAGAGCTAACAGTAGAGCAGGGAAATCCTTAACACACTGAATATTCTCTCAGGATCATTTATAATATACAGTTTGAAGAGCGCACTTTCTAGTTTGATGTTTATTTTTTTCAGTCTTTATAGCGATTATTCCTACCCACCTACTTTGTCAACTGTAGGCGAACCCTCCTAAAGCTGAATTTCAAGGGACCATATTCAAGCTCAGAAAGAGAAATAAAATTTCGTCGTTGCTTATTTACGTCCTCCATAAAACGCGAAATTAGGCATTTTCACGCCGTAGTCGTGCAAAAACGGGAAAGAAATGAACAAAAAAGTGTGTTGCACGTGCGAAGTTGTTTTTTTGCTAATTAAACCTATCGTTTTTTTGATGTCGTTGGATCTTAAACTCCCTAAATTGTACAAACGACCGGTTTCAATAGACCGGCGAAATTTCTCATTTTATTAAAGCACTGAGGTTACGACAACTTCGAGTTAAACTGATTTCACGGGTTGTCAAAGAGTCCAGCGGTTCCTTTTTCCCAGGTGAGCGTCGACTTATTTCGCTTCAATATTCAGGAATGCTCTCGATCTTTTTACGCTTCAATTGCCTCTCGCCCGACATGTTTTGCACGGCGTTTGGTCATGCGAAACCTCCACGAAACATCCACGCCTCGCGCGAGGTAACTTTATCCCGATTCTAAAAATAACTCGAGACGAATTACCTATGGAATAGGGTGTATATGGGGGATGGCCTCTCTGTCCCCTTTATAGTCTCTTGGTATTTTCTGTCATGTATTTTCCATATCTGAACATATGAGTGTTGATGTTTCTATTGAGAACTGTTAGGTCATTTTAGACACGGCTTTTTCTTTAGTTTGATATAAATGATTGCGCAGTTCCTTGTATTGAGCTTTCATTTTGGCATGCAGTGGAAGCACCACACGTGCTATACCAGAACTGTACTTGTGCAACTTACAGTGCAACTTACCCTGTTTTCCTTGGAAACAGACTTCTTTGAAATAAAAAATAACAGGTACTAGATATTCGGGGATTAGATTTCACGATTTAAAGTTGAACCACCACTTTATTTTATTTGTTTTCGCACGAAAAATATGATAGATCGCAACGACAGTTCCAAGGGTAAGTTCTTTATCCACGAAGACACAACACTATTTTACTACTAGGAAAGTAAAGGGCTAATTCACTACGAGGCACACTCACTATGGTGCGAACTCCAAAAAGTGGGAGCGAACTTGTAGGGGGCTTACTCACTGGAAGGGTGAATTCACTGATATTCGCTTGGTTGGCAGTATCTTATTCTGTAACCGGCTGAGTGAGCACAGCGGCGACAAGGCAAAATATTTATTTTTATGTTTAATTATTCGTCTACAATAATTCTACCTTCTGAAAATAGAAAATCTCGGGTTGACCGATAACAAAGTGTTGTTAGCAAGGAAATTATAAATACATGTAGAAATCGGCTGTTTTGTTCTTGAATGCAAAGCAAATGCAAAATGAATAAATTAACGACAATATTGAAATTCAATTAACTCCTTACACTACTATTGAAATTAAAAAAAAAAATTCATCGAACCTAAAAAAACTGTCAAGTATGGCCTTAGTTGTTCTCTCAGCTTTCGCAAATTTTGTCCGTTCTCACATTTACACAGTCCGGTTGGGTCTCTGCCTCAGTATTCAAGCACCAATGATCATGACTCGCCATTTCAACTTTATAAGTTAAAACACGGTAGTGATGCTTGTTGTCTGCACAAAGATGCTACATTGTAGCTTCTGGACAGTAAGGGGCCTCATCTCACAGCGTATGCTCGTTGTATACCACAGAGTGAGAAAAAGAAGTAGGCATTGGGAGCAGAACATGCTGGTACGTGTTTGGTTTTCTTTTCTTGGCACGAAACATTACGACAGTAACAACTACCATGGCGATAACAGCAACTACCCCAATAACAATACCAGCGATAGCCCCAGTCGATAGACCATCTACGCTTTTTTTCCCCTTTACTTTCAAATCCAAACATGTCTTGTCATCCCCGAATTCTGGAAAGTTCTCGCAGTTCATCTGTTTGGGCCAATCAAGATCATGCTGATGCATGAACGAGGCACAGTCTTTCCTTACTTTTTTACATAATCGTCGACAAGGAAGTAATTCGTTGTTTATATGCGGATCGCACTCAGGCACATAAATGTGGCATAGAAAATTCCTCAGGTCTGGAGAGCAATTCACTTTCACTAACAACCAGAATTTATGAATTTCAAGAGCCGCTTCTGCTTGATTGTGATGGCTGAACATGTTTGGCATATAGGTTAAATTATATCCAATGCTTTTACACATAGAAATCTTGATCATTTCGCATTTCCTCCATTTGTTGGAGATTTTATCAGATGGAGACACTGCCAGCGTTGTGGATACTTGGGTTGTCTCTGTTTCCTCATAAGAATACCAACAGGTCTTGTTTTGCCCCGGATTTAAGAGAAAGTTCTCGCATTTGAATCTCTCGGGCCACGAGAGGCCATACTGACGCATTAGAGGGGCACATCCTTTTCTTGCTCTTTCACAGAGTGATTGGCAAGGAAACCCGTCAGCGTTAGGATTATGCGGCTCGCACTTTGGGGGCATACATAGAGCACAGAAAGGCTTTAAAGTGTGGTGAGCAATTTGTTTTTACGAGAGGCAAAAACTGATAAAATTCCTGTTCTGCTTCTTCCTGCGTGTCATGGTTAAACATATTTGGTGTGTAAGTTAAATTGTATCCAATGTTCTTACACAAGGAAATTTTTATCTTTTGGCATCTTCTCACTTTGCCATGTACGAAGCACAACGCGGTAAAAAACAGCCACAATGTCACACAGTGTAATACAGTCCGATATGACGAAGCCATTACTTGCCTGAGAGTGATGATACAGCGCTCTCAGCTCTTTTGAAATCTATTAGTGATATTGACAGATGCATGGAGAACTAACATTCTCTTGCTATCAATATTGTGCAACTCTAAAGCGTATTAACATAATTCGTTTTGGCGGGAATAACTCACGGAATGCTGGCGTTAGAACATGTTGTCAACGGACTAAAATTGTGTCCGTTTTTTTCCTTATCCAGCAAAAATATACTACTTGCGAAATCTTATCCGATTAAGAATCGATATCCTATTTGCGAAAGATGCGAAGGTTTTCTAGTCATAATGAAATCAGGAAAAAAATGATGTTTGTGATCAAGGAGCTCACAATATAAGCAGTACCAGCCGCCTTATCAGAGGTGACGCTAGAAATTAAAAAAGGCCTAATTATTTGTGTGGGGAAAGCTTTTTCATCTCTTGACGAGTTTCATTGCCGTGTTTCTGTAATCTTAGTACAGCCTTTCCGTCTTCAAAGGACAAGACTAATCTGTGGAGCTGCAGACCGCGGAACCGCGGAACCGGCGGAACCGGCGGAACCGGCGGAATCTACGGAACCTAAAGAATTAGCTGTTTTGTTACAACTCCCTTTGGCTAACGTGATAAAATAATTAGTTACAATCAATTATAGCATTGATAGACTGTTCACAGTCCCCTATTTTTCCTTAACATAGTCGAGATCGAGCGTTCACCTTCACTGGCAGCCATTTTGTAATTGGATTCAAATGTAGCGCGGGAGCGGGCCTTCGGTTTCCCAAAGCGTCCCCCGCCCTTTAAGCCGACAAAGTAACTAGAGGGATACGTGTGGGTGAGTCGCTTGTGTGAGTGTGTGTGATAGTATGAACACGTTGTATCTCCTGGTTGAGGAGACCGAGGTTGTATACACGTCTGTTAAGGTATCGTGCTTGTGTTAATTCGTTTCAACAGAGTTTGAAAACGTCTCGTTGCAGGAATATGTACGTCGTATTCTCAGGGCAAGGCTGAATGGAAAAGTTAGTTTAGTGTGTTTCTGAGGGGTAACATGATGAGCGTAAAAGGTACTAATGCTCGTCTGTACGTTTAGTATAAAGAACAATTTCAATGATCGATACCATCATTGAGGGACACCTTGACGTAGAGAAAGGAGAAAAAGATTTGAATGAGCAGTTTAAATTTAATAGTGGGATGATAGGTATTTAGGTAAGAGATGGACTAATACGTTTCTAGCTAGAATGAGTTTGAGGAGGTCGCAAAGATTCTGTGCGTATGCAGTTCCGGAGATTCGTCTTACCCGTCTTAAGAGCCACAATAATCTCGTGCACAGATCTCTTGTTGATGATCTGGGTACGAGATTACAGCCGGTTTTACAGATATATGGGCATCCCCGTTCCCCAAACCCTAGTGATATCTGCATCCCTTTCTCATATTACCTTAGTTATTTGAGTTGGGGTTAGGGTTAGGGTCTCTGGGGATGTCCATATCACTAGGGTTTTGGTAATGGGGATGCCCATATATCACTCTAACACCGGAAGTCCGACAATTCACATCAACAGATCAATAAGGCTATGTTTACACTATATATACTGGATAGCTATTGCGCCGGCACGACAACCATACCGGATAGGGCTTTTGTTCATACATAAGAACCTTGATTTCGACCAGATTTCTTTAAAGGGGCGAAACCGCTCTTTGCCGATCTCGAAAGTGAAGCGTCACATATCAAATAGGTTCTGTGCCACAGTGTGGTGTAGTGTGAACAGGTATTCGGACCGAAGCGAAAGTGAACAAGTAGGAGCGTAAATATTCAAGAGTGAAGACTGGAATAGGCCATTCGCACGATAGCGCCATTTTACTACCACGACCAGAGCCCTTTTCGTTTTTCCTTTCATATTTAAATTTGATAATCCCAGCGAGGTTTAAATAACAAAAGCCCTTATTTGCACAAGAAAGAAAAACCCTGAAGTATTTTGATTGTATAGCAGTTAAATGATGTCATCGTGCAAATGGTCTATTAGGCTGATTTAGCAACAGAACGGGAACGTCAGTTGACGACGGCGCGCGCAAATCAAACAACTGGCTTGACCAATGGCAGAGTGGCAAATTGGACAGCGGAAGTCGAGTTTAGTCCTTTCCGCGCGCTTTCCCGTCGTCAAATAACGTTCCCGTTATGTTGCTAAAACAGCCTATTTAGTTATCAAACCTCCCGGCCAACGGCTATGGTACGATGTTCGATGTGTGTAAACGACTTATTCCAGTTCGGTGTGCCGTTGCTTATCGCTTTATACCGGCGGTACGAAATCTTATCCGGTATAGTGTGTGAACACAACCTAAAAGCGAGTACCAAACATTTTCAACACATCGATCTTTTTGTTTCCATTCTTTTGAGTGTTATTTTAAACTCGTTGCAGGTATAAACCTTAAATTTGGCACGGACAAAATTTATTTATAAAACATTACGTTCATTAGGTTAAACGAAAGAAAGCCGGAAACCGCTACGCCTACTATATATGCCCAGGTTACATTTCATGTCATTTCCAAACTCGCAAAAACACGCAAAAAAGTGAGTTTTTCACAAGATTTTTATTCCCTTACAAAACCTGCAGACGGCCATGATGGCCCATGGTTATTTAACATCTCCGTGAACCAGGGCTGTTGTCGCGGATAGGCCCACTCCAGTGTGCCAATCTTTGCATTTGCCTTACCCTGAAGGACCTAAAGGTAAACATAAGGGCTGTCCCCTCCGAATGAAGAGTCGACGTAATTGTAAAGCATGCCTCACAATCAAGGCATGGAGAGCAAAAAGCCTCCACTTCATAAATTAGAAATAAATATAAAATAGAAATTACAACTAAACTTGCCACGAGAACGCGTTGATCCGGCATGATGTTTTATTTATAAATCTCATGTTCATCACCCATAGATTATCAAGTGAAAAAAAAAAACAATTCTTATACAAAGGAAATGCGAACGTCAAACAGTAGGTTAAGTGTAACAATGAAGTGATAAGTTTATAACGCTGTTATTCTAGAGGCAAACCGTAGTGCGACCTCAGCCGTTGCCTATAGAAGTCAACAAAACCACAGCTCTCATTTTTCTCTCTCTCATTTCTTAACTACGCATGCTCTCAAAATTGGTGCGCGCGCTGAGATAAAAAAAATTACGCGATGTGACATGTTATGAATGAAAGTTAAATCATATCTAATGTTTTTAAACATGGAAATCTTGATAATTTCGCATTTCCTTCATTTGTTAGAGATTTTACCAGATGGTGACACTGCCAGCTTTGTGGACCCTTGGGTTGTTGCTTTTTCCTTAGGATACAAGCAGGTCTTGTTTTACCAAGGTTGAGGAAAGTTTTTCTCGCATCTCTAACTCGGGCCACGAGAAGCCATATTGAGGCATTAGAGGGGTACACTCTTTTCTTGCTCTTCCACAGGGTGAACGGCAACGAGGACGTTTATTCAAGCAACACGAATTTTGGAGTATACATAGAGCATAGAACGATCTTAAAGTCTGGTGAACACTTGACTTTTATGGGAATCCAAAACTGATGAACTTCAAGTGCTGCTTCTTCTTCCTGCTTGTCGTGGTTGAACATGATGGGTGTGTGTAAGTTAAATTGTAACCAAAGTAGTTTTGGCACTTGGGAATTTTAATCTCTTGGCACCTTTTCACTTTGCTATGGACGAAGCAGAACGCGGTTAAAATAAGCCAAAGTGTCAAGACAGTCCGATATGACGCAGCCATTACTAACTTAGTTGAGAGCGATGATACGGCGTTCTCATGCAGATTGCTCGATTAAAATCTGGCGGTGCTATTTACAGATCTTGTAAACACTTAAACACCAATCAGCGAGGGAGACAGTGTTTCGCTATCAGATGGGAGTATTGTGCAACCCTGAAGTATAACGTCATGTGGCAATGGAAAACGAAATTCGTAATTTCGTTTTCTTACGTTTCGCGGTTGCTTTCGCTTTACTTTTTCGTACTGGTGTCTCTTCCTGTTAACCCGAGAATGCGAAGAAGGCTTATTTGAGAAAGGAGGCTTATTTATTTTAGTGTAAATGATGGTATCAGTTCTTCGTGAAGAACAAGTCCACTACGTGGAAAAGTTCAGGCAAATGAGGTTGGAGGTCGTGATGCATCCGCAAAAACATCCAGAACATCCAGCACATGAAAACACCATATCGGATCAGTCCACATGAAGTGTTACCTTAATACAGTCCACCAATTAAGAATAAGGGGGAGGGATGAGGGTGCTAAAAGAGAAGGGGGGGGGGCTTAATAACTTTCACAGGTCCCCTGACTGAGGTGGGCTTATTAAAGAGGGGCTTATTCGAAGATTTACGGTATACATTTGATACAGTCAATTATTCTATTCTTCTATCGAAACTTGACCTATAAGGCATAGGGGACAAAGAAAATCAGTGGTTTAGGTCCAACGTAATAAGTAAAAGGAAACATTCAGGAGCATGACAAGGGTCAATGTTGGGTCCGTTAAATACTTTCCGTAATTTGTATGAAATATTGTCTCACAACCCATTACTTCTCTATAAGACTTTTTGCCGATGATACTTCTAAAACTGTGACTGGAAAAGATCTCAATATATTGCTAAAACAAACAATTCCTGAATTGCCGGCCATTTATGAATGGTTATGTTCAAATAGATTAACCCTGATTTTAAGCAAGAGAAAACACTTGGTTTTCCAACCTCGACGAAAAAATCAATTGCTATTTGTATGCCCCTCCTCAAATTAGGAGATCAGTATCTCAAGCATTTTTATCATTATTAACTTTTAAACCGAAACGAACCTGGCGATGAGATCGAAACCACAAGACACAGTTTCTTTGACAGTTCATGAGAATTATTGGACCTGAGCCTGTGATCAATTAAAACCAATAACTGGCCAGTCGAAAACACGTCACCTCAATGAGAGCTTTACACTTGAGCCCGCGATACAGTCATGTGACACTGATAAGCGGTAACCCTTTTTTGACAGCTGTCAATTGACCATAACATGGATGGTCCACTATCAAGTTACCTAACACGGCTGGAAACACACAGCCACAGGTAACCCAAAGTTCCGTCGATCACACTAACACAACACACTGCACAGATGGCAGTAGTCACTAGTCACTTGTGGTCAGTAGAGCCTGACTATCGAGTTAACATGGATATTTATTCGTTTTGTTAGAGAGGAAATGCATAAAAAAGAGATTCTTGTCACTAAGAAAGGATATATTTTCTCGGATTGAAAAAAGTTGCCGAAAAATGCTCGAAAGACCATAAGTTGCCGAAAAAATGCTCTAAACCATAAGTTGCTCAAAAGTTGCTCGAAAGGCCAAAAGTTGCCAAAAAGTTGCCGAGCAACTTGTGTAAAAGCCTAAACATGGTCATCTCAAAAAAAATTTTGCCCTCGTAGCAGCCAATCAGAGCGCGCGTACTATTGTAACCATATTGCTCATATTTAACAATTATTCGCCGAAGGCTCAGTTAATATTGTTGAATAATCCCCGAGACGAAGTCTCGTTTTTCGCCGCAAAAATCGGCTAGAATTATAATTGATAGGAACACTCATTAGCCCCACACAGCCCGGGCAGCTTGATTGATGTATTGATCGCTATTTAATCAATACTACCAGCACTGCACCAGTCAGAAGCTGCCTTCGTGGGCAAACGCAGTTTTTCAAAGTTTGCGGGCAAGCGTTTTTTTCTCTCCCCTCCCCCGTCATTCCTCTTTTTGGCTCTCGTCCCAACTTTCTCGACGAACTTGCGCGAAAACGCTTGCTACCCGGGCTATTGCTCTTTAAAATATGCTGATTCATAGATGAGTAAGATTAAAGCAAAGAACGCACTGATCGAAATATGCCGCACCAGAAGTTCACCAGGGGCTGGCACAGGAGGCAATGGATAAAGATCGTGACCGACCGCAATGCCCCAAACGTTATTCACTGTAAATCTGGCTGTGTTAACGTTATCTCTCGGGTATGTTTGTATCCCACTTTTCCTCCATGCACGCGCCCTCGAACCAGCCCCCACCCCCGGCACACTTCCCGCCCAAAAAAAATGGAGACTCCCAGCGCCCCCCTCCCCCTAAAAAAAAAAATTTAGACCAGTAATTAGTGCCAGTACTTTAACTGCGCGGTCTAAACAAATATGGCGAGCGACGAAGAAGTCGTTCGGTGGAGTACTGTTGTTGGGGAATACGGAGTTTTGCTGACCGAGATGGGTTCTATGGAGGATCTGTGTACCCCTATAAAGGCTTATCCCAGAATAAAGGTGGGAGTAAATGACAATTATTGATTTATTTAGCTTTAGTTGAGCAGATGTTTTTTTAAATTCCAAGGAAACTTGTTGCCTTGTGTAGCTTCTGGCTTACTATGAAGTCGTGCGAGGTTTGGCACAAAATAGTCTCCGAACAATAATTCCAATCGATCTTTTGAGAAAAATCCGAAGAGCTATCCAGATCATACACCACTGACTAGCGAAGAACTTAATTTTATTAATGGATAATGGCTGTTCGGTACGTGTAGATTCTGCATGTGCCGTTGCAAGAAACAGTACAGCTCATTATGAGACTTAACTGTCTGTTTCCTTTTTGTCTTTTACATTTATTATTCCGTTTAGATATTTAGGCGAGTAATATATTTACTAATTGTCTGTTTCCTTGAGCAGTTTGTGCCTCAGGGCATGGTGCTGGAGTACGGTTACTTACTGGGCACTAATGTGAACACGCCCTTTTTTTCAAGTGCCCACGCTAGTACTTGGTAAGGTGCCAGTGCCCTAGTTCAAGACCTTGTACGCGGGCACTAAAGTTGGCACCCGGCCCTTGCGTGCTCACTGTTTTGTTAGCTTTGGGGCAGTTCACTGCATTGTACTCGGTGCTAAGCTCATGTTTCTAAATGGTGTTGGACAGGGCGAAATGGAGTAACTATGTACACAGTCTCATATCCAGTACTCAAGGTGTGAACACAACACCATTTTGTGCCGGTACCCTGGTACTGCTTCCATGGCACCAAGTGGGAACATGCAGCCCCTTAGAATTGTTTTATGTGATCTGTGCTGGCAAATGTGGAGCTGGCCCTCAGCCTTTAAAAAAGAGTATAATACAGATGAACCCTTATGGCTGACCAACTCTCATTAGTGACCACCTTTCAAAAAAAACCAAATTGATTTTCCCAGTCACAAGATAATAAGAACCTCTCGCAAACAACTACCTCTGATAAGCTATCGTCACCACTTTTTAGCCTGTTATTTTTATAGTTTCCATTGTTGTTCACCTCTTGTGAGTGGCCACTTGATGCATGATGTGGTCTCTTTGTTCGCTGTTATAATACCACACTACTACAGAGCATACAAAGAACTTCAAATTGCATGCAAAAAATTATCTTCCAAAAAGTAGACACACAGTATGTCAAGACCTTTTCTTGAATGAGACCCTTGTCAGGGATTCTGATATTTCGCGTGGTCGCGAAGCCGCAAAATTCAGGTAAATCCGCGAAATCCCGCGAAATTCACAAAAACACGAAAAATACCGTGAAATTCGGTAGAAATCTTATCAAACACATGTCTGTAAAACATATTTGAAACTTATTTCAGCAATAGGGGCTATTTACTTGCCGTTAACGTGCAAATTTATCTTAGAACTTCATCACTGAAATGTGCAAACAACGTCCCGAAACTACCAGGCGTAGACTATGTTGTGAAAAACTGGGCACTAGCCATGATGTTAAAGGCTTTGCCATTGGTTCATTTCTGGAGCGTATTGTTGTTGAAAGAGCAAATGATGACCCCTGTTAGAAAAACGTTAAATCAGTGCAAAACCAATCAATTTCTAGCAAAATTTGCCTTGAAAGTAACCACAAAATCGGCTGTTTTTTACTGATTGCTTTTTGGTAAAGTCCCCCTAAAACTCCCGCAAAATTCCCGCGAAATCGGCCGATTTTTCCTCGAATTTGTCCCTAAAAATCCCGCAAAATTTGACTTTTTCTTCCGTGACCTATCAGAAGCCCTGGCCTTGTGGGTCAATTCTACGACCACCTCCTGTAAAGGACCACTCAATCTTTGTATTTTGGGTGGTTGGCTATGGGCTGTTTGACTGTATAATTATAATGTATAGATTTAGCCACGGCTAAAAGCGAAGCTCTCATTGAAAAGTTTTTGATTTGGGAGTGAAACAAATCTTGTATCGAGTTGATATAGCCTTATATGTACACCCAAAAAGGTGTACTGTTAAATTTAAGAGCAATAATGGCTCTTGATCACAGTAGATAAGGCGTGGAAAACAAATCAGGCCGAATTTTTTGCGATCGACAAGTTTACAAATTCTTGGCAATAAATCTGGGTGCGTGCAAACCAATGTTTTATTTTTTTTTTAATACACCACATCTGAGGAGAAAGAGTACTATGAGGCACTGTTTTTATCATACAGACCTCATACAAAATTCAGTATTTCACAATTTTTCAAGACAAATTGCATTCATTCAATTTTCAGGACCATCGAAGCACGGGTGGACTTTTAATTAGTGAAACCGTTCAAGAAATTTCCAAAATCACCTATACGGCCAGCCGGTTCTAACTTTTGACAAGCGCCAAATTTGCGAAGAAATTTTAAAAGAGTTACGCTTCAACGTGATAAAGAATTTATTGAGGCTATTTTTTATTCATGGTTTTATAACGATGTGTAACCTTAAAAAGCGTTTGGTACGCTCGGCATTTTGCGTACTCCTGCAAGCGATGTTTATGAATGGCTGAAAACAAACGGCAAAGCGATGAAAATTACACTTTTGAGACTACCAACAATCAATAAAGAAATATAATTCAGTAGAACATTTACAGAGACAACAATTTTCATTCAGGAAAACAAATGAGTATTTAAGTGTCTCTAAGAATCCTCAAGTCTTTACTAGTAAGTTTAAAGATTAAGTTTATGTTTTAAGCCGCTGGTTTCCCGGGCCTGTTTGCTGTTTTCAGAGATGAACTCAGGACAAGAAAATTGCTCAAAGCTTTCTTTCTACAGCCAAGATTATAACTAAATATTCTTCGGAAAGTCTTGTCTTTCTATTTACAGTGAATTAATATCGACTAAAGGCTTCTTAAAGTTCTGTAAGCTTAAGCTTATATCAAACCTCATACTAGGTCAGATTAGTGTCTCAGTCAAATCTTAATACAAACGTGCATAAACTAGCTTCATAAACTGTGCCGCTGGACTTCATGAAATTAGATATAAATACAATAATTACTCAGGCTTACCATATTTCGAGATGCAGCTCCTGAAAGCTATCAAGTAAGGCAAGGATTGCTTGAGCCTTTATAATTCTCGCATGCATCCAGCAAGGTGAAAAACAAAAATGACGCCATCCGAAATCGGATTATCGGCTTTGACAAGCAACGCATTTCTCAACCAAAAACCCAATAAACAAACCAGCCATGAATAAGAGAACACTCTTGATAGCAGCTGTATTTCATTTTGTACATCCAGTGGAAAAAGACAGTTAAAAACATCACAAGTTGACTCAAAACTCTGTCAGCTTCAGTTGTCAAAGTAAAGAATGAATTGGTGCATGAATTCACCTGTCAATTTTTAACCAATCAGAGCATAAAAATTGGACGTGGAGCGTGACCAACAAGTGACCATGGTAAGAAAAGGTCTTCCCCGCCTGTATTTTAAAAAAACTGGCTGAATTTTTGCATCTGAGGTCAGTTTGAAATCAAAATCTTAATAGTGCGGGGCGATACTGACATAAACGCAACATATTTGATATGAATTTTAAAAAAAAAGTAAATGTCCTGCGCCCACAATATGGTGATACTGGTCAGCGGATACCCTGTTTTGAGAGCTGTCAATTGATGACAACATTGATGTGCAATCAGCTTCCTCCTGGGCTCCCAAAGTAGCTAGAAAGTGTGAGAGTAAACATCGGTATGCCTGTGGTGCGGACAGACGGTCGCTCAGTCGGTCGGTCACGCGATTACCAAATTTTCTGGGATGGGTAGATTACCTTAGCTATGGGGCTTCGTGCGCATGTGGGGCTCCGCTATTATTATCCTGGGATATATGTTGTGGTTTTAACAATCACCAAGCAATAGTTGAACCTAGACGTGTAAAGTACAGTATGTGGTCTTGATTCTTGTAGTACACCTGTATGACAGTCTCCAGGAAATATGTGGCAATGGGATCCAGCACTGGAGGGCTTTATGTATTTGACAGGAAGACACTTCATCATCCCAGGTTCATAAGTAACAAGGTATGTTTACAGTGTCAGACTATGCTGTTAGGGAAATTGTAGAGAGGAAAGACTCTTTGAACCTATGAAATCCAGGGGGTATAGGAGACAAATTTTTGTGCATTTAATAAAACTTCCTTTAGTTAATTGCCACTTTAGGGTAAAGTAAGTCACCAGGCTGGGGATCAGCTGATACTGTGAGATCACATCCCCACAGACCACTTAAATATGTGCAGTGTTGGTGCATTAGCTCATTCCAGCAGGTCTTTCCTGTACAAATGACAGGGTTGATATTGTCATTCCCCAGAATTACAGACATATCTGCGTAAATTACACTGTACTCCCTCAAGTACTTGCCCTAATTTAAAAATTAGATACCAAATTGAAAATGCCTAAGAAAATTTGTGTTCTGTTTATCTTTTGTGATTATTGTTATCTGTTGTGATTAGAGAAAATTAAAAGAAAAGTTTACATAATTATAGGGTGCATCTTTCAGTGCTGTTCAAAGTGGATTTCACCTCTCTGGTGGATTAACTTAAGTTATTTCCCATAATTTGCATATTTTTTGTTTGGTAGGATGGTCCAGTACATGCAGTTTGCTTTGCACAACATCGCAGTCTTTTAGCAGTAGCAACCAGGTAGATCATTGTAAATTTTGTTAGCTTTGAGGGGAATAATAATAATAATTATTGTTATTATTATTATTTTTAATCCTAAACTTTGTGTCTTTTACTTTTTTCCGCTAAGTGTTGGTATTGTCGTGGTATGGGAAGTCAGTGCAAGATACAGAGAGAAACCAAAGGTCTGTCAGATATAGTGTAATTTATATGGCATTAGAGTAATACATGCATTATTATGATTTGTGTGGTTAGTTGTATTCTATAAATTTGTAACATGAAGATTAGAGGATACAATAGTGAAACCCCTATTAAGCGGACCCCCAATTAAGCAGACACCCTCTATTAAGTGGATACTAAGCCAGTCCTGAAACTAATGTGTGATATTTCCCTTTATAATGAACCCCTATTCAGCGGACACCTCTATTAAGCAGATGTGGAACTAAGATAAGTTGTATTTTGGCTAGTTTCTATTGATAAAAACGTCTATTAAGTGTACACCGGACTGAATTGACAATAGAAGTATTGGATTACGTCCTTGAAATACTGTACGTACTGAAGTCAAGTTAATGTTTTTGCATTTACAAATAAATTAAAGTTGGTAATGAAAGGTAATCGAACTTGAACTCTGGACAGCTTCCTTAACAACATGCAACTTTATCACAATACAGAGAAACCGTTGAATGTTGATCGGAGTTAACAAACATTGTGCAATTTTTACAACCTCTATTAGGCGAACACCCTCTATTTAAGTGGACACTTGGGAAGGTCCCGAAGGTGTCTGCTTAATAGAGGTTTCTTATTTTAAGTGCATTTTCTAGTTAAGGACAATGAAATAAATACTTTTACTGGGTATTACCACTGAGTATTGGTGACCAGGTGTGGATGTTTAACTATACAGTCAAGCCTCTACTAATGGTCACCTTTCCACAGCATGGCTTACTTTTTTTTCCTGGCAGACAATCCATACATGTACATGTATTCACTCTTATGTTAACCATTCTACAGAGGCCACCGCTGTACACTAACAACAGCAACTTAAGTGTGTCCACACAGGGATATACCTTTGTGACAATAGGACAATCCGGCATGACTTTTGGAGGGCATATAGTTTATTTGTGGCCTTAGTAGCATCATTTGTGCCCGAGTGGAGCATTGGGTGCAAATGATGGTATGTGGGACACAAATAAACTACTGTATATGCACGACAAGTGATGTGTTTATCATTATTATCAATACACAAGGCCAAATCATACAAATTTATTTCATAAGGAAAGATTGTTAACATGAAATCATGTTGCAGGCTGCAAATTCCATTTACAGCGTGCACGTTGCCGTTTGGCCTGTGAAAAGGAGTGTTTTAGAGAGGGCAGTTTGTCATTTGGCTGCATGTAGTGATAGTAAGGGCCAATGACAGTACTTCCCTGCAGTGGAATGAGTTGTCTAATATTTTCCACTATGCTTATTATGTAGCTTATCCGTCGATCAGAAGAACACAAAAATAGTACTGTTACTGCACTTTGCTGGGATGATGAGGAGGCTCGTCTTTTTGCTGGTGACTCAAAGGGTGTGGTCAGTGTTGTACATGTCCCCACAGCTAACAAGGTAATCTTCCTTTTTGTTTGTCGACTGACACAATATAGTGTTGCACTTTTTAAGTTTTGGAAATTCCAAAGGCATTGTTAAGTTTTGAACATTAGTTTAGAAAGTATTTGTTAGCATTAAGAGACCCTGATCTCCCCAGAGTTTCCTATTAGCATCATCAGGCATAATCTTTTTTCTTCAGGGCGAACTCAGTTTGTGTCTGGGAAATGTAGAGAGCCGTCTAACAGGGCTGTCACTAAGAGCCCCCTGGGTGCCAGGGGATTTCCCCTGGCTACTACGAAGGTGGTTTTACAGGAAGCAAAAAGATACATACACTGAAGTCTCCTAGCAGCTATTCATTGTCATTCCTTGTGTAGCAGGATAAAGGAAATTAGACTCAAAATAGCTTCCAAACTGTTCATTGCCCAACTGCTAACTGCATATACCTGGCAAATTGAAATCATAGTGATAGCCCCGTATCTAGGTACATGCACTATCGGGGAAATATTTAGCTAAGTTGGTAAAGCTTAGAAAAATGTAAGTCTGTCAAATACATGTAATTGTACATGAAAGAGTGCTTTTTGGTAGTATGTTCCTTATGATAGCCATCAAAAGTTCAAAGTGCCCTTATGAATAAACATTCACCAAGAATAAAGTACCAGAAATATGGATAACCCAGCCAAACACGAAGCACTTTCTTGATATAATGATATTAATGCTTTCAATCCTGGACAACACAACAGTGCAAGTGAACTAACAGCAATGTTTGGTAAGAGCTGTTGTGGAGTATGTCCCTGGAAGTCTACTGCAGAAGATAAATATAACTTAATGTTATAATTGCATATCAAAAACTTTCAAATGATCTGAACAGTATTGTTTTCTTTTCAGTCATCTTATTCTGTAAACAAAAGCCTACCTCTTCTTCACAACACCAGCATTGTAGCAAAGGCACACACTGGAATTGTCCAGTTGGATTGTGCTGGTGATAAGCTTCTGGTGTCAACTATGAGCAAGAGTGCTGTTGTGGACTTAAAAAGGTTTGTTTCTCACCTTAGCATCAAAGAAAAACTGCAAATGCCACTTTTCTTACTGCTAGTTCACCATAGTTACTGTGAAAGTTGCAAAAATGTGAATGCCAAAATTTTGTATGGGCTGGATTGTTATTTTGTTGTAAGCAGAAAGCCAATAAGTATGAGAAAACTAAACTGCAAACAAGAACAGGGTAGCTTGTAGTTTTGTTGTTTGCTCGCGTGTCCTGAGTTTAATAATATAATATTGTGATTTGTCACTACACATTCAATCAACGTTCCTGAAATTTTTTAGGTGTTCATGGTTTTTGGAGTTTGACAATAAATCTGTCAGCAGAATCTAAAAATTGAATTTATTTCACTGTCAGTGATATTGCTTACTGAAATCTAGCCTAATTATTGTTTTAGCTGATTTAATTGATTTTGAGATGAACTTCTTCTGAGGTATGGGGGCTCACCCTCCCAGGCAACTAAACTACACAAGCATAGTGTATCTACAGATTGCATAGAGACTGAAGATGATAATTATCTGCACTGCAGGCTACATAATATAAGATTAGGATAATCAAGCTATCTAACAAAACTGTGGTTAGGATCATGTTAATTTAGTTAAGAATGCATATGGTACTTAGTGAACGTTTTTGTGAGAAAATTCAGTCTGTGGTTTGTACCTTGGTGTCTGCTATTTATGAGTTTTGTTTGACCCATAATTTGACAAAACACTTCATTCCTCATTTCTCTATCCAGTTCTTATAGTGAAAGTATTATTATGTAAACTATGTAGTGTATACAAGTACTGTAGTGGAGTGTAATGCACTAATGTTTACTCTTACGATGGATGTATTAGTTAAGGGCAGAGAGGGCATGAGGCCTGATGGTCATCAGTTTAACCCTTAGAAGAAGTTTGATTGTTTTGTTAACAGAATCAAACAACAACAACAACAAACCTTATGTAATCTATTACTCTTGTTTATCTTTTAGTCTGGATTGCATGCCTGTTGGTGTTAAGCTTAGGTAGGTCCTGATAGTGCCACTTTTTTGGGAAAGCAAATCATTGAAACTTAAGATCGCAACAAGACAGTCTATATCTTGAACTGCATTACGATTTTGCAACATCGTCATGGAGATCCCATTATGTAGACTATTAGCAGTCATTTACAAGGTTTTGCTCTTTCAGGGATGGTTTCTTTGGTAGCTGTTTTTTAAAGGAGAGTATTTCAGACAATCCCACCATTTACTCAGCTCGACCTGGATCAAGGCTGTGGGAGGTGAGTCTACTTCCCTAAAACGTTTTTGTTTAATTCGATTGAAATAGAGGATATACCATGCAAATGTAAGATACGAAGGAAGACGCCGGGCAGCTGGTTCTGCTAAACCTCAAGTATGGCTAGAATTTTTGGGGAGAGGGAAGGGAGAAATCGATTACATTTAGAAAGAAACAAAAGGACGTTGGGAGCTAGGAAAGTCAAAAAATGATGGGAAGTGGAGCAGAAGAGTTTGAGTAGGCTTGGCATCGAGAGCGATCGGATACTCAGTAGTTATTGGATTCGGCTTTCGTATGATGATCGTGCGAAAGCCGACTCCTTTCTATTAAATTTTGTTTCTGTTTAGTTCTTGCTTTCATTTGTCTGTTCCTTTAGTCTAGCCGAATTCTTTAAAGAGTCACTTAAATAGCAGTTGTCATCCACTGAGTTGTATTTTGCTTAGTTCAGCCATTTCTTCTTCGCAAAACGTGAAAAATTTTCAGCCATTTTCTCCTGCTCTACCAAGGCACTGAGCAAACGCCTCCTCGTCCCCAGTGCTTCTCGGTTACCGTCGCTTTTTTGGCTTTGTGTTTACTATGGACGTAATTTTACCGGATGCCGCAAACATCTTACAAATTAATTTATATTACATTTTTATGCGCAAAAGTGGATTTGCCAGAAAACTTGGTATTTGCTTAAACCATTCGCTCGGGATGTTTTGCTGAAAAACGCTTTTTGAAGCTAACGGAGCCATTTTCCGGTCACTGTATGGTTATGAAGAGCCAAAACTTCTTTTGCTACTTCACTACGTGTTGTCCTTTCTCTTTTACAGGCCAGCACTGATGGTCAAGTCATGTCCACTCAGCAGTACAAGAAATCATTAGCAACTCCACCTGTCACCATTTTGGGACATGGGTGAGTTAGAAATGTTTGTAGCCTGCGTAGAATGGCGGTTTTGGTCGGGCGCGCAAACAAACCAAGCTGGGCGAGGGCAGTGAAACTGAGAGGAGATTGGGTGGCGCGCGCTTTTGCGGCTTCGCCCGCTCAGTAGTGCGCCCGACAAAACCGCCATGCTACGCAGGCTAAAATGTTTGGCAAGTATGTTACATTCATTTTTCTTAAAATATAGTTTAACATTAGGTGAGATCGATCTTTTATAATAAAGACACAATGCACAGGCTATTTTTTTGCGGCGTCCCTAGAGATAATACGCGTAGTTGCATATACCTAGTTAAACAAAAGTTGCTTCGATAATTGGGCGTTTGCAAAAAGCGAACTCGTTGCAATGATCTGCCTGAGCAAGCGCCAAGCAATAGCTTGCCACTGCACAATTCGTTTATCCAAAGCAACCTTTATTGAATAAGCTACATACAAGTACAACTCGCTTTTACTCTGAAGATGACGATCACCGCACAAGGTGAATAACCGTCGATCAGTTTCTTGCGTCCACAGTCTTGTTCAAGACTGCACTAACCTGGATCGACAATCGTATTTCACCTTCATGTACTTATTATGAAATGTCACGTTCATATCCTTAACAGTACATTGTACTATGGATCAGTGATTTTCCACTAACTGAGCATTTTGTTTTGCAGGCGCAGTGCCGCTGAGCCCGTAGCAGAGGGAAATTTTCCACCTCAATCTGTTAATTTTGCCAAGTTGCTGCTTGTCAGGTATAAGACTACATTCCTATTAATTTTATCCGTTGTGTCAGGGTTTTCGGTAGCATTTGGAATTACCGAATGCAGAGGTTCAGCTGGCGGACTTGCACCGATGCACCTTGCTAGCAAACAATGTGCACAACTAGTGATTTATATGTGAAATAGGTAAACCCTCTCTTACCAACATCTCCACAGTGTGGACACTTCTCTGTTAAGAACAGTTTTGTACGTACACATTTCATCCCCCGAAATGGGGGTTTAATACTAACACGCGCAACGCCAAGGTATATGCAGTCTACCGCTGTCAGGGCTGTCAGTAAGATTTCAAGTTGCCGGGTACATGTTCAATATGTAGGCGGGAAATTGAAAATAAATTTTCCGTTTGTTTCCTATGAAAGTAGCCAGGGGACATGCTCATAGTAGCCGGGGGAAATCCCTGGCGCACAGCCTTTAGTGACAGCCCAGGCTATGCTCAGACCACGAGGAGGATAATTGTTTCATCATTTACCTCGGACAAACAAAAAATAAAAATGTGGTCGAACTCAATCAAGGAGGTATTACGCGATTTAAATGATAATTCTTGTCCTGACGCAGGATTTGCAAGTAAACTGTTTATGCATGGTTCAATTTGACCTATTTCCATCCCCGCTCCAGGCAACCTCCGGAACAAGTCAAGCCCTTCGGGACCGGGGGTGGGGAATTGTTTGAAGCGGTCGTGTCCCGGGAGTAATGGGGTGGGGCAAAAATATCTTCTCTTTGATTTTGCGAAGGAAGTGCCATTTTTCGCCGCTCGAAAAGTGCCATTTTTCCCTCGCGGCTTCGCCGCAACAAAGTACACCGGGCACAAGCATCCCGGCAGTTATGCAGGCTAATAAAGTCTGCATTTGAAGATGCGTTTTCAAATTTCAAGCGAATGTGCGTATGATGCCTACTCGAATGGTTTTATTTTGCAAAAGAAAGAATTAAAATAAATAGTTCTTTGATCAGCCTAGCTTTAATAATAAGACAACTTAAATAGACTGTACATGAAAACGGATGCATGGCCTTTAATGTATGTAAACTGAGATGCAGTCCAGTGTTCTTTAATATGAAGTCTTCTACCAAGGAGACGCTTCAGAGTTTTTTTCTTCCTTTTTCGTTTTAATTACATTATGGCATGTATTATTCTTCTCTCATAATTTTTAGAAAACGTTTATAAGAGTGAAGAAAACTTCTCGTTTTCCTATTCTACGGAAATCAATATTGCTCTTAAAAAGATGGGGGCAGGGGTGGGGAATGGTCTCTTTCTGCGTGCCCGGCGGTGGGGAATAGACCACCAAGAAAGAAAAAACTTGCAAATCCCCGGGGGTATTCCCGGGGGGATGGTTACAGGTCAAATTGAACCATGTATTACTGCCAAGTTTTTACTCCAAAATTTTCATTTCGTTGACTCAACAATTCACATGCGCTCAAGGTCGACTTTATTCATCTGCAAAGTGATAGGTTTTGGTATCAACGTTGCTTGAACATGGTGTCCGACCTCAGTTCTGATTTCGTCAGATGTGGACCAATCTTATTGATCCGTAGTATGTGAACGGCAGACGTATTTCCCGTCGTCGCTTCTCTCCCTCCGAAAATTGAGAGAAGCGACGACCGGAGATACGTCTGCCGTTCGCAGGCCAAGTGATCCGTGACCAACTGTTAAAATGCCTGAAGTGCGTGCAATTCCACAATTGGTTTTGGCTTCATTGAATCCTATTCCTACTCCTATACCTATAATCAGTCCTAGGGCCAATGCTTGTCATGAGAAAGAACAATGCTTTTTGATAAATTTGTGAGCGGCTTTATATCTTGCATTTATTATTTACTGCTGACAACCCGATAATTAAATGGTAAAAATGGTAAATAAAGTGATAACGTTCTATTGAATCTTCAATTTTCATTAGACACTAAGATTTAGGGGATCCTTTTGTATTTCATTGGAATCAACACTAGACATGTTTCAAGTAAATTTTAGGCATTTTAACCTTATTACATTGTGATGAACATAAAGGTAGCAAACGGGAATAATAGTAATCAACATATTAATTGAACTGGAATATTTTGGCTTTATTTTTCATAGAGAGCGATTCATTGTGACATGGCTTGGAACTTCATTGTACATTATCGATCCTGTCTTAGGACGTCTGGTGGCCTGGTATAGCTTAGACACAGGTGATATAAAACTTACAGCAAATACTTTGTCTTTGTTGCTGTGAGGTATGGTCAATATGGGTATGGGTATTGAACTTGTGTTTTGGCGTAAGAATTGCTTTTCCAGACAGTCTCTAATAGTCTTTAACTGTGCTGTGTGTAAATAACGGTCTATGCTCTAAAGATATCAGTCTCTTCACTCAGGTCTATATAATGCCCCCATTGTACGGAGAAAACTTGTCCCGCCTAGAGGGGTCACTTGCCTAATCGAACTACCCTGGCTCAAGCCAACTTTTCATACATGTCCATACAAAACGAGGCAAACTGTTTACATGAGAATTTTGTGACTGACGGTTGGGTCACCCTCCTGTTTTTTAGAACTAAGAGCCTGTAGGTTTTATTTATTTTACTCTATTTTTTTAGAGTGACAAGGCCCTAATGGTTGAATTGTAACTTTTGGTTGTTTTTAGAGATACTAGACATCTGCTGTTTTGGTGCAGAGATTTATGTGTATCATGTTGATGGCTGTGTGAAATGGTTCGGGCTTCTGTCTGTCAAGGAATGTGTGTCAAAACTATATGAAATGGGAGAAATCAAACAGTGTCTAGAGGTGAGAATTTTGATTGATATCATTTTCAATTTCTTACAATCGCTTACGTCCAAGCGAGATAGACACTGAAATTAATTTTACTTTCTATTCTCTACTCTTACTACTACAGGTGCTACTTGACTGTAGACATTACATAATTCCTGGCTCGGCAAGAGATATGGTTCCAATTTCTATGGTTACCAACCTCAGGGAGAGCTTTGTCGAGGAAAATAGCGAGGAAGACCAGGTTTGAATAAAGATTGTGGTTGGTATAGACCAAATAATCTTTTTTTTCTTCCCCAAGCATCGTAACCAAGTATCAATTTTAATATATCGAAATTGGTCTATTCAGCTATTTTACGTGTTGTGCTAGGCTAGCCACTGAGCTAAAAATACAAGGTGAATAATGCTGGAAAAGTAGTCTTGAGTGAGAAGAGTACCACAGAAATGAACTTTTTAAGAGATTACAACTCATTGGTCGCAATTAAAAAAGGTGTTTTGAAACTTATAGTTCGGCTGAGGTGGTCAGAATGTCGGTGTTACTTCCACATTAACTTTTTCAACCATCCAGCGTAAGAAAAGTGAGTATGTACATCAGTATTGCTCAGTAGCTTTCTGATTTGAACGGTACACTGACACGAGTGTAACCACCTCGCACAGCACAATATCACGGGAAAGAACTGCTCATTGGCTTTTCTTTGAGCTGCATGCTACAGTTTAGGATTTTATCCACGGACTCAAAAGTTTGAACCACCTTGCTCAGCATAAGAAACAGTACCACAGGAAAGTACTGCTCACTGAAGCTGTCATTTGAATGGTCACACTTCAGGATTTCAGCAACTGACTCAAGTTAGACCATCTTGTACATTAAAGTAAATAGTACCACAGGAACGTAGTGCTCAGTAGGTTTCACTGATTTGAATGACCATAGTTAAGGATTTCACCCACAGTCTCAAAAGTTTGAACCACCTTGTACGGCATAATAAATAGTACCACAGGAAAGTACTGCTCAGTAGCTTTCATTTGAATGGTCACACTTTAGGGTTTCATCCACGGACTCAAAAGTTTGAACCACCTTGCACAGAGTAATAAAAACTATTACTACAGTAAACTAAGAATCTAATGATTACTTTCATTCGCTTACAGGATGTTATTTATGAACTGCAAGAACTGGAGCGAGAAATGGAACCGCCAACAGAAGTGAGTGATAATCCACCAACTTACCTTGGCAACCTAGGTTTGATTGACAGCCCTGACACCCTAAGTACCTGCAGCGATGCTGTGAGTGATGATATAGATGTGTTATCCGCTGGCTCAAGAGAATTAGATGAAAGAAGTGATGATGGAGTAATGGGTAAAGCTGGTCTTCATAACAAACTAAAGAAAAAGTGGAGCGCTGATCTTTCTCTTGAGGGTATGCTACTATCTGCAGCAGCAGCAGCTAAGAGGTTTACAGCCGAGCGACAGCTGGGAATCAACAAGCTAAAAAGAACACAATCCCCCGATACTTCCGCGACTGGAGATTTAGTTGCTGAGCCAAGCATAGAACGGAACCAGGAGGCTGGGAGTCCACAGAGAAAGCTTAGCTTTGAGTCTGAGGCATCTCAGGTTGCTGAAGGCATGAATGGTAAAGAAACGGTAGCTGAAGAGGAAAGTCCGCGTCTGCAGAAAAAAATGCCCGAGCAAAGTCCATGCCACTCTGACGACAGTGAATCGCGACAGTCCGGAAACGAAGGTGGAGTTGTTGAAGAAGAGTCCTTTGGAAAGTTAGTACAGTAGAAAAAAAAACTATCATTTTGTAACTTACCGGTAAACGAACAGTCGAAAACGAAAGTTTTCACGCCAATTGCAATCTTTTGTCAAACGATACTTTCGCATGAATTGAATTCCAAAAGTAATGGTCCAGTTTTGTTATTTAAGACTATAATATTTTAGGCATTGAAACTGTTTCCTGTCGTCTGTCGCTACGGATGGCAAGGATGGACATGGAATGAAACTTGTAAAAGCTGGGCCAACTTTTTCAAGTTTTAATGCTATACCTGCAAAAAATCGTCAATTTGTTTGATATTCAGCACAGAATTGACCTAAAACAGCCGTATCCTCAGACATATCACTTTAAGAACAAACATACAGTATGTTAGACGTAGTTAATCGATAAACCGATAATCGATAGTAATCGATATCAATCGCCGATTTCCAAAATCGATTGATAGAAATCGATAAAGAAAAAAAGTTGACCTTGATTAATATCGATGATGATTTTTTTTATCGATTACTACGATTCCTATCGACTTTGTTAATTGATAATAATCGATAAATTATTTCTTCTGTGACTTCGATTTCTATCGATTTCCGATATCAATCGATATTAATCCGAGGATTAAATGGATTGATATCGATGATATCGATTGATTTCCGATATCGATTTTTATCGATTAACTACGCCTGGAGTATGTTCATATCGTTTACTGTTTCCTCAGGCGAAAACTGTAGTAGTATGGGCGCAAGAGAGAGCGTAACAGGCGGTTGAAAGTAATATAGGTGTCTACCTTGCGCGTGCCATTCTTGCTTGCGCCCATATTATATTCCTTCGCCTGTTTCCCTGGCAAAAATGTTTCTCACACGTATCAATGTTTCAACTATCAAAAATCAGTCAATCAACTAATCAATCCTTACTTCGTTGTTGCCCCGTTGCATAGATACGAACAATGTAATAAAATTATTTACGGCAGGAACTTTCCACAAACCGTTGAATAAACGAAACTTGTCTTAAGGCTAAAATAAAGGCTAGTGCGTGAAAGACTATTCGTGAAACTCAGTACAATAGTTATGAGGATTATTTCCAAGTCTTTCGAGGTTTCAGCAAGAAAAGTTACCCAGAGTCTCCACAAACCCTTTTAGGCTTAACGGAGGGGCCCCTATTATTTATAATTGTTAATTATTATTCAGTCAAAATATTTCCCCAATTCTGATTGGCTAAAAGCACACGCATAATTCACCATAACCAGTTACTGATGACCAAATTTGGAAGAATTTCGTGTTTAACGAGGAAATGACGTCAAAAATACAGCCCGCTACAGTTATTTTGGTTGTGGAAAAAAAAAAATGGCGGACATTTCACTCGTTTCAAGAGTAAGAACTACCGCTGGAGGGCGACACTTGCTATTTGGAGAATATTTGCGGAGCTGGAAAAACCTAAACGTACACTATCGGCTTTCGTAGGATATGAAGAATTAAGCAGATCTCGGAGGGTGTTGGCCTCGGTGGATGACACCCTTCTCGATTTGCTTCATTCTTCATATCCTACTCAGCCTCATTCATTGATTGCTGAATAACTCGTGTAGTGAAAAGGGACTTCGTATTATTACGGTTGTCATTTTTTTTTTAATCATATGTTCTTAACTTGCACTATAATTTGAACTGGCTGATCTTTCTTAATGTACGTTTTTTTAATTTGTTTTTAGAAAGGAGAAGTTGACTGCAAAAGACAAAAGAAAAAAGAAAAAGTCGAGAGTTGTAACCGTCGGTAAGTAACTGGTGTCAGTAACTTTGTTTTGTTTGTTTGTTTGTTTGTTTGTTTTTTTTGGGAGGGGGGAGGCGGTGGTTTGTTTTTCTCTTCTACCCTGGGTCTCAGAGATTTTTTCTCAAGTGTGGCGGGATGCTTCGGTATCGGCCGCAGGCCACAACTGCGGTCAGAGGAATCAGCGGCGAAGCTTCTAGCGCGGGCGTCTTGACCGAAACCGGAAACCACGCATTTAACGTCTCTTGTACCCGGAGTAGGTTTGTTGTTTAACCTTATACCCAGCTCTCCAGCTGTAAATGCGACTCCCTAACTTGTTGCCGCTGTTTACTACTAGGATAGAAAAGTCATTTCACTTTTGTAAACGCATTCTTTCGTTTTCCGCTCCCGTTCACAAGTGAGTGATACAAAAGGTTCTCGTAACCTGAATTTTTTGAATGAACGATCTTCAGAGTAGATAATTGACTTTGTAAAGGGCTACTCCCTCTTCCACAGAGGCTCCCGCCAGGTAATCCAGTAAGATAGAATACAGTCGAACCTCTCTACAACAGCCATCTTGGGGACAGAAGAAAGTGGCCGTTATGGGGAGGAAGGGGTGTAACATGACAATTTTTTTAGGGAGTACATGTTTACTGTGCTGAGTTCATGCTTACTGTATCCTATAATAACAATCCAATCATATAAAAAAATATATAGAGATAAAAATACACGATAAAACTTGAATAGTGTTTTGAATCAAAATGTTAATGTGACGTATTATATCAAGTACGAGACGCAGCGCTTCATCACCAGATGAAACACTGAGAAGAGAGTTAAAAATACGACGCGCAGCGGAGTGTTTCTTACGAACTTCGAGGCGTTTCATCTGGCGATGAATCACTTTGTCAAATGCTTGATATTACTTCTCAAACAAAATGATTTTAGAAGTGGAAATTAAGGATGCAAAAATGAGCAGTTTTTCGTCTGATTTCCAAATTCTTATTAAACATTAATTTCCTTCGTATTTTCTTTATGAAAAAAAGAAGCAAGGTTCGCAACATTCGCAAGAAGTATCGTAGACAAATTATGCTTACTACAACAATATAAATGGAACACAATCAAAACAGTGTTGCTGCGATTAATCATCGATGTGCCATACGTATCAATTTCATGACAATTCTTGACTTTTTTGTCAGTCACTGAAAAAACTGGCCGTGGTCGAGAGGCTATAGGGAGCTTAACCAACGACGACGGTGACGTCAACGAGAGCTGAAATGTAGCCGTTGTATCATCTGATTCGGACAGAAATCTATTTTTAGGTTTTGATGTGGAAGGGTGCGTAGGATGCCCGCTTAACTGAGGTTCGACCGTAAATTATTTCAGATCGTCGTGAAAATTGTCGGAAGTTATAGCCAATATTAGATATCTTAAGACTGGATTACGAATCCGAGATTGAGTGGGGACACGATTGTTTAAACTAAATATTCTTGTGCCTTATACATATTAGTAAGCAACAGTAAAGAGTCATAGTTCGAGGGATGCAACCATGGCCATGGTCGAACTTATTCTCGATTTCGTTCTGGTTGTCAATTATAAAGGTCGCTACCATACAAGTACAACTTACAGTAGTCTTTTCTCACAAATGCAGTCAAAGGGGGCGAGGGGCAAGAGAGGGAGAAATCATCTCATGGCCGCGAAAAGCTTTAAAAGTTAATTGTTGTTTTGCTGTTTTTGATTTTTAGATATTGACTCACCTCAGCTGAAACAAGGTAAATTTTGCTTGAGATGCATTGGCCTCGTTGAGGCTACACGTAGTTATCTTTTGTTGCTCTTATTCTTTGGGCACTTTGGTATAGGTATCGATCTGGTAATTACACAGCAGTAACTGTCACAACCCCGAGATGCGAACATATGTATATATTTTTTTTTCACGAAAGGTTATAAGTCCAACTAAGCCATCATCACTAATTGCCATCATCACTGCTTACATCATGATCGTCATCATTATGATCATCATCATCGTCATTAACGACAACAAGATCATCTTATTGACATCACCATTCTCCGTATTTACTTACCTTTGTTTGTTAATTGCAGAGTTATTTTTGGATACTTCCGCTACAAGAAGCCCTTCTTTTCTTCGAACACACTCTTCAACGGGAGAAGTGGAGGTGATAAAGCTTCTTTCTTTCGTAGGATGAAATTATGCCTAGATAGACAACAGTTTTAAGCAGGTTTCGCCGCAGTTACAATTGGGTGGATGGATCAGTACAACCACCTTTCATTACTTTAAGTCTAAGCTGCAGTATGATGGTGTCTAAGGATTAACAGTCACCCGTAAGCAAGTAATGATCTAGCGATTTACATGATAAGGTCCCTTTGCCATGGTACTCAAGACTTGTTTGAGCGCTTTTGATTTAGACCTTCTTTTAAACATTTGGTACTGTTCAACTGTTTTCGTCTTGACGTGAGACACCTTTTTGCGATCAAGTCATAAAGTGTCACGGGTTGTTCATATTGCCAACGAGTCCTTATTCGCGGTTGAACTTGAGAAATTACTTTTTAATGAGGAAAGCACAGCTCTTTGTCAAACAAAATATATCTCCAAAGCATTATATCAATCGTTACAAACAACAAAAATGAACTTTGTAAAACTTTTATGCTAACGCGTTTTCATAAACGACAACTGCAATCCGTTTTAATCCTCTTCAGGTTTCTCCTTCCATTTTTGAAGTTACTGAATGATTTATACCTTCTAATTTTTTGAGCAGTTATTGTTATGTTTCACTCAATTTGCTGACAATTCCCTCCGTCTGAATTTTGATAAATTTCGTGACAACCCCTTTAATCGGAGGAATGTTTTCATTGTTTTTGTTTTTTTCTCATTGACAAATCTAGCCGAGCAGTAGACGTTTGTCAGAACCTGTGAGTCCTCTACAAACAGAGTTATCGCCCGCTATACCTTCCATACTGTCTAAAGCCAAGGGACTGCTTATAAAGAAACTCAAACCATCATCTGAAGATCAGTCACCTTCGCCTTCCTCATCACTGTCTCCCATTACACCATCTGACGAGAATGCTGTGCTTTATGCAGAGGAAGAGGCGGAGGAAATTAAGCTTCCGAAAGAAGTTGCGGAACTGATTGAGTGTTCCTCTAAGGCACGGTAAGTCATTGCAGTTAGCTCTGGAAAAACGGTGACAGCGGTTTAAGAATGTTAAGACCTCTGTAAGGTGGAAACTGGTAGTGCAGTGAATCAGCTCTGTAGAGCAGACACATCTGAAGTGCAAACATACCAGGCCAAAGCTTGGATAACTCTTTCCATCGGATAAATCGCTAGGAAGTGGATTAGTGTTTGCGAAACCAGTGGGAAAACTAATTACGCTGTCCAGTGGATAGAGATTTATCCAGTGGATAGCTTTATCTGGGGCTTGTAGGGGAGCGAGACACTTGTGTAGGTTCGTGTAAGCAGATACCTATATAGGGCATAAATTCAAACGAAACGTCTATTAAACGAACCTCATATTAAGCAGGCACCCTGTACTAAGCGGACACAAGCCTTAGAATTTCCGCAAACGTTGCCTTTATTTTCTGGCAAACCGACGTGAATTTCGCGGACACGTTTTAGTGGTCAATGGCGAGAGTCTAGCAAGTGTCCGCACCATATTGGTTTCACTGAATATATAAGTCAGTGACCTTTTGGGGAAGACACCACTGTAGGACAGTCTCCTGTTGAGGGCACACACCTCTTTTAGACAGTCAACTCTGTAGCACAGTCACCTCCTCTGTGACACAGACATCACTGGAAGGTAGACATTGTGGTGCAGTCATCTCTGTAGGGCAGACGCCCCTCTAGAGCATACAACCCTGTAATGTAGGCACTTCTGAAAAGCAGTCACTAGTGGCTGTGACGTAACACTAGGTAAAGTGGACGCTTACATACGGGGACATATAGTTGCAGTCCCAAGGGGTTGTAATTGAGATGGAAGTTCACGGTATTTATTTATAAACGACTTGAATGTTTCTCCTTTAACGTGTCATGGAAGTGCGAACTAAAACCCAACAAAATGCAAAGTGATGTACTTACATCAGCGGCCTTTCCTTTTCAGGTGTGACGTGAAAAACCCAGTTGTCCTCTTTAGTATCACCAGTCTATGCCGCGTCTTAGGGGAATGGATCCCAAAACTTCATGAGGCCATGAAAAGCTGTTTAGAGATGACGGACAGAGATGACAGTGGAAGTAACGACAATGGCTTGAAACGTTTCCTAAGTGCAACTGCTTTTGAGGATGTGTCATATCTAGCACAAATGTGTTTTGATTGTGGTGTTTATGGAAGCGAAGGTTTGCGGTCTTTTGAGGATGATGTCAGAAGCAAAGGAACTACCACCAAGACACCGTTATGTGATTTCCCTTTGGAACAAGATAAATCGGAAACTAATGATGTGGTTATTTTATTTTCCGATGATACTAATAAACCGGAATCTAATAGAGAATCAGATCAATTAGCTTCAGAAAGTATCCCAACTTCGCATGGTGATGTGAGGGCAACAACATCAAGTGAGGGTCATTTGCCCTCAGCTGGGACCAACCCATCTTCACTGAGCACGGGCGAATTTTCGCCTCCATCCATACGTATAAGTGTTGTCAGGGATGAAAACTTCGATGCAGAGACGGTAGACGAAGAGTCTGGTGAGAATACTTTAGATACATTGGGTGAAAGTGCGAACCGTCAAACTGACAAACCATTAAACAGAATGCTTGGTGATTTGAATAATTCACCGCAAAGCTCTGCTGATGAAACTGTTTCCTCGCCTACAGAAATGTCGAAAAATGCCATACTATCACAGGATAGTTCAAGTGGTTTGCAGTCATTGCAAAGTTGTGAGCGAATTTGCGTGCACTGTGAAAATGGAACTACATTTTTCGAGAACAACGGAGAGCAGGTTTACGATACAAATTTCAATGATGAAACTCGCTCCAGATTCTTGTCCTACCATTTCTGGCTGATGGACGTCAGACGGCTTAGGCGCGCACTCCTCATGAGTAAGGACGAAAGAAAGAAAACGTGGAGCACCTTTATGGATTGTCTGTCAGGTGAGTGATGAGTACAACGCTATTGTACTGGCAAAGCAAACTCTCAAACTTCCATGCTAATATCATCCGGTCCCTCAAGAGAAGGTAGTGAATAGAATTAACATATCGATCGTCTGTGATTCCCTTACTTAACAAGTAAAGTCAAACCCAGCGGTCAACCTGTATATTACGGTAACCGGACATCTTCCCTAAATTTTCAGTTGCCTTACATTTTCTACAAAGTTGACCTGTTGCCATTTCCCATGGGTGACCGTTGTAGACAGGCTTGACTGTAGTGAAGAAAACTTACGCTTTATTTCGAAAAACCTTTTATCCTCTAGCAGCTTATTTTCTACTTTTACGTCAGTTCAGTGAGTATTGTGAAAGCAGTATTACGTGAAGTGAATTAAACCATTTTCCGATGAACTGTTTACCCATTGCAATAAGTTTCCCCTCTTTTCATTTCTTCGTTCGTTAAAAAAGACAGACGGAAATTTGGCTGCCATGAGTCGAATTTTCCCCTCTTTGGCAGACAGGACCTGCAACAAAAAGGCCACTAGATTAGGATTCAAATTTTCCGACGTTTGACGCAAAAAAACGCTTCACGTTAAGTGTCTAACGTGATTCATTCTCTAAGTGGGTTGAGTATGATCGTCCGGGTGAACGACGTCCTAAATAGGACTGTTGTTGTTGACAGTGACTGACGTTGCGACAACCTGTGCGGTAGTCATCTTCAGAGTCAAAATGAGTTGTATCACGTCTGTTCATAGTATTAAACTCTGGGTATTGACCTGAGTGGTCAATTAAGTCGCGATGTTATTGGTCGTTTGTCAGTTAAGCCGTGATGTTGTTGGCTATGGAGACTCGTAATATTATTGGTGCGTTTCGATCCGTCTATTGTCACAGTGAACAGTCGTTTATTGTTAGTCAAATTGTCGGTTGACCAGTCATTTTCCGTAGTTTAGCTTGAGTCGGTCAATAAGTCGTTTGTACGGTGTCGGTAACTGTTGACTATGATTCAGTGGCGTAGTAAACCAGCTTTCTCAAGTGGTCGTTTCTAAAGTGAGTCGTCAAATCGACTGGGACTCTGCGACATGTATTTCGTATTCTACAGACTTCTATCAACGACACACTTTAGAAAGCTCATCCACTAATGTAGAACAAATGCCGGACAATCATACTCACCCTACTTATGAAATGACTCGTGAGTTTAAACCTTTCACAGTTTCTGAGTTATTCTATGATATTGATATTGTTGGAGTCCTTAGGTGCTACTCAAATGAGAGGTCATTAGCTTCTCATTATTCTACCGCTTTGAAATCCTATTTCAGTATACCGTATTTCACTATTTCAGGCCGTTATTCTCTGCCCTTTTAGGTCTTGTATCCCCCCATGACGTTATCGCCAAATACATCAAAGAAGGGGACGCTCGTCGAGCTCTTCACGAACTGCATGATGGGATGGATAAGTACTGTGACGTGTTGCTCTTTCATCTCACTTGGTAAGTTGAACTACTCCTACAGACCTCGCTATAAGATCGTCTTAAATATATTCTTTCTTTTAAAACCAAGTCGGCATTTCCAAAATGCGAACACCTCGTAAGTCGTTCTCTTGGCCCCAAAGATATATGTTTTCATGCAATCCCTACCTCTATAATATGCACGCCTGGAATATGAACGATAAAACGACTATGCTGTAACAATCTTGTCGACAAAATCCTATCTTGTGTTATGGAGTGGGGGATGAAGGATGGACCCAAAGCCGATCAATAAAATTAGCAATAGGAGTAGTCTTATGTTACAATTATTTGGAAGGGAGCAAGGCCTGTATGATTATTAAACTATCTTATCCTTCATCCTTTCTTGTCCGTTGTTTCTTTTTAATTACTCCCTGTCTCCTGCTTTTAATTTACAGCTTGTATGAAAACGACAGTCGCGAGACAATGTTAACTTGCGCTAGAATGTTCCCTGATGTGCAGCCGTGGGAAGTTATGGAGATTTGTCGGCACTGCAAGTTACATAGCCTAGAATCCAGTTCTGCTGATTTTGTGTTTTATGTTGAACAACTAATGAGGTGGAGAACCGAAGTTGGAAATACTAGGTTAGTCATGTTTAATAGAGCGGTTTTCATTTGAGTGTCGAAAAGTAATTGGTTTTGCACTTTCTACACGATGCGATTGGCTTAAAAGATTCGCGCCACCTTTTCATCCAATCAGAAGTAAAACCAAAGCCAATTGTGACGCGCTCGCATGCATTTTCCCGCGCTTTGCGTCAGCCACATGTAATTACTTCGAGTTTTGATTGGTTCAATGCATTGTCTGTGTCCTATGTGATTGGCCAGAGTAATTACTTTGGTTTTGGTTTTACGACACTCAAACGAAAACCACTCTATACAGCATAATAACAGAGTAGCTCTCATTTAAATGAACACACTGTCGGATATCATTTGTGGTAAGCAACTGTGAGTACAACTCAAAGGGTTTTTACTTACATGTTATAGCGATAGCTATCCTTATCCATAGAGGAAAAAGGTAAGAACCAAAATCACACACTTCAACTAGATACATACAGTAAATGATAATTTTTCTTGTTATACTTTTTTGTTTTGTAGAGAGCAGACTGTTAGGAAGCTTTGTGAAGATATGAGAGTCACAAATTGGTGGTTTCACTGCTCCTTGATTGCAGACTCGACAAAACAAGCCTTGCACTGTCAGCAGTGTGGAAAACCAAGGTCAAAAAAATATTTCTGTAACTTATCCTTCAGTTAAATAGCTGTTGTTGTAAAGAGCAATTTTACAAATTAATTGAAAGTAATTGAACACGAAAATCCCGTCGCCCTGACTAGAGTTGCTGTCGAGCTAAATGTAGCCTCTTCCAGGCTCTGAGATGAAGCTGTCCGATATAGTCGGGTCCGCGGAATTGAGAAAGCGCGAACACGAAAATAAAACGGGAGGAAACTTTTCCCTGATCACGGGCTCATATTTTTGCTTGCCTTTCACTTACGCGTCATCCTTACTATTTGAGAGCCTGGAACAGGCTAAGATAAATGTTGCGTAGTACGCTGATGGTCGAAAACGTGTTATCAAGAATTAACACTTTCAAAATATTTCTATCTTGAAAAGATGTATTCTGCGATGTCTCACTCAATTTTGGTTATTAAAGGCGGAAGAGACACAATTTTGCCTTCGAAATTTCTTTGTAATCAAATGCCTACAGATCTAAACAAGACTAGATAAAAAATTGCCAGCGGAAGGACATAGAAAATAGAACAAGGTGCTTGAGGTTAAATTTTCGGATTTCAAGAAAGTAATAAATTACAGTTTCGAATTGCGAATTTGAATTGTAGTTCTGCAAGGTTTATAGATGGCGCCGCGCTCGTTCATTTCAAGATCATAACGCTATTATTAGGTTTTGATGTGTTTTCGTCTCCCTTTGTCTTTCATTTTTTTGTGAATAATTTGATGCTCCAAAGTGGATTCATTTCGCGTATTTGCTCCTTTGTTTGAGAAGAGCTACTGGCTAAAGTTGCCAGTCCGCCTCGTACCCAGGCCAGTTCGCCCTATCCGACAAGCATGACGGGTGACGTAACATCTGAAATCGCCGGGGACGACTAGGAACGAGGCTGGTTGCCAGTACGACGGCGACGGCGGAGAACTTAAAAAAGACTTTAAAAAGTGGCGGAGAAAATGTGACTTAAAATTGACTTCGTTTATTTTAAATTCGGCGCAATTATCCCAACTCACTCAGTTTGTCAAATGTAGACGGACTCTCCTGGAGTTGAATTCCTAAGAAAAATCAACAGAGAGAGAGAGAAATTCGTTGTCCCTAGTTAACGTACTCGAAAAAAAAAATGGGAAAAAAGGCAATTTCGCGTGGTAGCCGTGCAGTCACGGCAAAGAAATTTACCAAAAAGGTGCTGCATGCGCAAAGTTTTTCAACGTTCTTGCTGTCGAAGCCGTCTTGGCACCTAAAACTCCCTTGTTCCTACTCCAGGTGAATGGTGGTGATACTAGTTCACCTCAGTACTCACTGACATACTTGGTTGAAAGAGACGATATGAAGTTAACGCAATAAAACGAGGGTATGGCGAGGACTGGTTCCCAGACTGAGGGATCTGAAGTAATACTGTATTTTTTCTTTTTGTGCGTGTAGACCTGGCTCACACACGATCACGTGGCAAAATGAGGACCATTTGCAGCAGCTTATTGATTTTCTTTGTCAGAAAGATTCTTCAGAACTTAAGGTTTTCATGGATTTGTGCTGGAACCACGGGTAAGTAAAAACAAATCCAATTTCTCGACTCAATTCGTATAGCATTCGGTCTAAACACCTTGTTGATAATTCGGCAATGTTGGCAAAATTCTTCAGAATGCTTGGAAATGCTGATGGTTTACACGCTTGCTTTTGAGCACTTTAAAAAACTTCAATGCTTTAGATACACCTGGGACATGAAAGAGAAATTCGTATATTTTAACTGCGGAACTAAAGATTGAAGGTTCAAAAGACGGAAAAAAAGCTCATAGTCATATAAACAACTTCTGTGCCTAGAAGAATGACACTTGTAGTGGCGGCTTTAATAAAGAGAAGCCGGCAATACTTAAAAGTTAGAAAGAAAAACTGATAAACTAGTGGCCATTGTATCCAGGTCTTACTTCAAACAGTAAGAGCTGTTTCCACGGAGAAAATTAATCTAATTGACGAAGATCCTTTTTATCTCTTTTTTTTCTGCTTTACTTATGTCAAGAAGGCATACAACACTCGCTAGAAAATAGCTATTTCAAATGGCTTACCTACAAGGTAGCCTGCTCCGCAGACGATACTAAAAGTCCTTCTGCGAGAGACAGCGCCCAAATCCCTGTTTCGTTGTTTTGGGGGCCCTGCTGTGTACCAAGATTTGAGAACGCACGACGACTGGCCTGTTAAAAAAAGTTACTGTTCGATTGGCCAATCAGGTTGAAGGGAAATTCATTGAACTTCCGGTAATTTGTTGTCCTTTGTGGGCCCAGAACGGGGATCTTTGAGCAACTTCCCAGACGTTTGTATCCGTAGCTTGAAGAAACAGCCGACATTTCGCGACGTTACCACTGCTAGCCCCGCGAAATGACGTCTCAGGAACGTGAGCAGAACATGATTCCATACTGATGACTTGTCTCTACCCTCATTTGGGTAGTGCTTCTGATTGGTTGTCGTGCGAAGGATATTTGCTTCAACCAGTAAGAAGCACTACCCAGATCACGTCATCAGTATGGAATGTTTGCTGTCGATCCTCACACGCTATTTCGCGGGGAAACCAGGGGTGGTGTCGTGAAATGTCGCCTGTTTTGTCAGCGAGGCAGGCTTCCTCATATACACGGCTGTGTGTGGATGAAGGTCTATTGAGCCTTCTTTCTTACCGCCGTCTGAGATAGGTTTTGTTCACTTACACGACCTCCATGTGTTATTAACGGTTTCTTTAGGTACTGGTCAGGTCTAATTCGTCTTTGTGTGCGGATCGGTCTAAGACAGGAAGCACTAAAACTAGTCGTCTCGTTAAGTGACATGAAGCTGATCAAGAATCCACAGTCATGGGGTAGGTAAAGGACAATGACCTCAAATTCTTAAAGGGGAAAACATAATCAAAGATTGTAGTCTTTTTTACAAAAGCTATGCCTTCGCTCCCAAAGAATGAATGAGGAACTGGAGTATCCGAAATCTGTACATGCTGAGGTGAAATCCTTATTTTACGTTTAAACTCGCAAGCCTTATCAGGGGATATGCAGTAAGCTCCAGCCTGCCTGCATGTAGACAGTCCTTCCTACTTTTTCACATAGTTCTTGTTGTAACACATTTGTGGTGTTAAATTTTAACTGCCGTTGTTTGTAACTCGTACAATTCATCTCTGCTATCCTTTTTCTGCTCTTTTGTCAAGAACCCCTCCCCAAGTCTTTGGATGAATGGAAATATTTGTTGGAGTTGCTTTTATCACGTGATCAGGACAACGAAGTATCATTTAGCAACGCTCACACATGCACAACTCTGGCTGCTTCCGATTGGCTAGCAGATCTCACGTGGAGTAACGTGACCAATCTGATGCTTGAGCGGTTGGGCGCTGGGCATACTGTCAACATACTGCAGGCTCTGCCACAGGAAACCCCACTTCTCTCAACGGATTTCTACTATTCATGTTTATTAGGAGCTGTAGTCGAAAGAAGGCAAAGGTAAAAACCGCTATGTTTATAACAAGTTACACAAGAGGCAAGAAACAAAGTGTATTTCAGAAAAAATAGTTCATCGTGGAATTTGGCCAAAAAGTAAACCGCTTTCCGAACGTAATTTACGCTTATAAATATCATCTGTAGATAAGTTCTCAACTATTTATTCTAAACGAAGTACCATGATTCCAGTAATCGCCTTTGATTGGTCTTTTAGTAAAGGTATTTTGTATGATAGTTTCTGATTGTGTAAGAAAATCCCTCACGTACTGTAAACGAAACCAGCCACTGATGTCTGCGTTAGGTACGCGGTAAAGGAATGTATAGAAAGGTGCAATGTTTGAAGTGTGATCTTTGCCAAGCTGTTGTCTGGAAAGAAACGCGATGGAACACTTCAATCTAACTGCCAAATTAGGAGTTGCGTGATAGCACACGCCTTTTTTGGATGAGATGGAGTTTGGCCAGTTTGTTGACTTCTCTTTGTTATACATTATATTTACAGGACTCTGATTCATGAGCTGCTTAAAAAGCTCGACTCATATTTGTGGTCACAACGAAGCGGTGCCTTGGCTCCAAAGGTATGAGAAAGACATTTGCTCAAAGCAACTTGATCTTCCAGTAATACTGAGTATAGTTATTCAGAAATGGTTTATCGCTCTGTGACACTTTTACTAACAGTTATTGTAGAAACGGATCACGACGGACTCATATGAACTTATTTTTTGCAACTTTATTTGTGAACGTCGAAAACCCCCAAATCTTGCCTCAAAAAATCATACTAAATCGAAGACTTGTACATGGTCGCCCCCGTGGCTGTAGGTGGTTTTCTAATGATGAAAAATTACAGGCACAACTACCTAAGTTCTCAATAACAATCACTCTGAAACCTAAAAGGAAAGAAAAAGGAGAGGGCTAAACCATAAAGAGGCTGACTTACAGAACTGTTCGGCATCAAAGTTGCTAACAATGTCCTCGCTAACGATAACACAGAACCAGACACAGAACATAACAAGCAAAATATGTCCAAAGTCACTTCCCGGACGAAAAAAAAAAAAAGCTCCTAATGGGAGTCGTGAGCGACAAATATGTTCAGCCAGGACTGAAGTTCCAACAGTGAGTTGAGGTCTAGCTGGGAATTTTCTTCAATTAACTGTGTTCAGACCTTGAGTGTTCACTAAATAAGAATCGAAATGCAACCGTCACGTGGTCCTTTGAATTCACGTGGTCTGTTCGTCCTCACGTGGGATGACCCCCTAGGATTCCGTACAACACATTTTGGTGACACCGAGATGCCAGATCGTTACATTATTTCGTACTTATCTGGGATAAATTAAAAGCGCGAAAAATTGCCCAACAATATCGATGACATCAGAAATTCGAGTAGCCAATCTGCAAGTACAGCCGTCTCTCCTCGTTCCTCGTCCCTTGGGACGCTTCGCGGGAGAGACGTCTGCGCTTAAACGACAGAAAATCCATACTGATGACGTAAATCAATGTTTACATAATTAGTCTATAATCATAGGGCTACAAATTCAAATTTGCTCGAGTTTATGTTTCTCCCGCTCTATTATCTTATTAAAAGTCATGATTTCTTCTGCGAACAAGGGAGAACAAACCACAAACGCTTCTTCTAGAGAAGTATACAGTCAACGAATATTGACTATTTTGTAGTAGATCCATCGCGTTCACATTCTACCTTTTATTAAGACCGTTTGCCTTTTGTCTGTTATTCTTAAACAACAGCTAAAAGATTCTGTTCCGATTCTCGACAGATTTTATTTCATCAGAATAGCATTTCTGTCGTTGAGGTGCAGACTTCGAGGAGCGAGTAGTGACGGCAGTATTCGTAAGCTAGTTGAAAACACTATCCATTGGTTTGGTGTATCCTACTTATACGCGCTTTTCTTTGTAGTTGAACAGTTTTCGCAAAGAGGAGGAAATATGGGGTCCCAAAAGCAAGGTAACACTGACAGTAAACGCCTGTGTTAATGTTACACGGGACGATTCGCAGCGACGATTTTTAGCGCAAAACAGCGTTGCAACGTTGGAACAATGTTGTAGCCATTCGAAACAATGTCACAAAGCTGTGTTGCGCTAAAAATCGACGTCGCGAATTGTCTCGTGTAATATCATTTTTAGTTTGAAATGTCATCCCCACTTCGACCAACTCCCCAACGGGCAACAAGGTGCAGAGAGTCTCTCAAGTCTCTCCCGCCTTGACGCTCGTTGAGGGGTAAGGCGAAGAGACGGATGACATTTCAAACTACTGCAGCATCCTTGAATTGACCTTTAAGTGGCGATTTGACCAGTTACGTTATTGTTTACCTTTAACAGGAGGATATTAAGCCTCAATTGGATTCCTTCTCACAGTTTAGAACTCTTGAGGATGGAGGTAACTTGGTTAATTTGTGTTATGGGATTTTATTGTTTGCTATTTGACTATTGTATTTGTTGACTTCCTTTTTTTATTTTATTCTTATTTGATGAACAAGGATTAGTAAGGTTAGCGAGCGGCTTTTTTTGCGGTGATTTTCCGAGTTCGATCCCCACATGTAACCTCAAAACTTTGTTTTCACTTTTTTTCCTTTCCGTGTAGCTTTTTAAAATACCCGTAAAATGGGGGCCGACCTGCACCAATTCTAAACAAGGTTTGTGATTGGCTGGGAAAACAATAGGGATGGTGACATAACAATGCCCCAATCCCTGAAAACAATAGCTACTGCAGGTTATAGGGGCCAATAAAATAGGAAGTTTGGATGGGTGCAGGTCAATCGTAAAATGGAGCACTGATAGAGAGACGGGGGGAGGGGGTAAAAGGAGTGCCCAGTCGGCCCCTTGTGTGTCAGTCTAATGAGTACTGTGACGAGTTACAGACGTAACGTTGGGTTTACCCTTTTTTCTTTTCCTTTTTACTCACAAAGATGTATTTTGTTTTCTCCTTTAGCGTCGAACTGGGGGCAAAACATTCGCCTCTCAGAGTAAGTCACCTAATATTTTACCCGTGGCTTCGTCATTCGCCATTTCCCCTCCCCAACAGAAACCCCAGCTACGCCAGCTTGATCTAACTGGAAGTGGGAGTTTGTCTTTTTAGCGTTAGTTTTCATACCTAGCCCGATCGATAATTTCGCAAGAATCCATCTGTCCAGTTTCCCAAGTGGACATGCGGTATTATTGTTTTGCGTTTCAGATCGAGTCTTGTTGATAGTGGCAATATATTGCTTATGATCTCCTTCTCTCCTCCTCCCCCTCTCCTTTTAACTGAAAGCTGAGTTGTGTCGCACACCACCGTTACTCGGGTTTTCAAGGGGAATAGTTGCATGTTCCATCTGTTCAGATAGTGGAGAGTGGCGCGAAATGCAGAGTGGAGGGAAAATACGGAAGTTCAACCTCTCTATCTGCCCCACCCCTCACTGTTTTTTTCCTGCTCACTTTCCTTGTAACTGTCAACTGTTACCCTCTCTATGAAATTAAATTCTCCGAAATCTCCGCTCGACTTTTACTCGTCGTTCCTTTGCGCCCTACCCACTATATGAAAGCCCCGAACAGGCTACGCCTATATAATCTCAGGCAGAGGAGACTTACCGTCGAGTTGTTCCCTTAAATAACAACATTGTATACCCTGAGATGCTTGGTGCGGTTGACAAAAATTTACGAGTACAAGTATAAGTGCCACCAGTTCCTTTGGGGTTTGTTTTGTTTGCAATGGAATGTTACAGGAAGCTGTGAGGCAGTATGTGTGCAGTGGGTTTTTTTTAAGCGCTATTTAGAGGTTACTAAATCCAATTCGTGGTAAAATTTGTGATGATCTTCTTTTTCGTAGCGGCGAATGTTTGGTGTGCTCACTTAAACTGTGTGAACAAATCTCGACAAGCAATCAAGGACTGTTGATGTTTGAATGCGGTAAGTAAGGCAAGCCATAATTTGCCCTTTCTAGCGTTGCTTTCCTCTCTGTTACCATCCAAATGAAAGGCACTGAGTATTACTCTCCTGTGTTACTGTTTATTACGCTGTACAAGCTCGCTCTAACTTTTCAATCTGTGGATGATACCCAAAAGTGAACGCCACTGAAGATTTCCTTTCTCTGGTACTGTTTATTGCGCTGTAGAGGCTGAGTCCAACTTAGTTTTGAGTCTGGATGAGATCATACCTTGTGAACGTTCAGGTGATAGCTACTAACCAGTTTTTTTCTGTGGTACTGTTTGTTATGCTACACAAAGCGATTCTTCCTTGTTAGTCTGTGGATGAAGTCATCAAGTGAAATCATTCAAATGACAGCTACTGAGCAGTATTTTCCTGTGGTATAAACTTACCTTACGAGTCATCAAGACGTCATAGTATATTTTACAGAGACAAACATGTTTCCCTCAAACCCCCCCCCTCCCCCCTCCCCCACATTTCATTTATAAAACAAGGAAGCAAGGAGAGAAAACGCAAAAAATTGTGGCTAAATACGTATATGATCGCTTCCGCGAAAGAGATAGACGCGTTAAATATAACCTTGTTTAATAGTTGTATAAATTTTACAAATGTACACCTCTGTAATTATTGCACGGAAATCTTTGTTATCGTTGTAAACACATGTGTCTGTAGGCGCTCTGTTGATAATAAAGCACTTATCCTATCCTATCCTAAAACAGGAAAAAGAGACTGAGCATAAACGTTAATGCCTTGCTTCTCAAAGTATTACGATTCCTCAAGCTAGACGTCGGTTTATTAGTTCGTCCTTATATTGCATTAATTTTCCTTCCAACGAGTTCGGCCACCATATTTGTGTGCCTGTAGGGGACCCTGACATGGCCTCTCCATGCTTAGCCTCCCTTCCCCCACCGCTATAAACCCGCTCCAGTAGTTTTATATTGTTGTTTCAGTCATTCACGCATGGTTCGAAAATTCATGTTGAAAAATTTACTTCCAGGGCATGTCTTCCACAAGCACTGCGTGCCAGAAGTGGCTTGTGTGGTCTGCTTTCATCAGAATTTAAAAAGTCTTGGATCATGTGTACGGTTCCAGGATAGTAAAGTAGAGTAACTACTCAAATGATAGAGCTAAAGTAGTACCGTGGTGGTGGATTTAGGAAAGAGGCCTTACGAGGGCGCCCTTTTCCCATACCCCTGCTTCAAGGGTTGAATCCGTCACCGCACTACATCGAATGGGCAAAAAAATTGAAATGAAAAAATACCGCGAGGCACGATTTTTTGCGTGTTCTAAGTTTTGCGATTTTTCCAGCGATCCGCAAACATTTTTCCCGCAAAAATTTACTCCAGAGTAGATATATTCTTCAACTTTGAATTCGCTACTCAAAAATACAGTACTAAGAAATCGTATCTGTTCAGTTACAACTTGTCTCTTTTGTTCAGAAACAAAACGGTATGCAGTGAATTACTGGTTTTACATAGGGTACCTATAGCGTAGTATTGTTTAAAAAAGTATTTACGTACTCAATTAAAAAGCAAAAATTTTATCAATGCTGGATACTGGGTACTTTCTGAAAACCGCAAAAATTAATTCCCAGTAAGAAAAACCGATCTGTCCAAATCGCAAAAATTCAGTTCCCGCAAAACACAAAAAATCGCCAATCCGCAAAAATAAACTCCCGCAAAATGTCGTGTCACACGGTAGATATATATTGTATATTGTACAGTTAACTCTTGGGAACCCGCTACAGTTGTTAGCCTTTTTACGTATTTGTCATAGAGGTGCCCTGCCCCCTAGGAAGGCGTCTTTCCGACATAATGATCACTTAATAGAGTTGGAGTGACTCTCTTTTAGACATCATACTAGGAGAGTATTCTCCCTAGGAAACCTTTCCTGGTGTATACAGTCTCAATAAAATTATCTGTTGAGCTGACACTTCTCCAAAGTTGACAACAGTGATTTTCTAGTCCGCTACAATTTTTCTTATTTTTCTGTAACATAGTTCTCAAAACAAGGAAGACACTAATTACAAGTGAACGCCAGTGATTCTTTAAGAGTTTCTTGAATAAGGAGGGACCTGTCGTGTACGGATCGACAGTTGTTTGCCCTCATGAACATAAGGGGACCGTTTCTCGCTCGGAAAGCTAATGTTCTTCTCCAAATAATTCTATTGACGTTTAACTCAAGCAATAATATTCTAAGTTGACAAATTATGCAAGACAGGTTTATTGACTACGAAATATGCCAACTGCGCCCAGTCCAGTTCGAGAAACGGACCACACGACCAGTTTGGCAGGTTTCGTCCAATTCCTGACATCCCTGGCCGAGCTGTCCGTATTCTCGTCGGCGCTTATCCTCGGCCTAGTGTTTCGAAGGATGATTTGCGGTAACCTGGGGTTAAATGTTAATCAGGGTGTCTTTCTTTCTTTTTTTGTTCAAAAACGTTTTCTCGGATACTTTTCTCTCTTTTGTAACACCCGATCACCAAATTATAGACAAAAAGAATTAAACTGAGTTTGCTTTTTACGCTTTTACGGCTGAATTCAAATTTTGCACTAACCCTTGGTTATCCTAACCCAGCTTCGAACAACCGTGCACAGGGTTTCTCAGCTCTTATCAGTTGTTATGGTAACGACAGGGTGTCCCAAAAGTTCGTTCCTCTAATTTCATGCACTATAACTTTTGATCAAAACTATATTTTTACATGAAATTGCTAGAAGATCTTTATTTCTCTATCAAGTACATGTATTCAGAATTTCAGTGACTGGCATGTCCTTTTTGTTTTTTTATCACATTCTGTAGCCGTTGCGGCACGGATTAGGATACAGCGTGTAGGCCCACAAATGATCCATTTTGAGCTTTTTTATCACCTGGTGCGCAGGATCCAGTTCAACCCCCAAACAAAATTTGTTTAGTTGCAGCTGAAAAAAAAATTATTTTGGGCATTCATCCAAAAAAGATAATCATCCCGGCCCCCTTCCACAGCAAGGCTTTTGTACTTCTCTACAAATTTGAAACGAGCTGGGCGTTAATTGGCAGACTAAGCAGAGGTTTTTTTGCCTTCTCAGGGGCCTCTAATTTTAAACACTTTAAACAGCTTTTCACAACCCTTTTATTTGGTTTGCTAACTATATTCCTTGTCGAGTCTCCTATTTTGTATCTAGCCTTCTTTAAAACTATTTTAGCTGCTTTATTCAGGGCTTTTGGTCTTCCCATTAGTTTCTTGCCTTCAGAACCTTCATTTCTCCATAATCATTCTACAGCCCAACATTCGAATTTTTCCAGTTTTTTAGCAATTTCTACAACAGATAAGCCAGTAAATCGAAGTATACAGGCTTATGCTCTCACGCATCTGAACGTTTTTGTGTTAAGCGGGTTTACCTTTCGTGGTATTCACAAAAAACAAGGAAGGAGTTCGAGCAATTCAGGCTATGAAATACAAAAAATATGTGGCTGGAAAATATACTCGCGCACGCGCATCTTTGGCGCGGAAGTACGCAAATCGAATATTCGAGTCAAAAGATGGCACAACAAGGATGAAAATAGTGAATTATATTGAAAGACACAACTTTTGTTGAAATTATTTCCTTACCAAGTCCAATAGTACTGAAATACAGACTTATAAAGTAAAGGAACGAACTTTTGGGACACCCTGTACTCCTGGGTTTGCTGTAATTGCTGTAAGGGCGTAGTCTGGTTGGTTTGGGGGAAAATGATTTTTAGTGTTGGTTTGGGAAGAGTAGAAAGTGTATACACATAGGCCAGTTAATCCGCTAATGGGCTCAGAGGCACCTTGTTGTGGTGATGGACTGGTATTTGTCTACAAATTATTCACCTCATATTTTAATATTTAGAAACCAGCAAATCCCTATGTTGTTGTTTTTTTTTTAGTTTTCCAAACTTTTAACATCCCCCTTTAGTTTATACATTAGAAACAATTCGAAAAATCACCTAAACATTCTCAAAAAAATTATTGAAAGAAGAACTCCAACATAATTGATTCATTTTTTGATTAAATATAATCTTGGATAGAAAAGAGAGGAGATGAAGGAAAAACAATGCCTTTTAGTAGACTGTCCCCTTAATACGCAATGTTATTTTGGATCATAAATTCTCGTCCGGAACAAATTGATACTGAATTTAGATATTAATAATTTATAATGATAGTAATAGTATGAATATAAATATGAATTTTAATATAAAGTTGAATATGAATAATTTTAAGTTTCCAACGCGAATTGAAAATTAATAACTGTCTCCTTCTTGATGTCAGTGTTACTGACAAGAAGAATGATCACAAATTAAGGAAGACAATCTGGGTGTAAAACGCCCGAGAAAGAATCGTTAATATTTTTGTGTACGTACAATTAAAATAGGCGCCATTGCGTTAGTCACAGATCATTTTTTGTGGCGAGTGTTCTGAAACTGTTATACTGACCTCGGTTGTTCAAAAGATGGATAGCGCCATCCACCGGATAACTGACTATCCAGCGAATAAGTATTAAGGAGAGAAATTGGGTCATCCAGTGGATAGCTTGACTTGGCCACCTTACGAACAACTGGGCCCAATATTGCAGAGTTAACAAAGAACGTCAGACAGAGCAAGTGTGCAATTTGTCTTTAATCCATAGATGTCGAACAACTATTGAGGGACTGATGTAACAACTCTTCAAAAATAATAGTATTTTGTCAACCCTCAGTGTCCAAGCTCAAGAAATTGGCCGGCTGATGTAAAAAGTTACTATTCCGACCCTAATGAATTGCTGATATGATAAGCGAACCTTAAAGAGTTGGACTGAAACCATGGGTAACCAAATCACAAGTTTGGCGAAACATTGATACCGGCCTAGTCTGGGAAGCCTTACTTTCTATCTAGAACATAAACAAACACTATCTAGGTCTATTTTGACCAAAATTCCAAGCATCGGCATTTTTGTAGTCTGGAAAGCCTTTCTTTCTATCAAGAACAACAGTAAACGCTGGCACTCAGACCAAAAAAAAAACACTGAGACCAACTTCAACTCTGGCTCTGTTACGGCAGCGCCTATACCGTACTTCAGAGGCACCTCTGAAACTATCGCACGTATACTACAACCTTACAATATACGTGTTACACACAAACGGATAACCAGTTTACGACCACTACTTACTAATGTCAAGGACAAAGACAAACCGGAGGACAGACAGGGAGCAGTATACAAGATGAAATGCTGCGACTGCCAAGAAAATTACCTGAAAATTACACTGTTTTTTCATGCGTTACATATAGGGATTTCTCGGAATTCTAAACCGAAATTCACTTTGTTACTGAAATAGAAAATTTCCATGTTTATTAGCCGATTGTCAGGATTCTTAATTAAGCTTACGAATGAAATTATTTTTCCTTTTTTTTATCCGATGACGGTTTGTCTTCCAAACTAAAATATCTGGTAATCTTACTGTTAGTATATTTTTCGTTTTCCTATTTTGATTATTTCTTCATCGCCTCGTTGCCGTCAGGATCAGTTTGCTGTTTATATATTTCTTGCATATAAGCCAGCTGACTGAGGAAACCCTCAGTTAAGCCCCCAAAGGGGGAGGGGGAAGGGGGGAGGGGGAGAGCTTATTTATTTGAAACATGTTTTGATGAGGGAGGGGAGGCTTAATTGAGAGGCGGGCTTGTTTAATTTGGGGCTTTACATATAGCCTTTTCAAATAACTAGAAGACGGTGTCGTCAGTGGTGTGGTCTTGTAACGCAAAGTGGAAAACCTCAAGCATCTGTAGTTGGAGGTCATGCAGCCTTAGATAAATCGCAACTTCCAGTTCGAGAATCTGGTTAACAAACCATACCGGATCAGTCAACATGAAGTGTTAAAGTAGTGATTGATCTATACGAACAGTCAGTACTATGCATTTTTGTTTTATAAATTTTGTTAGGACCAATGAATAAGGGGCAGGGGGGTGGGGGGGGGGGGATTGAAAAGGGGGGCTAAGAGAAGGGGGCTTAATAAAAGATTTACCGGTTTATGGGTGTGTGTGATGATATATCAGTGCGAATTTTTATTCGACAAGCGCCAACGCTTTATTTTGATATTTTGTAAACGTTTGCGCCACAGGTAACCTAGGCTCACTATTTGTGTTACATACGGGTTTCATAACATGAGTCTGAATATAGAGAACATATGGGGCGAAGTTTTTAGGTCTGGAAATTTGCTAGAAAATGAAAATAAAAATCGATGAAACTTACCATGTGGCGAGTTGTTGTCCTTAATAGAGGGTCTGAATCTTAATATGCACACGAAGTTCGGGAAAAATAGTTTCCCTCATCTTTCCTCATAGTATGCTACTATACTATGCAGGGAAGATGAAGGAGACTATTTTTCCCAAACCTTCGTGTACATATTAAGGACAACAACAACTCGCCACATGGTAAGTTTCATCGATTTTTATTTACATTTTCAAGCAAATTTCCAGACCTTTTTTTTTTCCTTTTCCAGACCACTTTCGAGTTCCGAAAACCCTCACTTTCAAAATGAGGCCAAATTGTGAAAATTAGTTTTATCTGCATGAGAGGAAAAATAACCTCGTTTTGATACAGAGGCCCGGGGAACTCTAAAAAAAAATTAATCACTGGTCAGCGTTATTTCAAAAATGGCTGTTTAAGCCATGTAATTGACACAACACATGGCGAGAAGCCTCTGCTGTAGTCCACAAAAACGTCTGGTGAGGAATACAGTACTTCATCTTCAAGTGACAATCAGGTCAGTTCCTTACGTTCAGTTTTGAAGGGTACGCAAAGACGGTTTTCTCCTAAATGATAATTATTGTTGTTTACAGTTACCGTATGTGGCAAGTTTTAACGCGCGTACGGGTAGTACTTGGTGTACTACCCGCGCGTGCACTGTCATCTTGGAGTTAATTGAATTGTGGCTGTGTGTGAATTAATTCCGGTCTTATAATTCAGCTGATAATTCGGCAATTCGACCAAATAGACCTTGCTTCATCCGCTAGTAAGATGGCTTTTCCGTTGGTAAAAATGTAAATAGATGAAGATGTACGTTCATAAAGCTGTTAACTGTGTACGTGGTCCAGATGTAGTTAATGGATAAACCGATAATCGATAGTAATCATAACTATAACAAAATTCTCAAATCTGATTGGTTCTCAACTGCCCTGATTTCAGCCTTAATAGGACAGTACGCGTCATGCCTGAGTAATTGGACAGTACGCGCCATCACGCGCGCGCTTAAATGGCTTTTTTTTTTCATTGCTAGCGAAAAAATCTTGGAATTTCTTGTATTTTGATTTAAAAAGTGCCCTATATATCACAAATTTTGTTAAAGTTATAATAATATACATGAAAAAATTTCTCGATCGTGATTGGCTAAGAGAAATGCAGTTTTTTGGTAACACAGTGCAGAAAAAAGGTAATTGAGTGCAGAAAAAAGGTAATTTCGTGCAGAAAAGAGGTAACAAACGAGGCATTCTGATTGGTTAATAAACAAAGGAACTCACTGAGAGCCAATCAAGTGCGCCATCTGAATGGCGCAAAATTTGGATCCGCTCTTGACCAGTTTCGAGCAAAAACCGCAATGGCTGGCGTTTGTAGCAGATTTGCTTTTGCGACCGCAACAACTATAGAGGAGCTGAAAAACTGCTCCAAAAGCGAAAACACTGCAAAAAGCACCGATTTTTGGCTCTCTGTCTGCAAGAAGTGGTGCTTAGAGAAGAAAATTACAGATGAAATAGAAAATTATGAGCCGGCTGAGCTTAACACTTTGCTCGAGCATTTCTACGCCGAAGTAAAAAATAAACAAGGTGAAGATTATGAACCAGAAAGCCTCAAAGTAATGATGGCATCGCTTGACAGACACTTAAAGAACAAAGGCTACACATTGTCCATTGTACGTGACCGAGAATTTAGTTCTTCCAAACAGGTGTTGGAAGGCAAAGCGAAACAGCTTCGCTTGGCTGGCCGTGGTAAGCGCCCAAACAAAGCTCGACAAGTATCAGACGAGGAAGAAGAAATTCTCTGGAAGAGCGGAAAACTCGGAGGTAATAACCCAGAATCTTTAATTCAAACAATGTGGTGGCTCCTTACCCAACACTTTGGTCTTCGTGGAAGGCAAGAACACCACGGAATGAGACTGGAGGATTTCAGAATCATGAACGGTGACGAAGGCATCGAATTTGTTGAGTTTGCAGAAGGGCCTACGAAAACAAGACCTGGAGGTTTGAGTGCAAAGCCAAGACAGTTCCAGCCCAAAATGTTTCAGACCGGGGAAGGAAAATGTCCAGTTGCTTTATTTCGTCAGTACATTAGCCGTAGACCTCCCAATCTGAGGACGAGTGGTCCATTTTATCTCTCGATAAAGTACAACAGACGAGCCGACGACGAAATTTGGTACAAGGTACAGCCCATGGGAGAAAATAAAATCAACTCCATGATGAAGAGCATCATCTCCGGAACCAGCCTTGAGACATCTGAGAAGCGGTTTTCCAATCACAGTGCCCGTAAAACAGTAGTCAGCAAAATGAAAAAGGCGAATCTCGAAAGGTCGGCAATTGCAAAAGTCACTGGTCACAGAAATATCCAATGTTTAGATGACTACGATGAAGCAGACGAAGACGAACAGCGACAGCTTTCCTGGGCCATCTCACGAAAGAACAGCACACCGAAGCCAGCGGGTAATACACCTGGTCCTTGTACTTCAAGTGCAGTAATTCCTCATCAGATGAGTTCACAAGCGCACAATGTAATGAATTCCTTCACCAACTGCAATGTAACATTCAACCTCAACAACAAGACTTCGCCTACCATTCGCCCTTGCAAACGGCGATTGCGTTTCATCGAAAGTGACTCCGATACAGATTGAACGATTCCATGAACTGTTTAGCCCGTTTCTGCGGCTTTTAAACTTTAAAAACGTCGAGAAAAATGTTGTTTTGACTGAACGTGTGATGATATTTGCAGCACTTGAATAAATTATTTTTACACGTGGTTTACGTGATTTTTAAGCTATCTCGCAATTTTTTCATGAATATTATTAATAAGTAATCACATGATTTTTCTCGTGCAATTTGGAATAAATAAGCACTCGTAAATTTTTTCAAAGACCACAAATTGCACTCGCCCTACGGGCTCGTGCAATTTTGTTAGCCTTTGAAAAAATTTACTTGTGCTTATTTATTCCAAATTGCACTCGAAATCATGTGATTACCTGTACTGATTAATTGGTAACAGGACTGAGTGGAGTCCAATTCGGTCTCGTGATTAAACAAATCGGACTCCCGCTACGCGGTCGTCCGATTTTGTTAATCACTCGTATGATTACAGACCGAATTGGACTCCACTCAGTCCTGTTACCATTACTAATCGATAGTAGTCGATATCAATCATCGATGAATATCGATTTCCGATATCGATCAATAGAAATCGATAAAGAAAAAGGTTGTGACTTCGATTAATATCAATGATTTTCCGATAGAAATCAATGATGATTTTTTATCGCTTATTATCAATTACTATCAATTCCCATCGATCGGTATTGATTTTATTAATCGATAATAATCGATCAATTATTTTTTTCCGTGACTTCGATTTCTATCAATTCCGGATATCAATTCACAGTATTAACCGTTGAATTAAATCGATTGATATCGATTGATTTCCGATATCGATTTTTATCGATTAACCTCCTGTGGCATGGTCGAAGGTGTTGGCGTACAAACACGGGATCAATTCAATCAATAGGCCTTTTGCGTTAGTTCCATACAAATCCTTGTAAATTTCGAAATTTTCGAACTGTCATGAAATATTTCCTGAAGCATTAAGAGGCTCAAATCTCCTTTTTATTCATAACAGGCAATTTGAGCCCTTAAATGCGTAAGGGAAAGATTTAACAACAGTTTAAAAATTTCAAAATTTACAAGGATTTGTTTGTAAAACTTTGGTGGCAAGAGTTTTTCCCAAGAGGTGTTTTTCTTTCCTTCTAACTTCCGGCGACCGTTGTAATCCCTTTTTTTGAGATATACGGCTGAAATTTTACAGGTTATCTAATCTTAATATGCTCTTTTGGTTCCAACATTTCACCGTACAAATAAACTATTTTTGTGTTTACAAAAAGTTGATCACGTGACCAACTATTGCAAAAGGTGTATTGAAGCAAACTTCATAGTAAATATTTCCCTGTTGATTAAGAATTTTTAAGAAATGGTTAACGTGCAGCGTGCAACCATGGAGTTATGGATGCACGCGGGAGGTTGCTAAGCACGAAAGAAGGGTATCGCCTCGTGCGACTCTAGCTTCTTGACTGTTTAGCAAACCTCCCAAGTGCATCTATAACTCCATGGTTGCACAGCTGCAACGTTTAACATTTCTTTTATAACATAATCAAAAGAGAAAAACTTTATTTTCCATTTGCCTTCGGTTGAGTCATCGGTACGAGTTCATGTATGCTGCCATCTGCCCGCACGTAAACAAATCATGTTCTATGTTTTTTGAAAACTTGCCTTTGAGTTTTCCTTTCGCTGAATTAACCGTTCTCCGTCTTCAGGTAAATTGCAAAACGTTTTTCGTTGTTATTCTGAATGGCATCTGCCTACTTGCTCTTAATATTAGGGTAAAAACTTTAAGGGATACTATAGCTGCAACTATAAACACCAACTAAAAAGACTCTAAAAAATAAGCTAACATTAAATAAATGAAATAATTATCAAGCTTACGTAAACTAGAAATGAGAAAATTTGACTGTAATTCCTTTAAAATAACAGGTAGCACTAATTTTAAAAAGAAATTAGCTAGCTTTGTATCGAAATCTGTCTGGGGAAATCCAGCTATGAATTAAAAAGGCAAAGTTGCAAATTCCCCGACACACAACCGGCGCTGAAGCTGTTGTTTTTCGACCGTTCCCTGAACGACTGTTATGAATGAACACTGAGGAACAAAATAATACACACCGAAGTTATTTTTTGAAGAATTTATTTGAAAACCCAAATGTTTCTGTACTCAAATGAAATTCGCTTATTCCAGCGTAATGTGCCCGTTTAAACTCAACTAAAAGTTTTAATCGATGCGATGAAAACTTCACAACAATGCTGTCTCGAATTTGAGCGTGTTTCCTAAAATATTTGCTTGAATTTAGCATCAGCTTGACCTAAAAGTCAATAACACAATGCTACTTGATAGATTTACATTTCAAACAAACTTTCTCTTCTATAAAAAACACACAAAATGTACCTTAAATCTTCGCTCGCTCGATTTTCTTTCAGCCGATTCTAGCCGGGAGGAAAAGAGTGATTAATTCATCCAGGGCAAATTTGTCGCTTGATCTTTTGTTTTTTTTTTTCTTCAAAACGACAGTTAAGTATTTTCTTCAACTTCCACTTTTCATCTGTGCATTTCATCGGTGTATTTTACCGTCAGGAGAGCAGATTTGTTGAATTTGCCTAAATTTTACCGCGCTAGCCCATTTTTTTGGCGTGCACCCACGGGCAAATGGTAGTGGCTAACTGACCAATCAGAGTGCGCGATTTACTTTTGTTATGTTATAATTCCTCCCTTTCTACAACATTAACATATTTCGGAAAAAATTCGCAGCGTAACTAAGCGCAGTAGATTCTCACGTGCTGCATAGGAATTTGATGTTACGACAATAAGAAATCTCAGAGCAAAAAAGTTATCCAAATAGATCTATGACATCGCTTCAGTAATTTATTTACTCATTTTTGCGCCTATGTTAGACAACTTTAAAAGTTTTCAATGGACACGAAATTTGGGAATTGAATATGCGATTGCGAGAGGCTGGTGGCAGACGCAGAGTGATTAAAAACTTTGTAAATGGACACAAAGTCGACACGGAGGTATAGAGGTTCCCCAATGGGTTTTTCGGGATCCGTGCGGTTTCGTTGCGTTGCGTACGTTATTCGAAAATTTCTGAGAGTGAATCTATTTTTGTTCAGAGTACATAACTGTGTTTTGCAAATGTTAATTTTTTTTTCTTGGAGGCACAGATTACAATTTTTGCTGGCCTTGTCATATGGTTTACAATTACTGAGTACTTTCCCCTGCACATGAAAGGATCTGTTGGCATCTTTGAGGGTCCAAACCTGTTTGGACAGCTCGGTCTCGTTTCTTCTGTTCTCGTGTCGGAAGGATGTCAAGTGATTTCTGTACCGGTACCGTTCTTTGAAGTTAGTGGCTACTGAGTACAATGTATGATTCTCTTGTTGTCCCAGTCGTTACAGTCGCTTGGTAAATCAGGTTTTGTCTTAGGCAATTACCATCAAGAAACCGGAATTGTTGAAGGTAATTGCCTGCAACCAACTAACTTCAAAGAACGGTGCAGAAATCACTTGACATCATTAAAATTGTGACTCGTTGAAGTACTTCTAGGGACCACTACTGACTTACTGCCCGGCGTCAGTTAAAGGATTTTAATCGGCCTTTTAATGATTTTTCATTTTTTTAAATTTCCAAGTAATAGAGTGAGCTGATTTTTTTGTTAAACCAAGGTCAAAAATCCAGGTAAAACTATATATTATAATATATATCTAGCCGGATTTATGAAAACCGTACCATCGGACACCAGGAGCCCACACACCTTAAACTGACTCAACTAAAGTAAATATCGCCAAGAAACTCAGCTCTTACCCATGGTTCTCTTAAGGTGACTCTCTTCTTGGTCCTGATTAGCAAAAGAAACATTCAGGTCCATCAAAAAGACACTCTGGACTTGTCCATACACTCTAGCTGCTTAAAGGCCCTGAATGACGGAGGACGCTTGAGACTTAAGCAAGTTCTAAGCAGAGAAATCAAGGTTAAATCACCCCCTCTGACTTCCTACACCCCCCCCCCCAGCCTAGCACGTGCTTGAGGGGAATGCTTTCATTGGCCAATGGGCCTCAAACGTTACAAGAATTTGACATGACAAACTAAAGGCAGACATGACCAGTGCACTGACTCTCCCAGACCAGGACTAACGGAAGGTACGACGCTTTTGCAGCACCCTCCCACCCCTAGGGATTGACATGGAGGCCCCTTTCCAACCCATGGCGAGTTAGCTCAGGGACTGAACTTGGCAATGAGACCAACCAGGACAGCAAGCCCCCTATGTTTTTTCTCACCGCAGTGACCAGAAAGCTGGCTATCGCCAGCTTTCTGTGCGAATATTCTGGTCCATTTTGAGGTATGTTTTCAAAAATTCGGCTAGATGTTGACGACAAATGCTGTCTTTTTGAAGAAGGAGGTCACCTCGGGCCAAATCTGCCTCCTCCCGACCCAGTTTCGCCCCATTTCTCCCCTCCCGACAGCATTCAACGACATCATCTAGCCGGATTTATGAAAACTGTACCATCGGACACCAGGAGCCCACACACCTTAAACTGACTCAACTAAAGTAAATATCGCCAAGAAACTCAGCTCTTACCCATGGTTCTCTTAAGGTGACTCTCTTCTTGGTTCCTGATTAGCAAAAGAAACATTCAGGTCCATCAAAAAGACACTCTGGACTTGTCCATACACTCTAGCTGCTTAAAGGCCCTGAATGACGGAGGACGCTTGAGACTTAAGCAAGTTCTAAGCAGAGAAATCAAGGTTAAATCACCCCCCCCCCCCCGACTTCCTACACCCCCCCAGCCTAGCACGTGCTTGAGGGGAATGCTTTCATTGGCCAATGGGCCTCAAACGTTACAAGAATTTGACATGACAAACTAAAGGCAGACATGACCAGTGCACTGACTCTCCCAGACCAGGACTAACGGAAGGTACAACGCTTTTGCAGCACCCTCCCACCCCTAGGGATTGACATGGAGGCCCCTTTCCAACCCATGGCGAGTTAGCTCAGGGACTGAACTTGGCAATGAGATCAACCAGGACAGCAAGCCCCCTATGTTTTTTCTCACCGCAGTGACCAAAAAAAATTCGGCTAGATATATATATATATATATATATATATATATATATATATATATATTTATAAAATAACTGAGATAGTACGCGTGATCTGATTGGTCAAAAACCTATGGTTTATTATACCGGTAAACCCATAGAAAAAGGCATCCGGACCACGAGCCATAAACAAAACCGGCTATTGATCTGCAAACAACGATTTTAGAAAGGCTAAAAAACAGAACAAGTTACTTACCGCAGCCCTTCTTAATATTAAAAGCGTTGGTTTCCACATTTTATTACTGAGGGTCACAATTCGCGACTGCCATAGCTTTAGAAGTTGTAAAGTACAAAGCTGGAAAGCAGTTTACATTTCACGACGATGCCAAATCGCAGAGGAAGACAACAACTGTGTGAATTTCTGGTGTAGAAAGTCTCTAGGAAAACTTAACCATGTGCCAACCAGCAACAAAACGGGATAGTTTTAGCATTCTTGATTTATTTTATGTCAAAATTAAATTTCTTAATGAAAGAAATTGTTCCAAAAAAAGAGATCTCTGATCAAGATATGGTACAAAATCGGCCGATGTAGGTTGTAAACAAGCTGCCAACGATGCAGCAACGATAATGAAAAATGTCAGAGTTTCCGGCTGGTTTTTTCCAACATTTGCACAAATTATTCGGTGATATCGATGCCATAACCTACCTCAAACCACCTCACTTCACGAATCGACAAATATTAGCGCCAATATGTGGCTACGGCAAAGAAACCTTCTTCACCACTGACATATTTCCATCGGTCGCTGTACGTGCATATAAAGTTACATCCGACAACTTCGCAAATGCAGCCACGTCGTTACCGCTGCATTTCTTGATCATAATAAAGTCCAGAAAACGGATCTTAAACCACTGCGGCTTGTAAAAAGTGAATGAAGTCCTCCATTACAATAGCTGCCAGTTCCGTCCGTAAGCGCGAAATTTTTACGGATCGACTCAACAAAATACAGCTGCGTACAGTCCGATGTTCAATTAATTTCTACTTCTGTAGTAAACAAACCATGAACGTATTCTTTCATTGTACGTTCGCATGAATATGTGTTGACTTTTCCTGTAAAGCAGCTTTCATAAGTTATCATGTAATGAGTGCAAAAACTCGTGTTTTGAAGTGCTGTTGTTTGTTGTTTGACTGAGCTGAGTTTTGAGAAAGTTCAGCGCTATTAAATCGTGAGTCATGATTGGCTTATGATGACTTTAGAGAGAAGGCATGACTTGATCACGGTACTAAAAGCATTTTTTTTTACCTAAAATACTCCATTCTACCAAAGTTATTTTATAAAAGCAATAGACCACAATTTCTATGGGTTTACCGGCGTGATAACCCACTTGGGATGCTGGGAGAACACTCGAAAAGCTTGTAAATCACTCGCCTTCGGCTCGTGATTTACAAGCTTTTCTCGTGTTCTCCCAACACCCCGCGTGGGTTATCACGCCGGTAAACCCATAGAAAGTGTGGTCTATTGCTTAAGGTGATTCCATAGTAAAAGAACCTAACATAGATTTTAGCTTAAACTTGGTGCACTGATGTAACAAGTCAAGAAGATGATTAAAAAGTAATAAAAAGTGGGGGTCACCGTGCTCGTTTTGAGGTCACAATGCTGACAAATACGGCTATTTAGGACCCTTTTACAAAAACTGCGGGCGGCGCAAAACTAGACAAAAAGGAGAGATTTTTTCGATGATGCATGTGACATCACACAGAATTTGACTTTAATGTATTGTTTATCCACTTACGTACCAGAAAAATGCCTTTTAATGCCCTTGTTTTTACTTTGCGCTCCAAAGTAGAATTAAATTGGACGCGCGCTTTTCGACCCGTGATGGCTCAATCCGTACAATTTCGTAAAATTGCCAAAAAACTGAACATAGATTTGTGCCAATTTTTTTCTCATCGAAAGGAAGCACTGTCCTTATTATAATCATGAAATAAAAAATGGGGGTCACCGTACTCGTTTTTGCGGTAGAGCTGCAGAAAGTGCGCACCAAACGCATTTTCTCCGATTTTTGAGAGAGGACTGGGGCGAGTTTCAAAATAGAATGTATGTGAAAGGGGGAAGAAAGTATTAAAAAATCCGTTTTTACAGAATTTACATCGAGATATCACATTTAGGACACAATTTGATGCAGAAAGTGTTTAAATGAAAATCAAAGTGAGTAAGCACAAGTTAAACATCCACTATCGAGGTTCTCCGAGAGGAGGTCAAACTCAGCAACACACGTACTGCTTACGTTATGCAGATTCCCAACACATTGAGTCTCACCTCGGCAAGAAACAACAGCAAGCAAAAATTCCAATAGCGTTTCTCATCAGTCAACTTCATTTTAATAATATTACTTCACATGCTCTTTTTTACGGCGGCCATCTTGTTATGCGCAGTAAGAGATGCGCAGTGCAAAACTAGGGAATCACCTTAAATATACTTTCCCCTATATACAGCAACTTGTACATAGCACCTCCATCTGTTGTTCGATTAGTTTACAGCTTGTTGACTGTTGTTCTTCCTCTCTTTGTTAAAGTAAACTGAATTACGCAGGCTAGTAAGCAATCCATAATTCGAGGTAAAACTTTCTCAGTTTGCAGGACCGCTACCGATGGGTAAGATTGATGCACTTACCCATAATAATTATTCAAATTGAAGTTTAATTACATATAAAGTCAGAACAACGAAGACTACCATTTCTCCTAGAAGATAAGTTTTTATTATGATTCACCAAACAATCAATGAATGATTTTCCAGGAATCGGATACCCATGTTTTGCGCACAGGATTCTGGGATCGCCAGGGGGCAAACATTGCGAGTCGCTACAAAGAAATGTATGGCGTGGAGCTGTTTCTCTGGTAAAAGCAGTGTCCTTGGACAGAGAATGCAACATTTTGCCGTGATTTTATGAGCAGCGGAGGTGACTAATGTTGGTGCGAAGAAATTGTAAGTTTTGTGGGATCAATGCGATGAAATCTATCGATAAACACTGATTCTTGCGAAAGGTCGACTGTGAATTTACTGATGGTCTCGAAATATATAGTACTAACTTAGGTATAAATGGGCGGGGAATGCGGACTCATTTAAGCCTTTCCAGTTGTACTTACATGTGCTCATATTTACAACGAGTGTAATTACGCTCCGCTCGGCGGCGATCACAATGCTGTGCCGGTTTGTGACAACGATCGAAGGTAAGCTTATGTACTGTCGAATTTGATATGCATTACATTTAAAAACAAAAACATCTTCCGCACATTAGTATATTGATTTCTTCTCGTCATGTTTTGTCATGATCCTGAGAACCGATGAATTCTAATGCCTTTTCCAATCATTTTGAGGGAAGATATAGAATCTCTGAATTTCGCATATCAACTTGGTATTTATTTTCACACTCACCGCTTTTGTATCGGAAATCTTACTCGTTTGTACGATTTCTGCCTCATCTACTAATGGTTAAATACCATGTACTTTCCATGAAATATTTTGTAGATGTCACTTTGTTTATACCAAAGTAAAGGAGGATTTTTTATTTTTATGGCCGCGTACATACCCACGATCGTTGTCTTGTAATAACCCGCAAAGAGCCGCACAGCGCTGATCGCGGCCGAGCGTAGTTACACTCGTCGTAAATATCACCACACGTAATTATAACTTAAACGCTTAAATGAGCCAATCCCCCTACATGTATACCTAAATTTGCACTATATATTTCGAGACCTTTTCTTCGAATTCTTCATGTCTGTGTAAATTCAGTGAACATAAATTTCACACTCAACCTCACGCAAGGAGTGTTTATCGATAGAATTTATAGCATTAATCACACAGAAACTTGAAATTTCAACGCACCAACATTAGTCACCTCCGTTTCTCATAAAATCACGGCAAAATGCGGCATTCTATGTCCAAAGACACTGCTTTTAACGCAGAAACAACTCCACGCCATACATTTCTTTATAGCGACTCGCAATGTTTGCCCCCTGGCGATCCCAGAATCCTGTGCGCAAAACATGGGTATCCGATTACTGGAAAATCATTCATTGGCTAAATCAACGTGTTCCTGTTTTTCTGTGTGAAGTACGCGCAATACAAATTACCAGTACAAATTACTTCAAATCGAAGCAGTTTTCTCGCCGCTTTTTTTCCCGAGATATGCTGTCTTGTCATGCAGGCCCGTAGGAACGAATTTGAAAGTAAGAGGGGACAAAAGTTAACAGTGCTGGTGACGTACTCAACTGTTATATGAACCCAAGGCCCACTTTTGTAAAAGAGGGGGTTTCGTGCCCTAGGGCCATGGTGATGTTCCATCCTTTGAGCACTGTATGAGTCTTCTTTGGCTCTTAGCTGAGAAAGTACCTCGCTTTTGCTACTAATTCACCAAATTTAACTTTCTGGCCCTCAATATCCCACAATAAACATTGTTCGATTTTGAAAAAGCCATCCTCGGAGACCCAAGCGCAGTTAGTCGGGTCGATAAAATGTTTGTGGTGAAAGTAAACTTTCACCACGAACATTTTATCGACCGCGACGACGAACATTTTATCGCCCCTGGGTCTCCGAGGATGGAAAAAGCATTCGGAAAAGCAATATTTTTGCGCCTTGACTGAAACTTATGACGTTTGTTAAACTTGATTATACTATGAACATAGTGGCTTTAATGGTTATCAACAGCTGTTATTTATGTACTGTATTTTCAAAATAAGTTCGCCATGTACCTCTCCAGTAAATTCTCAGAACAGTAAAGCTCTCTGATTGTCTTCTGGCGTTAAAAAACATTAGTCAAAAGAGTTTGTCGGTGTGATGTTGCTAGCAAGTGAGCTGTTCTCTTTAAAAATATGTCCCTGCTTCGTAGTCTTCATTGCCAGAGAACTAATTAGCTAACTGACTAGTTTTAGTGACAGTTTTTGTCTTATGATTATTAAAGTTTTTAACATAAATAAATGATTTTCATGGTTTGTGTCTTTACAATCAGCACTGAAACAGAAAACAATCTTAAAGGTGCAATTCGGACTAGGACATTTGTCTGGTTTTCTTATATATATTTTCTTATCAAGTTCGTTAGTAAATGTTCTTAGTTCAGGTACAGAAGTGTAGTTGTTGTAATGTTTCTTTTACAGCTTGTCTCACTTCTGTGATCTTCCAGCAGTACAGAAACGGGTTTAACGACGAGTTGAAATACACTAAAGTAGCTGTAAATTGCAAAGCAAGGTAAGTAGATAAAGGCATCCCCCTTTGAGGTGTTAAAGCTACAGCTATACCGTACGGCAGATAACAAATACCCAATTTTACCTGCACCCACAGTGCACTGTACACTGCCTTTCTGTATCGAGCTTTATTCAGTGTATTTACTTGGCTCGATTGCCCTTGAACAACATGGTTCTGACCATGAATTTGGCTATGACGCAGAGACACGAAGATCATTTTTTGTAGGCACAGATTGTAGTGACTGAACAAAAAGCTATAACAACATATTGGTACAATGAAACTATAAGAATATTCAGAAAGGATGTAGATGCACCGACAACGGACACAATCCAACCACCAATAGCAATTAAATGTGTTCTTTTCAAAGTTACAACTTGTCTGTATCTGAGACCCAGTAGCAAAGCGAGAAGTCTGCCCACACTTATTGCAGTCAGTGTTATCAACGACACTGAACACAAAGTAACACTTAGGAAACATGTTGTCAAATATGTGTAATAGCAAATATCCCATCTTTTGTTCACCACAGATATCCAATATGTAACCTGTAGAAGCTCAGCAATCATGCCAACGCAAAGATCGGTTATCGCTAGGTTACGATACAGGATTTTGGATGGCGGATGAATTGATGTGTCCTTGTGAAGGGCAACTAGGATCAGAGTATTCCCCAAAAATGCTGTAATTGACAAAAAAGTGTTAATGACAGAGAGAAAAACGAGCTCGCCATGTACCTCTCCAGTAAATTCCACAGAGCAGTAAAGTTCCTCAATCGTAAAATTTTTCATTTCCATGACTTTTCTGCGATGCGGCTACAGTCAACTGAACTCTTCAATACATCTGTCCTCCTTACACATCTGTCCTCCTTATACATCTTTCCTCCTTATATGACAATCAACAATCGACAATCTTGGTGCTGCCTTTGTGTTGCCGTTCCATTAGGGAGCAAATTAGCATAATTGGCTGGCTTTTAGAAAACGAGCTAAACAGTTAGTAATAAAAAGTCGATTAACGAAGTCATGATCGATATTTCTGTTAAGCATATATTCAAATTGGGTAAAAAACGGTTTTCGTCAATTGCCAGAAGTTAAACTGACGGGCTCATAGGGTCATCGCAGGCACTAAAGTCTCAGTAACAATGTACAAATGTTCAAATACTAGTAATGGGCTCTAAAGTCTGGGTCAGTTACGAGATGGGAATTAAAGAAAATAATATAGTTAAGTTTGTTCGAGCTTAGGAAATTAGAATGTTACCTGTTTTTTTCATATTAATAATCACGAAAAAAAAAATGTTGAATTCGACGATTAACTGAGAGCAATGCAGTTTCAGTAAACACAGTGAGAGCAAGAGTGAGAAAATTTCGCCAAAGGAGGTGTTAAGTTTGTGAGCCGAGCACATGATATGAGGTGCCGTAAACTGCCGCTTAGAAGCTCTGGGATTACACATCTTCGTAAGGGGTTTTAGGAGGGCTTATAAATTAAACGGCGGGGTTTATATCCGAGGGGGATTATAACGTGAATGGAAAAAGCTGTTGAAAACAAGCTAAAGCAGTGCTAATTTAAATATGTTTTGCAGTTACTGGTAAAAGCTTCAAAATATCATACTAAATCAAATTCATTTCAATACAAGTTAGAGGGGAGCTTATATTTGCGAGCCTGTTACTGGTGGGGCTTATATTAAAGTTGGGGGCTTTTAAGTGTTTCTGTATTTTGTAGCTTCAAATTTCTTGTGCCGTTTTTGTTCAGCTTTGACTGACGTTCACATGGATACCAGCACTAAATTGGCGACATTTTCTTTAGAAGAGGAAGTCTCCGAGTATCTCCCCAAACATATCAAACTGTGTGGGCTATATAAACTTTAACATTTTGGGCAGTTTATTTGTAATTGCTTAAATTGCTATTTCACTACGTCAAGATTAGGGACTGTGCAACTGTGCAATACTTACCTGGAGGGTGGGGGGGAGTTGGGAAATGAGTGAAATATGCCCCAGAACTAAGTCATGCCCCCCTCTCATTAAGCAAAAATCAATTTCAACCCCCCCTCGCCGCCCTCACATAATGATAATATTAAGGCTAAGCCATTTTTTTAAGGGAAAAGCTCTGGGGACGAGGTTGGCTACCCTCCCCCTCCCCCTTGA
>OZ037997.1:13302047-13334547 GCA_964035705.1 Porites rus | reverse complement strand
AGTTTGTTTTGGTATCGCGTATAATTTCGATGGGGGAGGCACTGGCAAATTCGCGCCGGAAGCAGGGAAGGCACGCATGCGCACTGCGTTTTTCACGCGTCGAGGTATGTCGGCGTTTTTGGTTGGCTAGTTTCTTAATACGCAGTTTTTGATTAGTCCGATTTCAAATAAGTGTTGACAGGCCAAGCTCGTGACATGACAAGAGAGAATCAGCTTGTGATAGTGTGAAACGTGACCTTAGGGTCAGCTTGAACAACAGAGATTTTTCTTGCGGCCTGCTCTCTTTAGCGTAGATTATGCAGTGCATGGAGTATTCTTAACTTTAACTGAGCAAATCATATTTTTGCCGCTGTGAGTCTCACATTTAAAGGTTATGAAGCTGGTCTGTTCCATGCATATGGAGTACTAACTCGACGCGAGCGTAACTCCATACCTAAGAAAATGTGGTAATCCACCCATCCGAGAAATGTTGGTAATCACGTGACCGTCCGCCCGTCCGCACCATAGGCATACCAATGTAAAATAACTCAATCAACAGGTATGGCAATCCAAATGCAACTCGAGGTTATTTTGCTGGGAACCTCGTCTTGTGAAGCAGAGACAACTGAAGAGTCAATAAAGACGAAAACGGAAAGCGGAAATTGAGCGACAAACACCTAGAGCGATAGATAGGGAGCCATTTTTTGTTAGACTGAACAACATGAATTTGTAGCGGCGGTGAGAAAATGAGAAATGCTAACGGCCACCGAGGAAAAAATAAGCGGCAGTGAAGAAAAGTGAACAATAACAAATACGACATTTCCTTTATAAAAAGTGTGGCCATACAGTAAGTTTCTAGACGATTCACGTTGTAGTCGTGCAAAACAACGGTAGAAATGTACAAAAAAAGAGTGTGCCGCACGTGCAAAAGTTGATTTTTTTGCTAATTAGACCTATTCACGGTTCTCGTTGCCTTCGCCGCTTAGCATTACGCGATTTTATATTTAGTTTGAGCAAACTATAAATAATTTCGAGAGCTTCGCTTTCAGCCTTGGCTAAAATCTATGTATTATGTTTCCCGTCGATGTTTTCTGACAGGATTTGATCAGGGAATGCAGTTTACCATTAACTGATTTTCTTTTACCTCTGTTTAAGCCGTAAGCTTTTTATTGCGGTAAAATAACCTTAGTTTCTTTGGTTTTCTGCGAACTGCCTGGAACTGAATAGCTACACGTGTGTAGTTTTTTTTGTCCGTGAACATCATGACTTCCTGGTTTGTTCTGAATCTAACCCGAGTGTAGGCGAGATTGCAGAATACGCAGCAGTGCATCTTGAAGAAATTCGATCTCTCAAAGCATTTTTTTGGTTCAGGAAGAAGGCTTTCGAGTTCGAACTGCTCTTTCATTGTAAACTCAAAACGCTCTTTGCCAACTTCCTTCCGTTAAATGGCTAACCTGCACCCAACCGTCACATGGACGTAAATCCTTGCGACTCTGCTTGATATTAGAACGAGCTTTTGTGCAGGTGGACTGTACTAAAGGTTTTGACGATGAGTGGGCCCACAGCAACGTAGACTAAGTGAAGAGGCGCCAAAAGCGTCTACAGGAGAGCTCTGATGGTCCAAATTTACAAAAACTCCTTGGATAAGATTGGGGCTGGCGTTGGGATATTTAGTTTTGGAATTTTATAGGTCGCTTTTTGGACTTTAATTTTGCACTGTAAAACGTCGGATTTTCGGTTCTGGTGTCCTTTGCGGTTTGCAGTTTTCAGTTTTTTAGCATATGGTGAGGGTCTCAATGGGGTTAATCGATAGGCGTAAAACGGCCAAAAATTTAGCCGATAGCCGTAAAAATTGAAAAATTTTAACCGTTAGCCGTAAATAGGGTAAAAAAGAGTTAACCGTAAAAGAAAGTGTTCGCTAGATTTGCTACTTTTAGGGAAGGTACTAAACTCTCTTATGGTTGCGTTTCTTATTTCCCGGCTAGTGTAACTCCGTACGCACGTTAGGCGAAGCGCCTTCACCAAGACCTAGGCTCCATCCGGCGCTCTATCGGGGAACTAAATTTTTCCATAGCGAAAGTGTGGCTTCTTTCCGGAGGTCGTGCGTGTGAAACAACACGCAGAGATGTCACTGTTTGTAAAACACGTTGCCGATAAGCAACATTTCCCTGTTTTTCTCTGACGCTGCGGTAGACATTACCATGCCTAGTCCCTGTACGGCGTCTTCCCACGCAATCTCGGTCAAGGCATTTTGGTGGCGAACTCGCTCGGACCACGTGACCCGAAACGCATTAGTCGCGCAGACTAATGCGGCCTACGGACAAGGCAACGGCAGACAGTCGTTCCGTACAGTCCTTCGCTATCATTAAAAACACTGGACACGGGAATTTTGTAATTGGCCGTTTTCACACTAGAGCTAGCTAGAAATGGATCATCCGTCTGAGACTAGCCTGTGTAGTCGCGTCCTCCCCACAGACACCCCATCTCCGATTTTTTCTGAGAGGAGGGAGCGGCTGTACACAGGCCATCTGGAACGGATAATCCCGCCTTCAAAAGTCAGGCGGATTGTTCATTCAAAATTGAAACATTTTCAAATTAAGACGTATTACCTATCTGACGCGAATCATCAAACGGATAACCCGTCTCACACGAATAATCCTTCTCTAGTGTGAAAACGGCCATTTCTGTTATAATGAATGTCGCGCCCCGGCCTTGAGTTGGGCGTTCGTGTGTGTGCTTTTGCTTTTTCACAAAGATCATTTTTAAATTGACTATTGACATTTCTAAGTGTAAAATAATATTAGAAGTGGAATACTTTATAAAATGTATAATCTATCAAATGTTAAAATTTTTCAAAAGAATAGCTTATTTCATCCCGAGATGATCCGAAGACTTTTATTCAAAAAAATACAGGTTAATTAATATTTAACTTTTTGAAACAAAAGAAGTTAATTTTTAACTTTTTCGTTAACCGTAACTGAAAAAAATTAACCGATAGCCGTAAAAGAGCCAAAATTTTAGCCGATAACCGTAAAAACCACCACCCCGTTGAGACACTCTATGATGTTCGCCATTTGGCAGAAAATATAAGCGGTTTTTCGGATTTGGTATCCGATGTTGTTTTCAGTTTTTCCAACTTAGATTCCGGTTCTCTGCTTCGTCTCATCTGCGTCTGAATCCGTCCGATCGCCCAGACTCCAAAGATGAATTATGGACTCATCAACCAATTTTTTGTATGGAGCAATGTCGGGGTACAGAAGGGCGGTGAGTTTCAATAATCAACTGTTTTTTTTTTTAAAAAGTGAGTCAGGATTACTTTTGTCTTGCCACAGTAAAAGTTTCTGCTAACGACGGAAAAAAATAACAAACTGTGTCGTGTTTTAAACCTCTTTCCAACATGTTTTTAACTGAAAGGAATCTGAATTAAGGTCCACTCGATGTTTAGTTTGAATTTAGCTGCGGGCTCTCATTTATCTGATGTATCGCCTCCATGTTTCTCATTGACTTACCGCTAATTAATTACCGCTATTTTTACATAAGCTCGGATTCCGTTGTTCTTTTCGGGGGGAATTTATTACATAACACCCGAATCAACTGTCTGAAAAGCTGGGTGGGGCTTTGATTGTTTGAAGGGAAGAGCGGGGCTAATGAACAGCTAATTAAAATGCGACGGGATTATTTATTAATATGCAAGGAGGATAAGTGACTTATTCCTTGCATATTAATACAAAATTCCCTCGCATTTCAATTAGCTTTTCATAAAGAAAAAATTCACAAATGTTTATTGGAAATATTAAATACGACGCTATAATTACTATAAAATTAGCTGCGTTTCGTTTGCGTCACATTCACGGATTTTCTTAGTTGTTGGTTCATCGATTTCCACAGCCAGAACGAGAGTTCGAAATTGAACAGCGTCTTTAAAATTCTACAGTTCCACGAAAGTGTCGCTGTCATGGTAAGGTGTTCCGTTCTTTAACCAGTCAACCCAAACTCGTGTACTCCATGAAGACACGTAGTTGACCTCTTTGTGTTTCGTGGTATTCTTGCTTGATTCCTCGACTGAATTTCCTTGTCAGTTACAGTAGTGATCCGTCGCCCGGAATCTTCTTTGTCTGTAAACATGCAGGTCGGTCGAAAGATGCTCGGTGCGAAAATTGAAATTTTCAACTGCTTTCTCGTTTTCTACACCCGCAAATGAAGATTTAAACTGTTTTCCGAAAGCTCTTGCAGTACCGCCACTGAAGCCACTTTAGTTTGAGTAATAAAAGGCTCTACTTCTGGCTCTGAATCGCTCGACACTCCTAGGCTCTTTAGGCTGTTTCTAGCATTCACTGCGAACAACTAATTTGAAATGCGACTTTGAAAAACTAACATTATTGAAAAGCCGGTGTATGCCACCAATGCGAAGTGTTAAAAAACAAAAGAAAGATGAACAATAGAGGCATTTTTCGTCAATGTACTTTCGCATCCCTTGAGGAATCCTCGCCAAATATGTAAAAAATAAGCCGTTTATCGGCCTTCAGCTCGTGGTTATGTGTTCCCTCGTACGTTGGAACGCACCACAGGTAACCCAGGCTCTGTGATAGTACCACAGTACGGTTCCAGTAAAATTACAGTGTTTGTATGGGGTAAAAATATCATGCTAAAATTTCTAGGAAATACTAAATAAAGATCAATAAAACTTACTCTGCAGTTAATTGTTGTTGTCCTTATTGCTCCAACGAAGTTTCGTGATAATTTGCAGCAATTTGTTCAAATTCACTCTATCTACAATAATAATATACAAGGTAGGAAACACGAGGTGCCATTTTCGCCGACATGCTCTCATTCAACACAACTTTTTCCACGAAATTCATACATACATACATACATACATACTTTATTTGTCATGTAGGTCAGTGAAAAAGGCAGCTAAAGAGCTGATGTGGACCTACAAACTAAAAAGTATCTACAAAAAAAGTAACTAATAATATTAACAAACCAATGAATTATTTACAATGAGTAAGGAAAAATAAAACAATACCTAGCAAGATAAACAACAGTTGACTGTTGCCTTAATATATATAATTTACAATATCTTTATTTATTCCCTGTAACCCATTAAATGTTATTTTATCTAAAATGTCAGATTTTTCTTTAAGAGCAGATTTAAAAGAACCAATATTGGGTTTGCTCTTTAAGTACATGGGTAAGTTATTCCATAGAATAGACGCACGATGAGAGAAGGAAGATCGAAGGAAGTCACTTTTAGGGCAACGCACGTATAGTTTCAGACTGTCCCTGAGATTTCTTAATGGAGAATGTTTAATAAATAAAGAATTTATACCAGCCGGAGCCCTGTTATAAAATGCTTGATAAGATATGGTTGCAATCCTCTTTTTGTACATGTATGATAAAGACTTCCATTTTGTCGCTGCCAGGACCTCAGTGCTAAGAGTAGAATTCTTTATGTTAAAAATAAATCTCGCTGCTCCGATGTGAATGTCCTCCAGGGTCTGAAGAGATTTTGAAGATCCCCATAATGCAATTGAATACGTAATACTTGGAATGATACCTTTGAAATAAATTGACTCTAAGATGCGACTGTCGAGACCTTTTAAGTGTTTCAGTTTCTTCACTCTTGCTGAAAAACGTTTGCTCAAGGATTTGATATGTGGCGACCAGGAGAGTTTATTGTCGATTTGAATCCCTAAACATTTAGATTTAGAAACAAAGGACAACTCCTTTTGCCCTAAACATATTTTCTGTAAGGGCCCGATCAATTGTGATTTAGATAACAACATCAATTCGGTTTTTGCAGGATGAATAGTCATGAAGTTATCCTTAGCCCATTTGTTTAAGTCGGCGATCGCCTCCTGAATTTTAGATAAGACTTCATCAACAGTATTTCCAATACAAAAAACTGCGGTATCATCCGCAAACATTTCAACAGAAGCATTTGTTGTGGCTTCAGGTAAATCATTTGAGTAAATACTGTAAAATCTGGGACCGAGTAAAGACCCCTGAGGCACACCAGTATCTATTTCCAACAATTCTGAGTTAGAACCATTTACAGTTACAAATTGTTTACGATTTTCGAGGTAATTTAGGAGCCAATCGTAAAAGGAGCCACTAATGCTTATAGAGTGTAATTTATCGATGAGAACTGTATGGTTGACGCAGTCAAACGCTTTCTGAAAGTCAATGAAGACTACGGCAATAACCTTGCTTTCATCCAGGGCCAAACGCCATCGTTCTGTTAGTGAGAGTAAAAGAAGTTCAGGTGAGCCTCCTTTTCTGAAGCCCCATTGATTCAAAGAGATTTGATTGTTGCCATATAAGAAGTTGACAAGTTGTTGGCTTACAACATTCTCTAATAGCTTGCCCGGAATGCTGAGAAGGGAGATCGGCCTGTAATTTCCGCAGTCGAGAGTGCTCCCTTTCTTGTGAAGACATTTCACCTGTGCCTGCTTCACTGGCTTGGGAATTTGCATTCCAAAATACTTCTTTGAGCCAGTGGTATCGAACTCCAACGGAAAATAAACATGCCAGGATCGTAGAAATAGGATAGCAACAGATATAGAAACCAATGAAACTTTCCCAGATAGACAAACGAATCCCACAGACTTTGACAAACTTTAAGAATATAATCCAAACAGACCTAGAATATGCTCGCCGAAGCTCGACGCGCCAGATCAACGCGCGGCCAAGAAAATGAGGCCTGGGCACTGTACAAAAAATTCCATCCCGGGAGTCCTGAGGTGACCTTTCTAGGGATCGATACATCATTTGCCCAAAGCCACCCTCCCCTACTGGAAAAATACTTGATAGAAGGCAATTGTTCTTCCTAGCCAATCACAATTCGCCAGAGCAAACCCCGCACACGCGCCTAAATTTAAATGGCCAAAAAGAATAAATAAAACCAGGATAGTCTGCCGAGTTACAAGGTGCCCCATTTCTTTTACTAAGGAATGCAAATAACAGTAATGAAAGTAATGAAATAACAAAGCGAAATACTTACAAGGCGGGCTAAAAACAAGGTTGAACAAAAGGTAGATGATGACTGAGATACTGTTGCTGTGAACTCTCGAGCGAAACTATCGTAAATAAATGGTGAAGCTTACAAAATAATGTCAATAATAATGTCAAGAATATGAATTGCGATAACTGAGAGAATGTAAAAGGAGAATGCAAAAGGCATGTGCGCCAGTAAACAAAGAACCAGCGCGATTAACATATTGGTGGTTTTCATGCAATCTCGGGAGACACAAATAACAATGGTGAAATGAACAAATGCTGGTGGACAAACAAAGCGAGCTAATGAGCGATCTTTTGTTTACCGTCCACCAGCATGGTGGCGATGACGTAACGTGAAAACCACCTATTTAGCGATTAATGCGGCCGTAACACGCCAACTTCTTGTCAATACAACTGAACGTTCTATCAGTTAAATATGTGAACCATCGTGACACCTCTCTTTGAATTTGGTCTTGTTGTACAAATGCCATGGTAAGAGCGGTAAGAGCCAAAATTCACTTCTATCTTTTGCTCGTTTTATGTTTTGTAAACCCTCCTTCGTTGTTATTTCCTTTGCACTTATAACCTTGCCCTACTGATGTTTGATAGACTTTCTGAGGACCAGCGCCAGGCGGTGAATATAGTTCGAGAGGGACATAACATCTTTATAACAGGTCAGGGTGGTACGGCTAGGAAGAACAATTGCCTTCTATTAAATTACTGCAAATTATCACGAAACTTCGCTGGAGCAATAAGGACAACAACAATTAACTGTAGAGTAAGTTTTATTGATCTTTATTTAGTATTTCCTAGAAATTTTAGCATGATATTTTTACCCCATACAAACACTGTAATTTTACTGTAACGGTACTGTGGTACTATCACAGAGCCTGGGTTACCTGTGGCCCCTCACGTCAGGCCGATAACCCTTACCTATTAACTAAGAAAACAACTGCTAAGAAAGACCTCAACAAGGTATAATTGAGATAATTAGAAACTGTGTTTACAAGAATCTTTTTTAGTATCACAGAAGCAATTAATAATTAACTTTCGCAAATAAATGATATATTTTTGACGTAAATATCTTTTCCAGTGGTAGCCTGCGAGCAAGCTCTCCATTTGGGGTATATCGTGAAAAGTAGACGCGCGCCGCTCTCGTGTTCTCGCTTCGCTTGTCCAAATAGAAGAGCTTGCTCGGAACTACACATTATGTCTTTCATGGGAAGGAGTAGACTACAAAACAGTCCTTATTTTTGCGTTTTCAAGTAGGCGCGAGCAGTCAAACAAAAGGTCTGGAACGAGGCTGAAATAGATTCTTACGCCACGCTTTACCGATTTCTTTACTGATTTTGAGAAGAAACCCCGACTGTTTTGAGGTCTAGGGAACGAGGGCATAAAACGTTTATTTTCCAGACCACTGGCACATGTAAGAAAGCCAGAATCTGGTAGTATTTCTGATTGGTTTATTCTCGTCCCCAGAGCCTTGGTTCACACGAGGTCACAGTACAGCCGTGCATTCTGTTTACGTTGTTAAAAAGCCAAGAATCACTGAATACACTAAATTGATTTCCTGTGCCCCTTCCCCGCCCCCCGGTTTTTTGCCCCAGAAAGTCAAAACATGCACGCATAAAAGTTAAAAATAACAATTCATCTCCAAGAGAATTGAAACGATGATGTCTTTGCAGCTAGCTCAGGTGAAACATTTTCTGGTTTTAAGATACAGAGACCACTCCAGTGGGTCCTCCGGACCCATTGCCTCCCACGCAGACGTTCTCAGGGGTTCGTCAGGCGTTCCTGCCCCGACGTAACGCTTCTCCCCACAAAGGAGGAGGAGCGTAGCGTGACGACACTAAAAACGGCTGGGTAGCAGACTATCCTGCCCCATAAACATCTACGGAATTGAGTGGCTAAATTCCTTTCCCATTGTTTGCAAAATCAGCAGGAGCTCGCGTGCAGATTGTCGGAGAACTAATCGGCGCTGTTGAAGTCTAAGTGCTGACAAACCAAACACATAATACGTTGAAGCTCGGTAAAGCATGATACGTGACCAAAGAATTTAGCTCCGGACAAGACAATAAGCGTTGGCGTTCGGTATATCTCTCTTTGTAAACTGGATTAGATGTCATTTGCTGATAAAGTTGTTCCGTGGTTGAGGCAATGGAAGGGTTGTACGTTGCAACAGAACGAAAGGCAGAGAAAATTCTGTTGCAGAGACAAAGATTTCCACAAAAATTCTCCAGTACACATGAAGCGATTTGACAACATGTTACGGCAACTAGTCACCAAACTTGTAGACAAGGACTGGAGTGAACTAGCTGTCACGGTGACGTGTTACTGCGACTTGTTGCCTTGCGTTCCGACCTTAAACCACATGCTCAGCGTGTTTTGTTTTTTTTTTTTAGCTGGGGGTGCATGTGCGTGCATGAGTTCGAGGCAGGCCGGGGCAAGGTTGAAATCAAGGGTGGAGTCCCTGTATGGCGTTTTCCCAGTCCCTCTCGGTCAATTCACTTCGGTCACATATCCGAGGTGAACGGGCGGGAACGTTTGGACCAGGTGTCCCGAAACGCTTTGGCCGCACGGAATAATGAGGCCTAGTAACTAGGCAAGGTGGAGGGAAAGCTATTACATTCTACATTCCTGTCACGATGAATAAAGATCATATGGCTGCTTTCTTGGCCTTTCTTGTCAGATAATGGTTATCTCCATTAGTAAGAATCCCCTCTCTCAAACTTTCACCCTAATAGACTGTGTCAAATGAATACTATGACTTTATGGAGGAGGGTTTGTTCAAGAATCAAGCCAGTTTTCACGATTACTTCTATTATTTCCTGAGATTAGATCCTGGTCATCAGTCTTAGGGATTTAAGGTTTAAACTAATTTGCGTGGACTATTCCTTTCAGTATAGCAAACCCAACACTGCCCTCCGAGTGCCCTATAGTGACCCTGTATCAAGGATACCAGACAAGCATTTAAGAAGCTTTATTCTAGTTTTTAAAACAATGATATACAACCCCTGGCTGTTGTAAGCTACCCCAGTTGAACTGTGACTTAATCTCTGTAATGTCGAAAAGCTACTAACGTTAACATAAGCACTAACAGCTCGTTTATTCCGAATGTTGTGAGTAATGAGAGAAGATTAACCAATAAAGAAGTCTTGACTATGCTCTGTTCTGCTGTAAAGCACGCAAGAAGCCGCTGATCTAGAGCACAAGTAAAGTGCAGAGAAAAAAAACACGAGACGTAGTCGAGTGTTTAATCCTACTTCTTGAGTGCTGTACAGTACCCCCCCTGGGGGGGGGGGGGTACTTTAGGAATTTCAGGGTGGGGATGTGCTGTTGGGACACTGGAACCCTTAACCTATACCAGAGCTAGTTCAGCCGAACTTTGCTACCCTATACTAGAGTAAACTCCCCAAATCCTCCCTATCCTACAGTAGCTGATTCCCTGGTCTAGATAAAATCTTCAACCAACTGATCAGTTTCCTGAAAAAATGATACCCTATTCTAGACCCAATCGCTCTGATTTATATACCCTATCCTAGAGTAAACTGCTTGAAAACCATACCCTTCACAGCGGCACATACCTATATAGCCCATATATGGCAGTACCCCCCCCCCCCCCCTGGACAGTACCTCAAATGATCCCCAGACAGCAAATGATCTCCATCATCTGCGGTACTGTACAGTGCCCTAGCGGCTACCTAAGCAGTTATGAAGTGATTATTATAAAGATCATCATTATTTTAGATGAATATGTTTTAGTCATAAACAACATGTGCAACGTTTTTGCTAAAAACTTTCAAAAGTTTCCAAAGGAAGAAGGAAAGCAACTTAAACTCTCCTAATGCCTGTATGTAGTTTTTCGCTTCTTTCACTTTTTTTCTCGTTTATTCTTTCTCGCTTTTGCACTTACACGTTCACCCTTTTCTAGGTTATCCTATTTAATGATTATTTTCTACGTTCCAAATAAATTGTGCATAGTTAGAGTTAAATTGCCGATGTCAGTTTTCTAATTAATAATTAGATAACATACGCTTCCTTGGGTTCCCTTGCATCATCTTTTTTAGAAATTTTATATGTATCTTTTGTGTAAACGGCAAAATGATAATAAAGCAAAACAAGAGATGCCTGCATGTAGGCTAAATTATTCATGCATTTCCAGCTGAATTTTTGAAAACGTTACTGCTCAAGAGTCTTCCTCGCACAACCAGAGTTTTTCGTTGAAACATTAACACCATCTCCAAAGTAGACAATATAAAAACCTTAGAGGGCAAGCATGATTGTTTTTCTCCTACTTCTCCTCCTTCTCTTCCTATCTCTCTATTTTTTCTCTCCTTTTCATTCGCTTTTCAGCCATAAACCTTGTGATTTGATCTCAATTTGGTCAAAAGGCTATTGATTTTCACTAGCCAGGGTTTAGCAATTCCAGTCAGACTTTTCTGCCAAAAAAAAACAAACGTGCGAATCACTGTTGGCTCAATTGTAGTGACAACGGTTCAGTACCATCTCCAAAGTACAGGCAATATAAAAAAACGAAGACTGAGAGGAACTATGTTTTATTCTTCTTCATTTTTTCTCTTTCTTTTCCTTTTTCTTCTGTAGTGTGTTTTTGGGGGTTTTTGTGCTCAAGAAACCTACATTTTGGCCTAGGCTTTCAGTCAAATGGCTGAAATTTTTGCCAGTACGTTTTTTTGCTCTGGCCACATTTGCATGAAAAAAATTCTCAATAAGTTTGCTGTACTGAAACATTTTCTTTACTTCCTTGCAGTCAAGTATTAATACTAAACTAATTTATAAAGCCAATATCAGCGGTTTGTTCAGAATTTGCAAAAAGACGAGTCGTCAGACAGCATAAGAGACCATCCTTGGAATGGTTGTACAGACACCTCAACAGAGTTGGATATCCTGTGAACAGTGAAACCCAGCATTCCTGCCACTAATGCTGCGGTATCCTGGACACCACAGGGATCTTTGATAGTGAAAGGAACGGCCACTAAGCCACTTGTAAAGTCACCAGGGCCCCACAGGTCCCGCCTTACATATGGCGGTCCCTCCAAGAAATCTGTGATCCATCCTCTGATAAAACTTCTGCCAGTGGGAAACATTCCTTAGAAACAAAACAAAATTAAATTATTTTCTTTTGCTTAATTTGGAGAATACACACTCCCTAAATCAGATAAAGTTGAAAACTAGGAAAGGTTTCATCAAACCTGACTTAATTACAATCTCAGATAAAAGAGCTTTAGGTAGCCTACTCGCAATGATTGCATCATACGAACTCTTCACAATAAACGTTGTTTCCATGCTCTCTTTTTCGCTTCCAAAGTAATAATGATTTTTTATTGAAGACCTTTTGCGACGTATAAATTTGATAGTTAAGACTATCAAATAGCTGAAATGGATAACCGTTAAACCACATGGCAAACAATACAAGAGGTGGCTGTGTGAGGAAAGCTTGAAAAGCCCCCCTACTCGCGACCCATTTTAATATATTTTGAATTTAGAAGCAAGCCTTCACTAATTACTGTCATTTGCATGGGCCCTCAGTCGCCCAACAAATTATTTGCAACAAAATATTGTTTTCTCATACTAAGGATTATATATTGTACGAGTTTCTTTTTCTTTATTTCTTTATTTTTCGATTTTTTTTTGTGGTTATTTTAGGTTATAATTAATGTTTACAAAAATCATTTTATTATCATCATTATTTTTTTTTCATGAAAATTATTTTTATTTTTTCATGCTCCGGGATTTTCCGGGCTTTTCCGGAATGTTCCGGAATGTTCCGTGTTCCTGGTTTTAACAACGCCCCCAAGGGAAGCGGTTTCGTCTGTTTCACGTGGCCTAGTGGTAACGATATGGCCCGGTGCCTCGAAGGTCCCAAGGTTTTCTCTTCGCCTCTTTTCTTTTTTTCTTTTCTTTGTCGTATAGTTTTCTTTTTAGTTATTGCAGTTTTGTTTTGTTTCTTTATATAGCTTAAAATTTTTCGATTTATAAATTTTCTTCTCTTTTGCCTAATATCTTGCCGTCAATTCCTCCGAAGTCCTTCGCGAGGTCGTGCGATTTACGTATTTCTAGTAGCGTACATACCTGAGGCATATTCCTCTTGATAGCTCATAATATGACTCCACCAGTCTTCATCTGGGTTTCCCCGATAAGTGGCCTGCAGATTCCAGAACACTTTCTGAACTAGATCCCACCATTTTGAAGAAAGGCCAAGGTCGTTCTCTATGGGCTATAAGAGTGTTCTTAAAACTTTCAGCTTAGAACTTAATTTCATCCAGTCTTCTTCACTGCCAAGCATCTCCACCGCTGGTATTCCACATCCGCACATCACTTCAAAGTCGAAATATTGGTTAACAGAATACATCAGCGTAATCTGCGAGACGATCTTCTGTACAGCTGAGGTGGTTCCAAAATCTGCTGTGACTCCATCAACAAACTCGGGCACTTTTAAGTTTTCTTTTAACTGCTTTGTTATTTGATCGAACAGGAAGTTGTAATCCACGGTGTAGATAGTGGGATCGTTAACCTGTACTTCGATTGTTTTTTTTCCTTCATGATCGACAAACATGTTGCGCACGGAGGCTTGCGAAGAGTTTCGATCGATTGCACAAGCAACCCTCTTGATAACACAGAACCACCAATCATCTGGCGATGTCCTAAGCCTATAGTGATGAGAATAGGCAGTGAAAACGGCAGCAAACATACCACAGTCAGCACCGGCTGAATAAACTTCCTCATCTGAACCCAATGCGGAAACAATATTTGTGGGCGATGGAGCGCTTGTGTCGTGCTTTTTTCTGCCGCCTGCGATGATGGAGAAAGCCTTTTCCGCTGCATACTCTGTGGCTAAATGTTTAGCCCGCTTTGGGTCTTTCTTAAAGCAATCTTTGAACTTGGATGGAAACATTTTGTGGCTGGCGAGAGAGACAAACTTCATGTTCAATCCATCGGCGGTCGTATTGTGTTGAACGACAGTTTCGTTGGCCTTAGATGTTTCAGTTTTCTCATCATCCATCGGTATGTCGTTAGCATTTCCCTGAGGGCGTGTCATCGATATTGTTGTACGACATATTTCCCCGCTGTTGTTGTCAAGCAAAAACAATGAGCAGCACAAAGCTGCCAGATACTTTTCCTCATGGCTGACTAGCTAGTAATACTTCCTCATTCTGCCTCGTAATCATGCGTGGAAAGCCGTAACTCATGTCATGTTGTGATGTGGTTATATTATGCGCCATGCGCACTAGGAACTCGTCACGCGAGAAAACACACTGTACTAGTAACCGCCCACCGGAGTGATCTGTGCATTTGCTATGATCCGAGTCGAAAGAAACAGTAGACTAAGTATTAAAAGGTTTTGTAAAAACATATAAATCCGAGTCACAGGTCTAGTAAAGTCATCGCTGAAGCAATTAACTACCGTTGAGGGAGCTTTTTATATACCTATCGATAGTTTTCAATCCCTTTTCCTCAGTGATGAACAAAACAAGCGAAACAGAAATTGTTGTCTTAATGCTAGCCAAATCACTAGCGAAACAACAGTCAACCAAGTCCTTTTAAGTCTTTTAGGACTTCAAGACTCCCATTGATCAACTAACAGTTTAGGAAACTCCCAACGAACAGCTTCCAGCGCTGACTCGGATAATTCAAAGAGTAGCCTGCAGCGTCGCAGACACCGTCCCTACTATAGAGCGTCTGCGAATTGACCACTCCAGAAATATCATAACATACCATAATGCTCCTTGTTTGTCACTCCAAAATTTTGCATAAGCATGCATGTTTGCAGTTACTGGTAAAAGCTTCAAAATATCATAATATATCAAATTCATTTCAATACAAGTTAGAGGGGAGCTTATATTGGCGAGCCTGTAACTGGTGGGGCTTATATTAAAGTTGGGGGCTTTTAAGTGTTTCTGTATTTTGTAGCTTCAAATTGCTTGTGCCGTTTTTCTTCAACTTTCACTGACGTTCACATGGATACTGGTACTAAATTGGCCACACTTGCTTTAGAAAAAGAGGTCTTAACCGAGTATATCTTCAAACATGTCAAACAGTGTGGGCTATAACTTTATCATTTTGGGCGGTTTATTTGCAATTGCTTAAATTGCTATTTCACTACGTTAAGATTATATCTTCATTTTAATTGCATGGTTTTTTAGCTTCTTTCCGCCGTTTACATTATCTCCCGGCGCGTTCAATTCGGATCTGTTATATGAAAGGTAAAATATTTAAAATTTAAAACGCCATGGAGACGTTCATTTCGACTGAGTGTAGTGAACCCAAAATATTAACATGGAACTTGCACCATCATTCACCATCATATTTAGCTGTCCTCTTTTGTCTTAGAGAAAAATTAGCTCGCCATGTACCTCTCCTCGTAAATTCCGCAGAGCAGGATAGTACTACGATTGTTTTCTTGTTTTCATCTTCAGTAAAATTCTTCAGCGGTGCCATTACAGGTCTGCCTCGCAACTACGCGCAAGTGAGTGCTATATTAATATAACGGTATGGGGCTCTCCTTAACTGTTTTACCTTTTATTATCAGAAACTAATATTAGCTAAGTGCACAGTAATTACTTATTTACCACTTGATTGAGGTGGCTCACCTTAGACACTACTTAGAGGTTCCCTTTACAATTCTTTTCCGCTTAATGGAGAGGTACAACTATATATATAGCAGAATTATTTAATTCCAAAACAAAACGAGTCACGGCTTATGACTAATCTGCTATTATCAAAAAGATCGTTATATCAACTCAGTCTTGATCAACTTCAGTTACTGCTAAACAACATTTCGTATAAGTTATTCTTAATATCAAATAATTGCTTTAAAAATCGGTTTTAGTCACCAATTGCCTGGAGTTTGACTAACGCGCCTATATAGGGACACTAAAATCTTACTGTTCAATTTTTAAAAAGCAATATTTAGGAGAAAGTATTATATTTGCGCCTCAATTATTTTACCAAACTGAACTAATGACGGATAGTTTTAATAATAACGTGACGGCTCTTTCGGTAGAAACACCTGTTACTTTTCTTAATGCCTGTTTATTTGTCCTCGCCATTTTGTCTGCGATTTCATCGAGCGACGCGAAACCAGGGGAGGGGCCCGGGAGGCCCGCCCCCTTATTTTTCGACCAAAATGAGGCCCGAACGGCCGAAAAAATTTTTTTGGGAGACCGTTCCCCCCCCTTATCTCAGGGTCTGGATGACCGCCCCCCCCCCCCCTCCCTTATCTGAAGGTCTGGATCCACCACTGGTTAAAGAGAAAAACGCTACTTAATTAAACGGTGGAAGGTGATATCGATTCGTTATTTTACTTAACACAAGAGTAGCTTGTGTGTAGGCTTCTCCTAAATTCTCCTCCTAACTGGAAGTTTTCCTGAATACCAGAACTGGAAAAACGTTCGAAAGCGTGCCATTCAGTCGACATTTCCGAATATTCCGGTAACACAATCAAGTGAAATTTTAAATCCCTCCATAATTGTCAAAAATACGAGTTATCCTTCTTGTGTACTGTTTTCCCGGGAAAATTTCGAAAAACCTGAAAATTACACTGTTTTTTCATGCGTTACATATAGGGATTTCTCGGAATTCTAAACCGAAATTCACTTTGTTACTGAAATAGAAAATTTCCATGTATGTTTATAAGCCGATTGTCAGGATTCTTTTTTTATCCGATCACGGTTTTTGTCTTCCAAACTAAAATATCTGGTAATCTTACCGTAAGTATATTTTTCGTTTTTCTATTTTGATTATTTCTTCATCGCCTCGTTGCCGTCAGGATCAGTTTGCCGTTTATATATTTCTTGCATACTGCCAGCTGACTGAGGAAATCCTCAGTTAAGCCCCCAAAGGGGGAGGGGGAGGGGGAAGGGGAGGAGGGGGAGAGCTTATTTCAAACATGTTTTGATGAGGGAGGGGAGGCTTAATTGAGAAGTGGGCTTGTTTAATTTGGGGCTTTAGATATTGCCTTTTCAAATAACTAGAAGACGGTGTCGTCAGTGGTATGGTCTTGTAACGCAAAGTGGAAAACCTCAAGCATCTGTAGTTGAAGGTCATGCAGCCTTAGATAAATCGCAACTTCCAGTTCGAGAATCTGGTGAATAAACCATACCGAATCAGTCAACATGAAGTGTTAAAGTAGTGATTAGTCAATACGAACAGTCAGTACTATGCATTTTTGTTTTATAAAATTTTTAGGACCAATGAATAAGGGGCAGGGGGGGGGGGGGGGTTGAAAAGGGGGGCTAAGAGAAGGGGGCTTAATAGAAGATTTACCGGTTTATGGGTGTGTGTGATGATATATCAGTGCGAATTTTTATTCGACAAGCGCCAACGCTTCATTTTAATATTTTGTAAGCGTTTGCGCCACAGGTAACCCAGACTCACTATTTGTGTTACGTACGGGTTTCATAACATGAGTCTGAATATAGAGAACATATGGGGCGAAGTTTAGGTCTGGAAATTTGCTAGAAAATGGAAATAAAAATCGATGAAACTTACCATGTGACGAGTTGTTGTCCTTAATATGCACACGAAGTTCGGGAAAAATAGTTTCCTCATCTTTCCTCATAGTATGCTACTCTACTATGCAAGAAAGATGAAGGAGACAATTTTTCCCAAACCTTCGTGTACATATTAAGGACAACAACAACTCGCCACATGGTAAGTTTCATCGATTTTTATTTACATTTTCAAGCAGACCTAAACTTCGCCCCATATGTTCCCTATATTTACTCATGTTATGAAACCCCTACGTGGCACAAACAGTGAGCCTGGATTACCTGTGTTGGCTCTAGTCAAAAAATTGAAATACATAGCCCACTTTCGAGTTCCAAAAACCCTCACTTTCAAAATGAGGCCAAATTGTGAAAATTAGTTTTATCTGCATGAGAGGAAAAATAACCTCGTTTTGATACAGAGGCCCGGGGAACTCCAAAAAAAAAAAAATTAATCACTGGTCAGCGTTATTTCAAAAATGGCTGTTTAAGCCATGTAATTGACACAACACATGGCGAGAAGCCTCTGCTGTAGTCCACAAAAACGTCTGGTGAGGAATACATTTCTTCATCTTCAAGTGACAATCAGGTCAGTTCCTTACGTTCAGTTTTGAAGGGTAAGCAAAGACGGTTTTGTCCTGAATGATAATTATTGTTGTTTACAGTTACCGTATGCGGCAAGTTTTAACGCGCGTGCACTGTCATCTTGGAGTTCATTGCATTGTGGCTGTGTGTGAATTAATTCCGGTCGTATAATTCAGCTGATAATTCGGCATTTCGACCAAATAGACCTTGTTTCATCCGCTAGTAAGATGGCTTTTCCGTTCGTAAAAATGTAAATAGATGAAGATGTACATTCATAAAGCTGTTAACTGTGTACGTGGTCCAGATGTAGTTAATGGATAAACCGATAATCGATAGTAATTGATAGTAATCGATATCAATCATATGAATATCGATTTCCGATATCGATCAATAGAAATCGATAAAGAAAAAGGTTGTGACTTCGATTAATATCAATGATTTTCCGATAGAAATCAATGATGATTTTTTATCGCTTGTTATCAATTACTATCAATTCCCATCGATCGGTATTGATTTTATTAATCGATAATAATCGATCAATTATTTTTTCCGTGACTTTGATTTCTATCAATTCCGGATATCAATTCACAGTATTAACCGTTGAATTAAATCGATTGATATCGATTGATTTCCGATATCGATTTTTATCGGTTAACCTCCTGTGGCATGGTCGAAGGTGTTGGCGTTCAAACACGGGATCAATTCATTCAATAGGCCTTTTGCGTTAGTTCCATACAAATCCTTGTAAATGTCGAAATTTTCGAACTGTCATGAAATATTTTCTGAAGCATTAAGAGGCTCAAATCTCCTTTTTATTCATAACAGGCAATTTGAGCCCTTAAATGCGTAAGGGAAAGATTTAACAACAGTTTAAAAATTTCAAAATTTACAAGGATTTGTTTGGAAAACTTTGGTGGCAAGAGTTTTTCCCAAGAGGTGTTTTGCTTTCCTTCTAATTTCCGACGACCGTTGCAATCGCTTCTTTTGAGATATACGGCTGAAATTTTACAGGTTGTCTAATCTTAATATGCTCTTTTGGTTCCAACATTTCACCGTACAAATAAACTATTTTTGTGTTTACAAAAAGTTGATCACGTGACCAACTATTGCAAAAGGCGTATTCAAGCAAACTTTATAGTAAATATTTCCCTGTTGTTTAAGAATTGACTAGGCTGGGTTGCCCTCCAAATTAAGACTTTCCTAAATACGGTAATGTTGTAGCAAGGGAAGAAACAATATTGAGAAGAGGCAATAAGAGCCTCATACTATCTCAAATTCAATGAAATTAGCAATGTCAAAATTGATAAACAGCAGACGTTCAATTGAGCTCGCGCATAAAACCCATGTTTTCCAGTTCACCTTACATTTAAGAAATGGTAAACGTGCAGCGTGGAACCATGGAGTTATGGATGCACGCGGGAGGTTGCTAAGCACGAAAGAAGGGTAAGCTAGCTTCTTGAGTGTTAAGCAAACCTCCCAAGTGCACCCATAACTCCATGGTTGCACAGCTGCAACGTTTAACATTTCTTTTATAACATAATCAAAAGAGAAAGACGTTATTTTCCATTTGCCTTCGTTTGAGTCACCGGTACGAGTTCATGTTTGCTGCAATCTGCCCGCGTTTAAACAAATCATGTTCTATGTTTTTTGAAAACTTGCCTTTGAGTTTTTCTTTCGCTGAATCAATCGTTCTCCGTCTTCAGGTAAATTGCAAAACGTTTTTCGTTGTTATTCTGAATGGCATCTGTCTACTTGCTCTTAATATTAGGGTAAAAACTTTGAGGGAAAACTATAGCTGCAACTATAAACACCGACTAAAAAGACTCTAAAAAATAAACTAACACTAAATAAATGAAATAATTATCAAGCTTACGTAAAGTATAAATGAGAAAATTTGGCTGTAATTCCTTTACAATAACAGGTAACACTTATTTTAAAAAGAAATTAGCTAGCTTTGTATCGAAATCTGTCTGGGGAAATCCAGCTATGAAAGTCAAAGTTGCAACTGAAATTCGCCGACACACAGCGGCGCTGAAGCCGTTGTTTTTCGACCGTTCCCTGAACGACTGTTTTGAATGAACACTGAGGAACAAAATAATACACACCGAAGTTATTTTTAGAAGAATTTATTTGAAAACCCAAATGTTTCTGTACTCAAATGAAATTCGCTTATTCCAGCGTAATGTGCCCGTTTAAACTCAACTAAAAGTTTTAATCGATGCGATGAAAACTTCACAACAAAGCTGTCTCGAATTTGAGCGTGTTTCCTAAACATTTGCTTGAATTTAGCATCAGCTTGACCTAAAAGTCAATAACACAATGCTACTTGATAGATTTACATCTCAAACAGACTTTCTCTTCTATAAAAAACACACAAAATGTACCTTAAATCTTCGCTCGCTCGATTTTCTTTCAGCCGATTCTAGCCGGGAGGAAAACAGTGATTAATTCATCCAGGGCAAATTTGTCGCTTGATCTTTTGTCTTTTTTCCTTCAAAACGACAGCTTAGTATTTTCTTCAACTTCCACTTTTCATCTGTGCATTTCATCGGTGTATTTTACCGTCAGGAGAGGAGATTTGTTGAATTTGCCTAAATTTTACCGCGCTAGCCCAGTTTCTCGGCGTGCACCCACGGGCAAATGGTAGTGGCTAACTGACCAATCAGAGCGCGCGATTTACTTTTGTTATGTTATAATTCCTCCCTTTCTACAACATTAACATATTTCGGAAAAAATTCGCAGCGTAACTAAGCGCAGTAGATTCTCACGTGCTGCATAGGAATTTGATGTTACGACAATAAGAAATCTCAGAGCAAAAAAGTTATCCAAATAGATCTACGACATCGCTTCAGTAATTTATTTACTCATTTTTGCGCCTATGTTAGACAACTTTAAAAGTTTTCAATGGACACGAAATTTGGGAATTGAATATGCGATTGCGAGAGGCTGGTGGCAGACGCAGAGTGATTAAAAACTTTGTAAATGGACACAAAGTCGACACGGAAGTATAGAGGTTCCCCAATGGGTTTTTCGGGATCCGTGCGGTTTCGTTGCGTTGCGTACGTTATTCTAAAATTTCTGAGAGTGAATCTATTTTTGTTCAGAGTACATAACTGTGTTTTGCAAATGTTAATTTTTTTTTCTTGGAGGCACAGATTACAATTTTTGCTGGCCTTGTCATATGGTTTACAATTACTGAGTACTTTCCCCTGCACGTGAAAGGATCTGTTGGCATCTTTGAGGGTCCAAACCTGTTTGGACAGCTCGGTCTCGTTTCTTCTGTTCTCGTGTCGGAAGGATGTCAAGTGATTTCTGTACCGGTACCGTTCTTTGAAGTTAGTGGCTACTGAGTACAATGTATGATTCTCTTGTTGTCCCAGTCGTTACAGTCGCTTGGTAAATCAGGTTTTGTCTTAGGCAATTACCATCAAGAAACCGGAATTGTTGAAGGTAATTGCCTGCAACCAACTAACTTCAAAGAACGGTGCAGAAATCACTTGACATCATTAAAATTGTGACTCGTTGAAGTACTTCTAGGGACCACTACTGACTTACTGCCCGGCGTCAGTTAAAGGATTTTAATCGGCCTTTTAATGATTTTTCATTTTTTAAATTTCCAAGTAATAGAGTGAGCTGATTTTTTTGTTAAACCAAGGTCAAAAATCCAGGTAAAACTATATATTATAATATATATCTAGCCGGATTTATGAAAACCGTACCATCGGACACCAGGAGCCTACACACCTTAAACTGACTCAACTAAAGTAAATATGGCCAAGAAACTCAGCTCTTACCCATGGTTCTCTTAAGGTGACTCTCTTCTCGGTTCCTGATTAGCAAAAGAAACATTCAGGTCCATCAAAAAGACACTCTGGACTTGTCCATACACTCTAGCTGCTTAAAGGCCCTGAATGACGGAGGACGCTTGAGACTTAAGCAAGTTCTAAGCAGAGAAATCAAGGTTAAATCACCCCCTCTGACTTCCTACACCCCCCCCCCCCCAGCCTAGCACGTGCTTGAGGGGAATGCTTTCATTGGCCAATGGGCCTCAAACGTTACAAGAATTTGACATGACAAACTAAAGGCAGACATGACCAGTGCACTGACTCTCCCAGACCAGGACTAACGGAAGGTACAACGCTTTTGCAGCACCCTTCCCCCCCCCCCCTAGGGATTGACATGGAGGCCCCTTTCCAACCCATGGCGAGTTAGCTCAGGGACTGAACTTGGCAATGAGACCAACCAGGACAGCAAGCCCCCTATGTTTTTTCTCACCGCAGTGACCAGAAAGCTGGCTATCGCCAGCTTTCTGTGCGAATATTCTGGTCCATTTTGAGGTATGTTTTCAAAAATTCGGCTAGATGTTGACGACAAATGCTGTCTTTTCCAAGAAGGAGGTCACCTCGGGCGAAATCTGCCTCCTCCCGACCCAGTTTCGCCCCATTCCTCCCCTCCCGACAGCATTCAACGACATCATCTAGCCGGATTTATGAAAACTGTACCATAAGACACCAGGAGCCCACACACCTTAAACTGACTCAACTAAAGTAAATATCGCCAAGAAACTCAGCTCTTACCCATGGTTCTCTTAAGGTGACTCTCTTCTTGGTTCCTGATTAGCAAAAGAAACATTCAGGTCCATCAAAAAGACACTCTGGACTTGTCCATACACTCTAGCTGCTTAAATTCCCTGGATGAAGGAGGACGCTTGAGACTTAAGCAAGTTCTAAGCAGAGAAATCAAGGTTAAATCACCCCTTCCCGACTTCCTACACCCCCCAGCCTAGCACGTGCTTGAGGGGAATGCTTTCATTGGCCAATGGGCCTCAAACGTTACAAGAATTTGACATGACAAACTAAAGGCAGACATGACCAGTGCACTGACTCTCCCAGGCCAGGACTAACGGAAGGTACAACGCTTTTGCAGCACCCTCCCACCCCTAGGGATTGACATGGAGGCCCCTTTCCAACCCATGGCGAGTTAGCTCAGGGACTGAACTTGGCAATGAGACCAACCAGGACAGCAAGCCCCCTATGTTTTTTCTCACCGCAGTGACCAAAAAAAATTCGGCTAGATATATATATATATATATATACTTTCCCCTATATCAGCCCCTGCCCTATATACAGCAACTTGTACATAGCACCTCATCTGTTGTTCGATTAGTTTACAGCTTGTTGACTGTTGTTCTTCCTCTCTTTGTTAAAGTAAACTGAATTACGCAGGCTAGTAAGCAATCCATAATTCGAGGTAAAACTTTCTCAGTTTGCAGGACCGCTACCGATGGGTAAGATTGATGCACTTACCCATAATAATTATTCAAATTAAAGATTAATTACAAATAAAGTCAGAACAACGAAGACTACCATTTCTCCTAGAAGATAAGTTTTTATTATGATTCACCAAACAATCAATGAATGATTTTCCAGGAATCGGATACCCATGTTTTGCGCACAGGATTCTGGGATCGCCAGGGGGCAAACATTGCGAGTCGCTACAAAGAAATGTATGGCGTGGAGCTGTTTCTCTGGTAAAAGCAGTGTCTTTGGACAGAGAATGCAACATTTTGTCGTGATTTTATGAGCAGCGGAGGTGACTAATGTTGGTGCGAAGAAATTGTAAGTTTTTGTGTGGGATCAATGCGATGAAATCTATCGATAAACACTGATTCTTGCGAAAGGTCGACTGTGAATTTACTGATGGTCTCGAAATATATAGTACTAACTTAGGTATAAATGGGCGGGGAATGCGGACTCATTTAAGCCTTTCCAGTTGTACTTACATGTGCTCATATTTACAACGAGTGTAATTACGCTCCGCTCGGCGGCGATCATAATGCTGTGCCGGTTTGTGACAACGATCGTAGGTATGCTTATGTACTGTCGAATTTGATATGCATTACATTTAAAAACAAAAACATCTTCCGCACATTAGTATATTGATTTCTTCTCGTCATGTTTTGTCATGATCCTGAGAACCGATGAGTTCTAATGCCTTTTCCAATCATTTTGAGGGAAGATATAGAATCTCTGAATTTCGCATATCAACTTGGTATTTATTTTCACACTCACCGCTTTTGTATCGGAAATCTTACTCGTTTGTACGATTTCTGCCTCATCTACTAATGGTTAAATACCATGTACTTTCCATGAAATATTTTGTAGATGTCACTTTGTTTATACCAAAGTAAAGGAGGATTTTTTATTTTTATGACCGCGTACATACCCACGATCGTTGTCTTGTAATAACCCGCAAAGAGCCGCACAGCGCTGATCGCGGCCGAGCGTAGTTACACTCGTCGTAAATATCACCACACGTAATTATAACTTAAACGCTTAAATGAGCCAATCCCCCTACATGTATACCTAAATTTGCACTATATATTTCGAGACCTTTTCTTCGAATTCTTCATGTCTGTGTAAATTCAGTGAACATAAATTTCACACTCAACCTCACGCAAGGAGTGTTTATCGATAGAATTTATCGCATTAATCACACAGAAACTTGAAATTTCAACGCACCAACATTAGTCACCTCCGTTTCTCATAAAATCACGGCAAAATGCGGCATTCTATGTCCAAAGACATTGCTTTTAACGCAGAAACAACTCCACGCCATACATTTCTTTATAGCGACTCGCAATGTTTGCCCCCTGGCGATCCCAGAATCCTGTGCGCAAAACATGGGTATCCGATTACTGGAAAATGATTCATTGGCTAAATCAACGTGTTCCTGTTTTTCTGTGTGAAGTACGCGCAATACAAATTACCAGTACAAATTACTTCAAATCGAAGCAGTTTTCTCGCCGCTTTTTTTCCCGAGATATGCTGTCTTGTCATGCAGGCCCGTAGGAACGAATTTGAAAGTAAGAGGGGACAAAAGTTAACGGTGCTGGTGACGTACTCAACTGTTATATGAACCCAAGGCCTACTTTTGTAAAAGAGGGGGTTTCGTGCCCTAGGGCCATGGTGATGTTCCATCCTTTGAGCACTGTATGAGTCTTCTTTGGCTCTTAGCTGAGAAAGTACTTCGCTTTTGCTACTAATTCCTGCAATAATTCGACCTCGCAAGAGACTTTATTTTGAATAAAACAACTGACACGATGGCAAATAACAACAGTAGGTAATAGTTAGTCATCTGAGCAATCCCCCGAGGGGGACTGATGCCAGCCCCTTCTCCTCCATTGATATCACGTTACCATGTGGGTATTCTTAGTTTGCAACCACGTGACAAGGCGACCATGTTGGGGTCAGTACAATAGAATTGTTTTCTCGAAGAATTTGGATGAAAATAGTGGTTACTTCCCAGAGAAGAGAAATGCTTTTGTTCTTGATGACCAAGATGGCCGCTGTGACTTCACCTGCAAACCAGAATTCACTTTTCACCAGGGTTCACTTTTCATTATATCTAAAAACAAATGCCTTCGTATCCTCGCAAGCTTTTATTAAAATGACCTGTGTTAGGCAACAAAACAATGTTAATGTGTATTTATTGGCCATCAAATTTAACTTTCTGGCCCTCAATATCCCACAATAAACATTGTTCGATTTTGAAAAAGCCATCCTCGGAGACCCAAAGGCAGTTAGTCGGGTCGATAAAATGTTTGTGGTGAAAGTAAACTTTCACCACGAACATTTTATCGACCGCGACGACGAACATTTTATCGCCCCTGGGTCTCCGAGGATGGAAAAAGCATTCGGAAAAGCAATATTTTTGCGCCTTGACTGAAACTTATGATGTTTGTTAAACTTGATTATACTATGAACATAGTGGCTTTAATGGTTATCAACAGCTGTTATTTATGCACTGTATTTTCAAAATAAGTTCGCCATGTACCTCTCCAGTAAATTCTGCAGAACAGTAAAGCTCTCTGATTGTCTTCTGGCGTTAAAAAACATTAGTCAAAAGAGTTTCTCGGTGTGATGTTGCTAGCAAGTGAGCTGTTCTCTTTAAAAATATGTCCCTGCTTAGTAGTCTTCATTGCCAGAGAACTAATTAGCTAACTGACTAGTTTTAGTGACAGTTTTTGTCTTATGATTATTAAAGTTTTTAACATAAACAAATGATTTTCATGGTTTGTGTCTTTACAATCAGCACTGAAACAGAAAACAATCTTAAAGGTGCAATTCGGACTAGGACATTTGTCTGGTTTTCTTATATATATTTTCTTATCAAGTTCGTTAGTAAATGTTCTTAGTTCAGGTACAGAAGTGTAGTTGTTGTAATGTTTCTTTTACAGCTTGTCTCACTTCTGTGATCTTCCAGCAGTACAGAAACGGGTTTAACGACGAGTTGAAATACACTAAAGTAGCTGTAAATTGCAAAGCAAGGTAAGTAGATAAAGGCATCCCCCTTTGAGGTGTTAAAGCTACAGCTATACCGTACGGCAGATAACAAATACCCAATGTTACCTGCACCCACAGTGCACTATACACTGCCTTTTTGTATCGAGCTTTATTCAGTGTATTTACTTGGCTCGATTGCCCTTGAACAACACGGTTCTGACCATGAATTTGGCTATGACGCAGAGACACGAAGATCATTTTTGTGTAGGCACAGATTGTAGTGACTGAACAAAAAGCTATAACAACATATTGGTACAATGAAACTATAAGAAGATTCAGAAACGATGTAGATGCACCGACAATGGACACAATCCAACCACCAATAGCAATTAAATGTGTTCTTTTCAAAGTTACAACTTGTCTGTATCTGAGACCCAGTAGCAAAGCGAGAAGTCTGTCCACACTTATTGCAGTCAGTGTTATCAACGACACTGAACACAAAGTAACACTTAGGAAACATGCTGTCAAATATGTGTGATAGCAAATATCCCATCTTCCGTTCACCACAGATAACCAATATGCAACCTGTATAGGCTCCGCAATGATACCAACGCAAAGATCAGTTATCGCTAGGTTACGATACAGGATCTTGGATGGCAGATGAATTGATGTGTCCTTGTGAAGAGCAACTAGGATCAGAGTATTCCCCAAAAATGCTGGAATTGACAAAAAAGTGTTAATGACAGAGAGAAAAACGAGCTCGCCATGTACCTCTCCAGTAAATTCCACAGAGCAGTAAAGTTCTGCAATGGTAAAATTTTTCATTTCCATGACTTTTCTGCGATGCGGCTACAGTCAACTGAACTCTTTTTGAATACATCTGTCCTCCTTATATGACAATCGACAATCGACAGTCTTGGTGTTGCCTTTGTGTTGCCTTGTCATTAGGGAGCAAATTAGCATAATTGGCTGGCTTTTAGAAAACGAGCTAAACAGTTAGTAATAAAAAGTCGATTAACGAAGTCATGATCGACATTTCTGTTAACCAAGATATATTCAAATTGGGTAAAAAACGGTTTTCGTCGATTGCCAGAAGTTAAACTGACGGGCTCATAGGGTCATCGCAGGCACTAAAGTCTCAGTAACAATGTACAAATGTTCAGATAATGGGCTCTAGAGTCTGGGTCAGTTACGAGATAGGAATTAAAGAAAATAATATAGTTACGTTTGTTCGAGCTTAGGAAATTAGAATGTAACCTGTTTTTTTCATATTGATAATCACAAAAAAAAAAAATTGTTGAATTCGACGATTAGCTGAGAGCAATGCAGTTTCAGTAAACACAGTGAGAGCAAGAGCAAGAAAATTTCGCCAAAGGTGGTGTTAAGTTTGTGAGCCGAGCACATGATATGAGGTGCTGTAAACTGCCGCTTAGAAGCTCTGGGATTACACATCTTCGTAATGGGTTTTAGGAGGGCTTATAAATTAAACGGAGGGGCTTATATCCGAGGGGGATTATAATGGGAATGGAAAAAGCTGTTGGAAACAAGCTAAAGCAGTGCTGATTTAAATATGTTTGCAGTTACCGGTAAAAGCTTTAAAATATCATACTAAATCAAATTCATTTCAATACAAGTTAGAGGGGAACTTATAGTTGCGAGCCTGTTACTGGTGGGGCTTATATATATTAAAGTTGGGGGCTTTTAAGCGTTTCTGTATTTTGTAGCTTCAAATTGCTTGTGCCGTTTTTGTTCAGCTTTGACTGACGTTCACATGGATACCAGCACTAAATTGGCGACATTTACTTTAGAAGAGGAAGTCTTAACCGAGTATCTCCCCAAACATATCAAACTGTGTGGGCTATATAATTTTTAACATTTTGGGCGGTTTATTTGTAATTGCTTAAATTGTTATTTCACTACGTCAAGATTAGGGACTGAGCAATACTTACCTGCAGGGGGGGGGGGGGGACGTTTGGAAATGGCTAAAAAATGCCCCAAAACTAAGTCATGCCCCCCTCTCATTAAGCAAAAATTAATTTCAACCCCCACCCTCACATGATAATAATAGTAAGGCTAACCCCCCTCCCCAGCCCCCTTGAAAAAAGTCTCCTCCCACTGATTCCCTTATACCTAGTTTAATTGTTGGATTTCTTCCTCCGGCACAAACATCACTTTAAATGAAATGAAGAGTCATTTGAAAGGTCATCAGAATCACTGGACTCTGAGCTCGTGTCGCCTTCGCATGATTTGGGAGATTCCCCATCTTCTACAGCATCTCTGTCACTAAGGTTCCCGCGTGCGAGGGTGAGAACTCGATCAATCAACTTAGCCTTACTTCCACTTATCTTAAGACCTTTTTGCTTGAGATATATTTTCAGCAGCTTGTTGGTAAGCGCTTTTACATCTGTTACATGTTTTATTTACCACACTTTAAATTTGTATTGCTATTAAAATTTCAACGGTTGGGTTTTTCATTCTGCTAAACTAGAAATACGTAAATCGCAGGACCTCGCGAAGGACTTCGGGGGAACGGCAAGTAAAGCGGAGAAGGAAATTTGTAAATCTAAAAATTGTAAGCTATATATAGAAACATAACAAAACTGTTATACCTAAAATGAAAACTAAATGAAAAGAAAAATTAAAAAAAAGAAGAAAAGAAAAGAAGCAAAAAGAAAAAGGTTATTGGCTCGAATTCGAACTCGGGAACTTCGACGCACCGGGCCAAAACTTTACTACTAGGCCACGTGGAACACACAGAAAGAATCGTCAAAATTTTATTATTAAAACCTTCAAGCCTTATTAAACGTGATTCAAAGATATTTTTCAGAAGAATGACTGCAGTTTCGATAGTGAAAACCCAAAGTAAATGCATTTCATCGCATTTCATTGAGTGATGTTCCCTCTGCTCCGCTGTTTGTTGATGCCGTCTCCATCTTTGTTGCTTGCGCCGTTGAATTTCAAGACGGCGTTCTCGCTCCAGAGGACTTTTCAGTGTCAAATATTCCCCTGCGAGGATTGACAATTCGGCGTTCTTGTGTTCGCTGTTCTGTTTGCATGAGAAATGGCTTGAGATTCACTGATAGTAAACATTATTTTGCAGACGATGAAAAGACAGCTCTTCATGAATACTTTGGTTATTGAAGGAAAATCGAAATCTCTTTCAGTCGAATGTTGCCTAGAAACAAAAATGCGTCGTGACGTCAACTACTGTATGACGTCATGACGGACACCATCGGATATATATAAGTGAAGATTGCAGCTCGCTAGAACCCACACGCGGTTCACGCACTGCGCGCGAAGCGCACGCGCGACGAGATTGTAAACTCACTTCACTATGATGCCATGTGTGCTAACATTGGCATCTTTCTTTTTCATTGAATAACATCATAGTGTTACTTTTGCAATTTTTAATTAAAGTTTCCTGTTTTACAGGAGCCTCCTGGTTTTATTAAATCCTAGAGGCATTCCTTTCTTACTGCATGACAGATAGGAAAACAACGGTTCATAGATCAGAACACCTTAGAGTTGATCAATTTGTCAGTTTTATTCCAATGTGAATATTTATATTTGAACTCTAATAACTCTTCCCCTTCTTTTCCAGTTTACAAAAAGGAATGAAAAAGTAATGCCCCCCCCTGTATGTATGAAATTTTACATCCAACCCCCCCTCTCTCTTGTTGTCATTTTCTCCCATGCCCCCCTCTAATTTTCTACCCCCCCCCCCCCCTCCTCCAGATAATTATTGCACAGTCCCTTATATCTTCATTTAAATTGTTTCTTAAATTTATTTCCCCCGTTCACATCATCTCCCGGCGCGTCCAATTCGGATTTGTTATATGAAAGGTAAAATATTTAAAGTAATTAAAAAAGCCATGGTGACGTTCATTTCGATTGAGCGTAGTGAACCCAAAATATTAACATGGAACTTAGTGCACCATCATTCACCATCATATTTAGCTATCCTCTTTTGTCTTAGAGAAAAATTAGCTCGCCATTTTACCTCTCCTCGACTCTCCAGTGAATTTTGCAGAACAATACAGTTCTCGAATTGTTTGGTAGTTTGCCATTACCATGACTTTCTTCCGAAGCAACTACGTTCAAGCGAACCGTTTTTTAATATTAAATACTTGTTTTCCTTATGTGATAGCTTCATCATGTCAAAAACCAATTAGATATGTGAGCTGTATTTTCATTTTATTAAACGACGGAGTTATTGGCAATCTTGTTGCTGCCATGCAATTGGCAAAACAAAAAGCACAACTGTTTTGGTATTTAGAAAACGAGCTAAACTGTTATGATCAGTGATACAAAGTTTATTAACCGATTCTTGATCAATAATAATAATAATTTACATTTATATAGCGCAAACCTCTATATGAATATATTCGGTTGCGCTTTACAATATTGTTATATTAAATTTATGTTACAGGTGACTAAAGCATAAGAAACTATTAAAAACTCCAATAAAAAGTATTAAAAACTATAAATAAAAATAAATAAATAATAATGATAATAATAATAATAATAAAAACCCTATTATAAAAGCCATTTACAATTAAATCTATTTAAAAGCTAAATTGAAAAAATGAGTTTTAACAGCAGTCTTAAAAGTGTCCAATGTCTTCATGTTGCGTATTGCCGAAGGTAATGCATTCCAGAGATAAGGTGCAGCTGACTGGAATGCACGATCGCCAAGAGTTGGATGGGTCTTAATGCCTGGTAACTCGAGGAATATAGACTCATTTGACCTTAGAGAGTACCTGGATTGCTTTTTGATAGTAATGAAATCAATTAGATAATTAGGAGCTTGACCATATAAGCACTTAAATGTCAAAAGTAGAATCTTAAACTTTATACGGTAACTTATTGGAAGCCAATGAAGGTGGAAAAGCAATGGTGTAACATGGCAGAATCTAGGTGTTCCGGTGACCAACCGAGCCGCGGCATTCTGTATCCGTTGGAGTTTCATGATATGTGAATTCGGGAGGCCATATAGTAGACTGTTACAATAATCTATTCTACTGGTGATAAAAGCATGAACTAATGATTCGGTGACTGAACGACTCAAATATTTTCTAATTCTACGCATGTTATAAAGATACATCTGTAGAACAAAGATTCAAATTGAACAAAGATTCAAATAGAACAAAGATTCAAATTGATTAAAAAAGGCCGACTGTAATCAATTACCAGAGGTTTAACTGACGCGCTCATATAGGGTCAGTAAATTACACCAAGTTAATGTACTACTAATCGTCTCATTGCAGCCACGAAGTCTTAACAGTTATACACATGTTCAAAAAATGGGCTAAATTATGTCTGGGTCAGTTTGTACCAGACTTACGAGATGAGAATTAAAGAGAAAAATGCTTTAAGTTCGTTTTTGCTGCTACTATCTTTCTTTTAAAATCCATATTAAAAGCATTTCTTCTTAGTTCATTAACCGTTTGTAAATAATACTTGATTTTTGCTGCTTTCTGTCTGTTTTGTCCGTTTTGTTTTGCTTGCTTTTTATCCTAATTATATTTCAGTATGACTTTGCCGTATATTTATTCATTGTGTTTAGTCTTAGTTTAAGGAGGGAGCTCATATAATAAGCCCCAAGGTTTCCATTTGAGCTTCCTCGCCAGAAAACGTTTGTTTAAATCTTTTACGTGACAATTTACGTCTCTTTAATCTTTAAATAACATAATAACTTAATGATATTTGAAATAAATATACGAACTGCGGAAATGAAATGAAAATGAAGAAATGATCGTCGCAGTGAACGCAATTTATGCAATTGCGTAAAGAAGCCTGAAAAAAATTCAGGACTTCAGCAGGGTTTGAACCCGTGACCTCGCGATTACCGGTGCGGATGTCTGATTTTGACAGCTACCAATTCATCCTCATACGGATGGCTTACAAAGTGTTAATTTCTCCAAGATGTGACATTTGACATCAGCTTACATGAACTGTGTGTACGGGTGAGCGTTATCTACGTCATAACCAAATTTTCTCGCATGGATACTTTACCAAATTTTCTTACCCATGGTGCTCCGCAAGCGCGCGTAGCGCGCGCGAGAGCTCCGCTATTAGACCTTGTCACGGTTTTCGACGCCATCTTGACGAGTAGGCAAACGTGTGAGAAATTACAGTGTTTGTATG